>CM059872.1:471035-659076 GCA_030490815.1 Acer saccharum
AAAATGTAAACTTGTGTGAAAGCCTAATGAGACTCAAAATGAATAAAGGATCTGTATCCGTTCAAAGGAATTTACATTCCAAATGTCTCTTTTCTTATTAGTTGAACATGGTTACTATCATACAGGATATCTTATCTGGAAAAATCAAATAGGGTGCAAAGTCGCTCATGCCATGTTTCTCTTATAAAGTTGATATAGTTACGCTTAATTAAAATCAATAATCTCTATATCCTTGCTCTTCCCATTTGACTTGAGCCTAGTATCATCAATGATAACATTCGATGATTCCATGACGGTTCGAGTCTTCAAGTTGAAAACTCTATAGGCTTTACTATTCAAGGCATAGCCAATAAAGATACCCTCATCACTCTTAGCATCAAACTTGCCAAGTTGATCACGGTCATTTAAAATGTAGCATTTGCTCCCAAAAGTGTGGAAGTAGCTAACATTTGGCCTCTTGCCTTTCCATAACCCATAGGAGGTGTTTCTAGATCCGGGCCTTAGGAATACTCTATTCCCTATATAGCAAGCCGTATTGACGGCTTCAGCCCATAGGTTCCTAGGGACATTGTTGCTAAGCAACATCACTCGGGCCATCTCTTGGAGGACCCTATTCTTCCTCTCAACAACTCCATTTTGTTGAGGTGTCCTAGGAGCCGAAAACTCATGGGAGATGCCTAAGCTATCACAATAGCTTTCAAAAGAAACATTTTCAAACTCTCTCCCATGGTCACTTCTAATCCGTTTAATGCTTCTAATGTTAGAATTCATTTCATTTTGCAATTTAGTACAAAGCATTTTAAACTTATCAAAAGTTTCGGATTTTTCTCTAAGAAAATATGTCCATGTAAATCTAGAGAAATCATCAACACAAGCAAAAATGTATCTCTTTCCACCCAAACTTTCGGTTTGCATGGGACCCATGAGGTCCATGTGGAGAAGCTCAAGAGGCTCCTTGGTGGAGAGATACTTGCCCTTTTTGTGCATGCTTTTGGTTTGTTTTCCTTGTTGGCAAGGTCCACAAATACCATTGGCTTTCTTCCCAAGCTTAGGGAGGCCACGCACACACTCGAACTTTCCAAGGGTTCTTAAATCCCTAAAGTTCATGTGGCCAAGTCTTTCATGCCACAACTCAACTTGCTCATCCATGGACACATTGTTTGAGACTATTCTAGCTACAAGACAATAACAATTGTCGCTAGATCTCATACCTTTCAACAAGGTTTGTCCATCGGGCTTTACGATTGAGCAATCATTTTTATTAAACAAGACGAAATATCCTTCATCACTTAGATGTGAAATGCTTATTAAATTGGCTTTCAAGCCATCAACAAATAAAGCATCGGATAAGGAGGGTAAACCGGGAACGGAAATGGATCCTTTCCCTACAACCTTCTTTTTGGATCCATCACCAAAGGTGACATATCCACCTTCCTCCATAACAAGAGTCTCGAAGAAACTCTTGTTTCCCGTCATGTGCCTAGGGCACCCACTATCCAAATACCAAAAATTAGAAGAATTTGCCTTCAAGGCTATTTGTGCAACATGGCAAACATTTTCATTCTTTCTAATCCACTTAGCAACAATTTTAGCTTTCTTAGTGGTCTTTGGTACATGTGCTCTACTATTCCTAGGATCATGCAAATTAATATTATCATTCCTAGGAACATGCATCATGGCTCTTTTCTTTTTCTTCTCTATCATGCTTCTAGTTTTGCACATTTTTATATAGCGAAAGCATTGTGGTCTAATATGACCAACAAATCCACAAAAGTGACAAATAGGAGTAAAATAAGGAATCATACCTTGTCCTTGTCTTTGTGGATGAAGGGGTTCATTGCGTCTTCGTTGTTGAACTGGTCTAGGTTGCTTCCAAGCTTGAGGTTGCATGATAGGCCTCTTTCCTTTGTGAGCCATTTGAGGAGGAATGTTGGCTTGAGGAACCCTAGGGGGTTGAGCTTGAGGTTGCCTTCTTGGCCCCATCTTCACTTGAGCATTTGAACTTTGTCCTATTTCTAACTTCTTCCTAGGAAGTTGCACAAATGAAGTTTCTTCTTTCTTCAAGCTCTTGACAAATACGGTCTTGTTAGAGGTTGAGATCTTCTTGCCATCTTCATACCCAAGACCCCTCTTGTCACATGGACTCTTTCCAACACCAAGCATATGGTCAAGCTTCTTGGTGCTAGAATCCATCCTAGTCATAGATTCTCTAACTTATTCAAGCTCCCTCATTAGACTATCCTCATTCCTCCTAGATAAGACTAACTCCTCTTTTAGCTTATCTTCCATCTTCTTGAATTTTTCCACTTGTTCACTTAAGTGGTCATTATGAGATGCAAGCTCAAGATTTTCTTCTCTCAACATCTTGATCTTTCTTGTGCTCTTGATTGCTAAATCATTAAACTCGGCATGATATTTAGCAAACTCCTTTTTCTCCATAAATCCATTCATGGAGTTAGAAGAGGAATCACTTTCTACTTCACTTGAGTCATTTTCCTCTTGACTCATTACCTCTCTCTCACTAGCACTTTTGCTTTTATGGGAGGAGGCAAAAGCTAGGAGATTAGCCATGAGCTCTTCATCATCAGAAGACTCATCTCCCTCATAGGAGTCATCACTACTTCCACTCCAAGTGGCGGCCATCACTTTCCCCTTTTTCTTCTCAACATGATTTGCACAATCGGGGGCAAAATGACCTATGCCACCATACTCGAAACATCGGACCCCTTTCCTTTCGGTCCTCTCTTGCCTAGGTTCAAACTTCTTGAAAGAACCCTTTTTCTTCAAATCTTGTCCTTTTGATCCAAAGTTCTTTTTTCTAAACTTCATAACCTTGTTGAACCTTTTTACAAACAAGGCAAGGTCTTCATCCGAGTCAATCTTCTTTTCGTCCTTTTCATCCTTGGAGGTTTTTAAAGCAATTCCTTTTTGCTTTTTGGTGGGTGTGGAGATAGGCCCCTTCCTAGACTCATAAGCTAGAAGTCTCCCAATCACCTCACTCGGCTTCATATTCTTATAATCACTATTTTCTTCTAAAGCCGTCACCTTCGATTCAAACCTATCGGGTAGAGATCTCATAATCTTTTGCTTGATTCTCCTATCCGAATATGGATCACCAAGTTGATGGCTTTGGTTGACTATATCCATTAACTTGATCTCGAAGTCGTTGAAGCACTCATTCTCCTCCATCTTAAGCGTCTCGAATTGAGTTTGGAGGACTTGAAGCTTGGAGTCCTTCACCACTTCGGTTCCCTCATGTGCAATCTCTAGGATGTCCCAAGCCTCCTTAGCTATCCTAGTATTTTGAATCAACTTGTATTGATTTTCGTCCATGGCACACAAGATGGCATGCATCGCCTTCCTATTCCACTTTGAAGCATCAAACTCTTGCGCGTTCCATTGCGCCTTAGGCTTCAAAACGTCTTCTCCTCCACCCGCGGGAGTCATCATAGGGAGATCATATCCGTCTTCCACCGCCATCCATGCACGGTCATGAATTTGGCATATGTAGGATTCCATCTTCCCTTTCCATTGGGAATAGTTCAATCCGGTAAGAAGTGGAGGCCTTGTGCTAGAAGCACCTTCATTGCTACCACCGTTTCCACCGTTTCCACTCATAGTGTTTATGAATGAATGAAATGAATGCAAATGTATGAATGATCAAAAATCACACAAAATGCAAAACACACCAAAATAAGCAAGGATCACCTATGTATGTCTAGGAACCCGCTCTGATACCAATTGAAACTAATTATTGCACGGTGTGTATAAAACTATCTAGAGGGGGGGTGAATAGATTTTACGCTTTTTACCCAATTTTTCGTGTTAGTCAAAATTACGAAATTACCCTCAAGATAATATAAACAAGCAAGTGTAATATGGTGTGGAAATTAAATGAACACTTGATTTTTACGTGGAAACCCTCACGGGAAAAACCACGGGCTATGTAAGTAAGCCACACTCGAACCTCGAATCCACTAAATATGCAAACGATTACAACCTAATCCCGGAAGTAATCACACACCTACCTAATCCCAGTATGAGTGAACCTAGTCCAATTTGCTTGCGATCTAAGCAACCTAATCCCCCAAGACTTAGCTTCTCTAGAAGAGAATACAACCCTAAGTGAATATATGTGAATATTCAAAATGCAACATAGAGCAAGGGAAACCCTATATGCTTATCTAAGATGATTAATATTCAATTAAGAACAATCCTAGATATCAAAACTAAATGACATGTCAATTAGTTTAGATAATCAATATCAAGCACAAAACCTAATATGCTAGCACAATACAACTTCTCAAACATACATCATACTAATCTCAATCTTGTATTCAACAAATATAAAATCACATACAAGTAATTAAATTGAGATTGCTAGATAAGAGAAACACAAAATATGTAAGATATTAGTGAAAAGCTTACCAAGCAAAGTATGATGAAGAATCCATGCAAGATGTCATCTAGATGATCTAAGATGATGCTAGATGATGATTGATGATCATGGAAAAAGTGTTTGAGTAATTAAAAATGAGTTCTTGGAATTTTTTTTCTCTTTGAAAAATATCCTAAGTATGAAATCTGAATATGAACTCTCTTCTTTGACCTAAAGACAAAATGGCATATATATAGGGTGCCAAGCCAAAGTGAGGTCGTTTAAGTAAGTTTCAAAGAAACGCGCCAATCGGCGGTTTCAATCGGCGGCCGCCGATTGAAACCGCCTAATTGCTCCCGAAGAAACAAGGGAGAAACGACGGTTCCATTCGGCGGTTTCGTGACCGCCATTCCCACCGCCGAATTAAACCCGAGAATAAAATCAATCAGTTCTGAAACGGCGTTTTAGATCGGCGGCCACCCAACCACCGATTCAACCGCCGAATTCAAACGGTGGTTTCATTCGGCTGCCAGGCCGCCGATCACGACCGCCGATCACCAACAGAGGTGAAAACCAAGGAGATGCCAAGTGCATCTCCATAGGCGGTCTTCGCGCAAAACCAAGCACATTCTAGTGCGTGCGCGGACGTTTCCGAACACTATCGGGAAACGAATTACAAGACACAAAAACACACAACAAGATACAACATCAAAGTGCTAGTGTGTAAAGTGACATGTGAAGAGAATGCACACATGAACAAGTATGCTAAGTGAGTGTGTGCAACTATCTCTTCAAGATAAGTAAGCACATAGAATTTACCTTCGGTGCTTATCAAGACGAGGTCTTTGAAAGGGCTTCGAATAGTAAACCAACTCCTAAGCTACCCTTACAAGGATCCCCACATATGGTTTGATCACGAAATAAGCCAATTAGAAACTACGGGAATCCTTACAAATCTGGATGTTTCAAAGGGTTTCCCTTGGGCAATCATCCAGGGACGGATGCTTTCCATATAAGCAGTGGCCTGGTGCTCCATGGCTCCCTAATCTGTCTCCAGGACCGCGGGGTTCTGTGGTGCTGAATCGGGATTTGGTGGTGGAACTGGTGCCGGGATTTGGCTTCTGGTTCCCTTCTTTTTCCCTTGATTTCTCTAAATGGAAGCGAGGGAATGGGGCCCTGAGTTTGTGGGCTGCCACTGGGAGGATCGGAGCCTCATATTCTGATTTCTTCTGGGTTGAACTGGATAGTTTGTGAAAGGTGGGGAGTTTTTCCCATAGACGATGCCAAAGTGTTAACCACAAATTATCACCGGGGTGAAATTTCTAATTCACGGTTTATGAGGGGCCCAGATCGGGATAGATCCGGGCTAGCGGGATACCTAGTAGCACGATACCCCGCTGGTTCCTTTAAATTGACTAAGTATGGTGTATAGTGTATGACAAAGATCTCTGGTACTTGGTGGGATGAAATTCAACTTATATTATTCAATGTAGCATACAATGAAACTTACAATCTGTTGTTAAAACAAGCATGATCATAACTACAATAAAAAACGAAAATGTCTTGGAGGAAAATGGCGATGGAGGTTTCTGTGTCTGTCGATAAGTGGAAAAGTTTGGTAGGGTTTCGATCCCTTTTCTGTCAACATATGATCAATATATAGACCTGTTTCTTGCTGAGCACCCCTAGAACTTCGGTCTAAGGTTTCAGTGATGTACGGGTCTTTCCTTGGAGGTTCATGAGTCCGTCGGGGAATTGATACCATAAAATCAGGTGATTCCTCTTTTATCAGCTTTAAATGAGTTGACTCCTAATTAAAATAGGATTCTATATGACGAGAATGAATGCCGCGTTATAGCTTAAGTTTCGGTCATGAATGGTAGCGTTTAATGCTCATCTTCCTTCTCGTGCTAATCAGGATACTTGTCTCTGGCGGGGTCGGAGGACTTATGTGCTTATCATCTGATCTATTCATCCGGTGCTTACCACTGACTTCTTAGTAGACAGGGGTACTTGTTTCTTCTTCTCCTTTTACGTTCTTGCTTTATCGAATCGAGGTACCAGGATGCCGGGGTATCGAGCTACTTGGGGGTAGACAGGCGCTACGATTTCGTAGTTGTAGAGTCTATGGGGCTCTTTCTTTGAGGTTTCCTAGGGCTTTCCTTGATCCTGAAGGTTTTGGACCCGGACGGGGTGGGTAGGAGTTCGTACTCTAGCCCTTTCGTAAGTAGGCGGGTTCCCAGGTATCTCCCCTATTGTTGCTTTCTACCCTGACTAATTCTTCAGGGTTAGTGGAAAATTCTTCTTTGATCCCTGCCTTCTTTTTGGCGGTTAACAACAATATTTGTCTATAAGAGACCAATGTATGTGCATACTTAAATGTGTGTGAATGTGTTATATCAAATGTTTTCACAATGATGCAGGGACACACATGTATGAGTTGTGTGTGTGTGCGCTTACACCTTGCAAAAGGAAGAATGATCTCGATACCTTAGCATCCAAGAACGAGTTTTCCCTTTTGAAGACGACATTTGCATGAGATGTTGCTTTCCACCTTTGAAGCTTATTTTCTTCAAGAATCACCTAAGCAACTAATCAATACAAATAAAGAGAGTTTTGCAATGGAATCAAGCCAACAAAGATCTAGGATCTTACAAATGTTTACAACACAGTTCAACCACATGATGACCTGATGGTAATCATGATACAGATAGCCAATTGCCAAGTTCATCGCATCCTAATTGACACCGGAAGCAGTGTTGACATCTTATTCAAAGGAGCACTCGAGAAGCTTAACCTAAAGGATCCTTGTTACAACAGTTATACAACGCCTTTGTATGGATTCAATGGGGACTCCCTAATGCCAGTTGAATCTCAGATTCTACCGGTAATAATCGGGGAAGCTTCTCTCCAGTAGAACATTATGACTGAATTTGTTGTGGTTGACACCTCGTCTGCTTACAACGCTATCCTAGGAAGACCCTTCCTATTTGGGATAAGGGGGGTATTGTCCATCTACCACAACGTGCTGAAGTTTCCAGTGGGAACCAAGGTAGGAGAATTTCGAGGAGATCAACAAGTAGCCGGCAGGTGTTACGCGATATCCTCCAACCCTACCGCGCTAGCCAAATTATGCACGCATGTAACCATCAACCAAGTATCCGGGCGAAGGGTGAAGACTTGGAACCTCAAAGAAGGGGACTTGGTCCTCAGAAAGGTAACCTAGAATACTCGGAAGAGATTTGTCGGGGTACTAGCCCTCAACTGGGAAGGTCCCTACCTAATAAAAATAGTGATCCGTGGGGGGGTGGGGGGGTGGGGCCTACAAGCTGGAGGATATGGATGGTTACCCGATAGACCACACCTGGAATGCCGATCACCTTAAAAGGTTTTATCCTTAAAGTTTGAAGAAGTAGTTCATTTCGGCTGGTATGTCTCTAAATGTGTACCCCGAATTTTTCTTTGTATCACTTGAAAATTCAATAAAGAAGTCAGTTTATTCTCTTACATGATTCTCCTGTTTTTGTCCTGAAAATTTCACCATAACTGCATCATCTTAAGACCAGGAGAGCTACATAGCACTTCTGATGCACTAGACCGAGTCAATCCCTATAGGATGATCGCCATAACCAAATTGCCTTAAGATCGGGAGAGCTACGTAGCACTCCCGATGCCCTGGACCGGGTCAATCCCTCTAGGAGGGTCACCATAACTAGATCGCCTCGAGACCAGGAAGAAGCCACATGGCACTCCTATTGCCTTGCTCGGGGTATACCCTCCTCCAAGAAGGATCCGGTGCATAAATGCCTAAGTGGCATAGTTGCCTACCAGACTAAGTATCTGGACTCATGGCCCTGGTTGCTCACCGCATCTTTAAAACCAGGGGAGCCTATACGGAACTCCTGAAGCCTCAGATGGGGAATACCCCTCTCCAGGAAAACCAGGTACTAAAGTGGCTTTAATAGCCTACCAAGACAGACCGCCTAAGGATTAGGGTACCTTATCAGGATACCTGATACCTTGCTTCACCATTAAAAAAATAAAAAAAATAAAAAAAATAAAAAATAAAATAAAATAAAAAACTGGTGCTAAAATGGCCTTAGTTGCCTACCAGGTCCAATCGCCTAAAGGATCAGGGTATCTTGTCAGGGTACCGATACCTTGATTCACCTAAGTAAAAATCCTGAAAAAGTCTTAGCGACTTACCATGATTGATTTGAGGCCAGGATCCTTTATACAGCAAGTATCTATTACTTTAATTTACAATATCCTGGTATGGGTGTCAAAACAACTTTGTCTACCTATAGGGATCAATTTCTCTTATCAAGATCAGTCAATACTTGGTGAAAATCACTTGTAAAAACTCCTATCAAGTCTTACAAGCGAACTACCATCAAGACTGTTTTAGAGGGTGACACGTCCGAACCAGTTCCACAAATACCACTACAAATTACCCTAAACTACCTCGGTTATACTAGAGGGACGCGCAAGTCTGGTGACCCTATTGTAAGTGCACAAGTCGTTGGACTAGTGTAGTGAGCAAGTAAGGGTATCGTTCCCACGAGGATTAGCAATGTCTTGACGCCTAAAATAGCTCAACTCTACAATTCTCTAATTATGCTAATACAAGTTTGATTAAATTAACTAATGATCAACACATTAACTATGCTAAGATTGAAATTGGATTAGTGACAATTACAACTAATTGATTCAAATTCTAGATTAAAGATTGTTAAAGGAATAGATTCATTCAAGTATTACCCTAATCACTAATCAATCATCCATTAAGTTCAATCACCATTTCCTACATGCATCTATTCATATAAATCATTAAGCACTAAATCCTCAACTTAATCACAATCTAAGATTAAAAGAGTGACTAAAGGAGAATTGCTCAAGTTATAGTAGAGAATTACAAGTAATAATCTCTACAACATAGATGCTACCAAAGGTATATGCAATAAATGGTCTTAAGCATACAAATTCATCAAGTTATTGCACACTAATGAAAGATTGGTGGTTGCAACCACCAAACATACATGAATTAAATGGTACATGCATAACTTGAGAAGGTGATAGTACTAAGATTGATTATATGGCAAGGTAAATACAAGAATTACATCTAATCCCCTAACAAGGATGATTTAGTTACACATAGAATCAAGATTACAAAGAAATACAAACAAAGGAAACATCACCAATTGATACACTTGTGAAGTGGAAATGATCCTCCTTGCAATCCAAGCAACAAATCCTTCTATGGCAACTTAAAGTAACCACACTAAGTAACCAAAATATGGTGTTTGGTTACCTAGAAAGTAGCCAAGAAACTAACTATCTTCTCTTAAAATATCTAAAATATCTATATCTATCTATCTATTCTGAGTGTGTCTCCGTATGTTTGTTGAGAGCATTCAATGAGAGGTTAATGACATCCTCCTGTGCATGGATGAGAGAGAAGGCCTTCCAAGGACAATAGGTGGCAAAAAGGGCAGTTTTGATTGGCTTTGAGGCAAGCTTTGATCAACTTGCAGCTCATTAGTGTCGACGGCGGGTATGTACGGCGGCTTTGTGCCCGCTGCACAAACTCGCCCAGATTCCAGTGGTCTTGTGCTGCTGGACATGTCTCTCTGTGACTCATGCCTGAACTTGCCAGAGTTGTGGCGGTTTTGTGCGGTGGCTTTATGCCCACTGGATAGGAAGCATGAACTAGCCAGATGGTTGGATGGTCCTTCTAGCGGCTTCATGCAGCGGGACATGTCTCACCAAGTAGAAGGTCTGAACTCACCGGAACGATGTTGAGTGCTCAGCGGCTTCGTGCAGCGGCTTCCTTCCCGCTGGACTTGGTTGATGAACCCGCCAGCTTGTACTTCTTCTATTTATTGCCTTTTGTTTTGCCCTCTTTTCATCATATTGGACAAAAATACCCTTGAAACGCCTGAGTTACCTGAAAAGACTTATTTACAATGTTAATTACATTAAATGCTCGGAAAACGATTACAAAAACAAAGTAAAAGGGGCGCTAAATGTAACCAGTTGAAGCATGATCAAGTCCCCAAACCTGATTTTTGCTCGTCCTCGAGCAAACTATAAATGCTAGAAACTAAACTAAAAATAAAATTCTACTATGTACGAAATATTTACAACGCACACTAAAACGTTTCCGAGAGCCAATTTACAAATATGCTAAAAGATGTGATGGGTTAGGAAATAAACATGCGAAAAACCTCTGGTTAGATCCTAACACAATTACACCCCTCAAAAACACGCGACAAGGTGCATCCCACTCTCTAAGTACTTAGTTTTGAAAACATAGCGCTCAGGAGCAAGAACTCAATTTGCCTTGACTCTATCCTTACCGATTTCAGTCTGATTTTCTCTCAGAACCTAAGTTGCTCTCAAATAACATATGCGAGTGAGAATATATATATATAAGAATCAAATGTAACGCATACGCAATCAAAATTTACGCACAATTTGTGGAAACTGTTTCATGAATGAATTGATAGGCCACAAACGTGGAAAGAGCATGCTTGACTCGCATTCCCCAGTTAGACTTCCTAAAAGATTAACTAGGTCTTCCCATGGTTGTAACGGGGCCAAAGGGTGATATGGAAGAATCACTGGAATTCTGAAGTATTTGATCAACCTTGAGATTTCGCTTCCTTAGCTCAATATCAAAATGTCTCCAAGCGTCTAGGCTAAGATTTCATTTTCTTATGTTCTAATTAGTACATGGATTCGAACACTTGTAAATAAGCATTCTTTTTTTTTTATTTTTTTTATTATTTATTTATTTATTTATTTATTTATTTTTACAAGAGCCCATAATTTGCACAACTATCTATCATCACCTGACTACACGCTATTCACAAAATTTTGAGCTATGCTAATGTATCTATACCATGCATACTCCTTGATCAAAATACAACATCATTCCAAGTGATTTATATGGGTATATGGGTGTGATGGAAAGAAAGGTTTGTGTTTGGCCTCAAAATTGGCAATTGGAGCACACATCATAATATGGACAGCGTTTGGGCATTTGTAGTTATGCACACACATGCCTAGAATCATTTCCAGAAGTCTATCTAATGCGGGAATACAAGTCTAACAAGCAGTCCACAATTTTATTGTTCATGGCATCCAATTATGCAAATGAGATCATGTATCAATTGGAAAGGTGTTTACCCTCATAAGGTGAAAATTTAGGCTCTGTTCCTTACGGGTAGTCTCCACTATTGGTTAATGCAATCTTGTGCTCAGTTCTATTCACTAGGCAAAAGAGAAAGGGACTATTACAGCATGTGCAATGTCATCTCGAAATGCCATTGTGATAGCTACAATTTAGTGATCAATGCATGCACAATTCCTTAATCATCATATGCATCTTAGCATCTTATTTAAACACAAATGTTCCCTTGGCTCAATCGGAAGGTTTCAAAAATTTTAAAATTTTTACACAATTCAACTAAGGATCAACTAAGGAAAACAATATATATACGACACTATATACAATATGTACAATCATGTGAATGATTGGCAAAGTGTTAATGTGCCCACACCCCTAAACCTAAACTCGACATTGTCCCCAATGTTCGCACACGGAAGACAATAAAAGAGTTCGTCGGCTTGGTTGTTTGGCCAACAAACAACTCCCCAATCTTATGCAAAAAGGATCCTATATGTACAAACACATGATATCCTATCCATGCACACTACTTTCAAAATATCCTAGTCAACTTGATAGTTTCATCCTAGGCACTATCAATCAATCATACAAAATTTCCACACTTAGATCTAAACATGTTACTAACTACGAATTTAAATGCGAGTAAGCAATATATATAATAATGAAACTAAAATACTGTAAATACAACCCAAAAGTAAAGTACTAGGTATACAAAAATGCGGAATAATGCTCCGCCCACAAAAATAAATCCCCGCGGAGTACTAATCCGCCTATAATGAAATGCTATCGTCATTGCTGTAATAAGGATTCCCATTCTTTGATTGGCTTATTTCGTAGTCAAACCACATGTTGGGGTTCTTTGTAAGGGTAGCTTAGGTGTTGTTGTTATTGCTCAAGCCCTTTGAACACCACATTTTGATAAGCACCAAAGGTAAAACTCTAAGTGCTTACTTGTCTTGAAGAGATAGTTGCACACACTCACAACTCATGTATATGGTTATATCTTGTATGTTGTGTTTCTTATTGTTGTGCATTAATGTTCATTAACATCTCTTCTTGCATGTTTATTTTGATTTCATCTTATATGTCCAATGCCATGCCATGCATAGACTTAGGATTCATACATGGTGATAGGCACTGTACGAAGCGCTGTAACAGACCTGATCGATTTAAATCGGTCGCTGTTGGGTGATTGTACAGGCGCTGTACGAAGCATTGTACAAAGCGCTATACGCACAGCACAGCTCTGTTTTCCCGAGAGAACAGAGTTAGGGCGCTGTTCGGGCGCTGTTCAGGCGCTGTACAAAGGTGCCCTACGAACAGCGCCCAAGGCAATATCAAGCCAACTTATTCAAAACGACCACACTTTGATTTGGCCCCCTATATATATGCCACTTTGATTTTATGTCAATCAAGAGAGTTCATATTCAGATTTCATACTTAGGATATTTTTCAAAGAGAAGAAAAATTCCAATAACTCATTTTTAATTACTTAAACACCTTTTCATGATCATCAATCATCATCTAGCATCATCTTTGATCATCTAGATGTCTTTTTGCATGGATTCTTCATCACACTTTGCTTGGTAAGCTTTTCACTAATATCTTACATATTTTGTGTTTTCTTAACAAGCAATCTCAATTTATTACTTGTATGATTTTCATATATCTTTTGATACAAGATTGAGATTAGTGTGTTGTATGTTTGAGAAGTTGTATTGTGAAAGCTAATTAGGTTTTGTGCTTAATCTTGATTAGCTAAACTATTTAACATGTCATTTAGTTTTAATATGTAGTATTGTTCTAATTGCATATTCATCATCTTAGATAAGCATATAGGGTTTCCCTTGCTCTATGTTGCATTTGGATATTCATATATTCACTTAGGGTGTTATTCTCTTCATTGAGAAAGTAAGTCTTGTGTGTAGCTTCCGGGATTAGGTTGCTTAGATCGCAAGTAAATTAGACTAGGTTCACTTACACCGGGATTAGGTAGGTGTGTGATTACTTCCGAGATTAGGTTGTAATCGTTTTACACATTTAGTGCCCGTGGTTTTTCCCATGGGGGTTTCCACGTAAAATTCAAGTGTTATTTAATTTCCGCATTTTATACTTGATTTATTGCTTTATCTAGTTAGGGGTAATTTCGTAATATTGACTTCACACGAAAAATTGGGTAATAAGTTTAAAATCTATTCACCCCCCTCCCCCCTCTGGATAGTTTTATACACACCATGTTATAATTTGTTTCAATTGGTATCAGAGCGGGTTCCTAGATATACATAGGTGATCCTTGCTTATTTTGGTGTGTTTTGCATTTTGTGTGATTTTTGATCATTCATACATTTGCATTCATTTCATTCATTCATAAACACTATGAGTGGAAACGGTGGAAATGGTGGTGGCAACGAGGGTGCTTCTAGCACAAGGCCTCCACTTCTTACCGGGTTGAACTAATCCCAATGGAAAGAGAAGATGGAATCCTACATATGTCAAATTCATGACCGTGCATGGATGGCAGTGGAAGATGAATATGATCTACCCAAGATGACTCCCGATGGTGGAGGAGAAGAAGTATTGAAGCCTAAGGCGCAATGGAGTCCGCAAGAGTTTGAGGCTTTAAAGTGGAATAGGAAGGCGATTCACGCCATCCTTTGTGCAATGGATGAAAATCAGTATAAGCTAATTCAGAACACTCAAATCGCGAAAGTGGCTTGGGATGTCTTGCAAGTTGAACATGAAGGAACCGAGGTGGTGAAGGAATCCAAGCTTCAAGTCCTCCAAACTCAATTCGAGTTACTTAGGATGGGAGAGGATGAATGCTTCAATGATTTCGAAATCAAATTAATGGATATCTTTAATCAAAGTCACCAACTCGGAGACCCGTATTCGGATAGGAGAGTCAAGCAGAAAATCATGAGATCTCTCCCCGATAGGTTCGAATCAAAGGTGACGGCTTTAGAAGAAAATAGTGGATATAAGGATATGAAGCTGAGTGAGATGATTGGGAGACTTCTAGCTTATGAGTCTAGGAAAGGTCCTATCTCCATACAAACTAAAAAGCAAAAAGGAATTGCTTTAAAAGCCTCCAAGGATGAAAAGGAGGCAAAGAAGATTGACTCGAATGAAGACCTTGCCTTGTTTGTGAAAAGGTTCAACAAGGTTATAAAGTTTAGAAGAAAGGGCTTTGGATCAAAAGGTCAAGATTTGAAGAAAAAGGGTCCTTTCAAGAAGTTTGAACCTAGGCAAGAAAGGACCGAAAGGAAAGGGGTCCGATGCTTTGAGTGTGGTGGCATAGGTCATTTTGCCCCTGAATATGCAAATCATAATGAGAAGAAAAAGGGAAATGTGATGGCCGCCACATGGAGTGGTAGTAATGATGACTCTAATGAGGGAGATGAGTCTTCAAGTGATGAAGAGCTCATAGCTAACCTCCTAGCTTTTGCCTCCTCCCATAAAAGCAAAAGTGCTAGTGAAAGAGAGGAAATGAGTCAAGAGGAAAATGACTCAAGTGAAGAAGAAAGTGATTCCTCTTCTAACTCCATAAATGGATTTGTGGAGAAAAAGGTGCTTGCTAAATACCATGCCGAGTTTAATGATTTAGCAATCAAGAGCACAAGAAAGATCAAGATGTTGAGAGAAAAAAATCTTGAGCTTTCATCTCATAAAGATCACTTAAGTGAACAAGTGGAAAAATTCAAGAAGATGGAAGATAAGCTAAGAGAGGAGTTAGTCTTATCTAGGAGGAATGAAGAAAGTCTAAAGAGGGAGCTTGAAGAAGTAAGAGAGTCTATGACTAGGTTGGATTCTAGAACCAAGAAACTTGACCATATGCTTGGTGTTGGAAAGGGTCCATGTGACAAAAGAGGTCTTGGGTATGAAGATGGCAAGAAGATCGCAACCTCTAACAAGACCATGTTTGTCAAGAGTTCGGGGATCGAAGATGCCTCATTCATGTAAATTCCTAGGAAGAAGTTAGAACTAAGACAATGTTCAAATGCACAAGTGAAGATGGTGCCAAGAAGGCAACCCCAAGCTCAACCCCCTAGGGTCCCTCAAGCCAACATTCCTCCACAATTGGCTCACAAAGGAAAAAGACCAATCATGCAACCTCAAGCTAGGAAGCAATCTAGACCGGTTCAACAATGAAGATGGATTGAACCCATTCATCCACAAAGACAAGGACAAGGTATGATTCCTTATTTTACTCCTATATGTCACTTTTGTGGATTTGATGGTCATATTAGACCACATTGCTTTCGATATATTAAAATGTGTAAAACTAGGAACATGATTGAGAAGAAAAAGAAAAGAGACATGATGTATGTTCCTAGGAATGATGATATTGTTATACATGATCCTAGAACATCTAGAGCCCATGTACCAAAGACCACTAAGAAAGCTAAGATTGTTTTTAGGTGGATTAGAAAGAATGAAAATGTTTGCCATGTCGCTCAAATAGCCTTGAAGGCAAATTCTTCTAATTTTTGGTATTTAGATAGTGGGTGCTCTAGGCACATGACGGGAAACAAGAGTTTCTTCGAGACTCTTGTTTTGGAGGAAGGAGGATATGTCACTTTTGGTGATGCATCCAAAAAGAAAGTTGTAGGGAAAGGAACCATTTCCGTTCCCAGATCACCCTCCTTATCCGATGCTTTATTTGTTGATGGCTTGAAAGCCAATTTAATGACCATTTCACATCTAAGTGATGAAGGATATTTCGTCTTGTTTAGTAAAAGTGATTGCTCAATCCTAAAGCCCGATGGACAAACCTTGTTGAAAGGTATGAGATCTTGTAATAATTGTTATTGTCTTGAAGCTAGAATAGTCTCAAACATTGTGTCCATGGATGAGCAAATAGAGTTGTGGCATGAAAGACTTGGCCACATGAACTTTAAGGATTTAAGAACCCTTGGAAAGTTTAATTGTGTGCGTGGCCTCCCTAAGCTTGGGAAGAAAGCTAATGGTATTTGTGGACCTTGCCAATAAGGAAAACAAACCAAAAGCATGCACAAAAAGGGCAAGTATCTCTCCACCAAAAAGCCCCTAGAGCTTCTCCACATAGATATCATGGGTCCTATGCAAACCGAGAGTTTAGGTGGAAAGAGATACATTTTTGTTTGTGATGATTATTTCTCTAGATTTACATGGATATATTTTCTCAGGGAAAAATTCAAAACTTTTGATAAGTTTAAAATGCTTTGTACTAAAATACAAAATGAAATGAATTCTAACATTAAAAGCATTAAACGGATTAGAAGTGACCATGGGAGGGAATTTGAGAATGCCTCTTTTGAAAGCTATTGCAATAACTTAGGCATCTCCCATGAGTTCTCGGCTCCTAGGACACCTCAACGAAATGGAGTTGTTGAGAGGAAGAATAGGGTCCTTCAAGAGATGGCCCGAGTGATGTTGCTTAGCAACAATGTTGTTAGGATTCCTGTTGTTTTTAATTGGCTTATTTCGTGATCAAACCATATGTGGGGATGCTTTGTAAGGGTAGCTTAGATGTTGTTATTGCTTAGGCCCTTTTGGAGACCTCACTATTGACAAGCACCAAAGGTAATACTCTAAGTGCCTACTTGTCGTGAAGAGATAGTTGCACACACTCACAACTCATGCATATATTTAATCCTTGTATGTTGTGTGTCTTATTTGTGTGCCTTAATGCTCATTAACATCTCTTCTTGCATGTTAGTTTGATTGCATCTTGCATATCCAATTGCCTTGTCATGCTTAGACTTAGGATTGCATTTTTGCACTGGGCGATCCCAAAAGCGCTCTACGAACAGCCCCCATTGGGCGCTGTACAGACCTGATCGATTTAATTCGAGCGCTGTAGAGGCACTCTACAAAGCGCTCTACGTAGAGCGACCTCTCTGATGGCGCTCTACAAAGCGCTCTACGTATAGCGCCCCTCTGTTTTCTCGCGAGAACAGAGCAGGGGGCTCTACAAAGCGCTCTACGTAGAGCGCCCATGGCAAAATTGTGGTGTCACTTATCAAAATGACCACACTTCATCTTGACACCCTATATATATGCCACTTTGACTTTAGGTCAATTACAAGAGTTCATATTCAGATTTCATACTTAGGAGATTTTTCAAAGAGAAGAAGAATTCCAAAGAACTCATTTTTAATCACTCAAACACTTGTTCCATGATCATCAATCATCATCTAGCATCATCTTAGATCATCTAGATGACATCTTGCATGGATTCTTCATCATACTTTGCTTGGTAAGCTTTTCACTAATATCTTACATATTTTGTGTTTCTCTTATCTAGCAATCTCAATTTAATTACTTGTATGTGATTTTATATTCTTTGAATACAAGATTGAGATTAGTATGATGTATGTTTGAGAAGTTGTATTGTGCTAGCATATTAGGTTTTCTGCTTGATATTGATTAGCTTAACTAATTGACATGTCATTTAGTTTTGATATCTAGGATTGCTCTTAATTGCATATTAATCATCTTAGATAAGCATATAGGGTTTCCCTTGCTCTATGTTGCATTTTGGATATTCACATATATTCACTTAGGGTTGTTTTCTCTTCTAGAGAAAGTAAGTCTTGTGTGTAGCAACCGGGATTAGGTTGCTTAGATCGCAAGCAAAATTGGACTAGGTTCACTCATACCGGGATTAGGTAGGTGTGTGATTACTTTCGGGATTAGGTTGTAATCGTTTGCACATTTAGTGGATTCGAGGTTCGAGTGTGGCTTACTTACATAGCCCGTGGTTTTTCCCGTGAGGGTTTCCACGTAAAAATCAAGTGTTCATTTAATTTCCGCACCATATTACACTTGCTTGTTTATATTATCTTGAGGGTAAATTCGTAATTTTGACTAACACGAAAAATTGGGTAAAAAGCGTAAAATCTATTCAACCCCCCTCTAGATAGTTTTATACACACCGTGCTATATTTAGTTTCATTTGGTATCAGAGCGGGTTCCTATACATACATAGGTGATCCTTGCTTATTTTGGTGTGTTTTGCATTTTGTGTGATTTTTGATCATTCATACATTTGCATTCATTTCATTCATTCATAAACACTATGAGTGGAAACGGTGGAAATGGTGGTGGCCACGAAGTAGCTTCTAGCACAAGACCTCCACTTCTTACCGGATTGAACTATTCCCAATGGAAAGGGAAGATGGAATCCTACATATGCCAAATTCATGACCGTGCATGGATGGCGGTGGAAGACGGATATGATCTCCCTATGATGACTCCCGCGGGTGGAGGAGAAGATGTTTTGAAGCCTAAGGCGCAATGGAATGCGCAAGAGTTTGATGCTTCAAAGTGGAATAGGAAGGCGATGCATGCCATCTTGTGTGCTATGGACGAAAATCAATACAAGTTGATTCAAAATACTAGGATAGCTAAGGAGGCTTGGGACATCCTAGAGATTGCACATGAGGGAACCGAAGTGGTGAAGGACTCCAAGCTTCAAGTCCTCCAAACTCAATTCGAGACGCTTAAGATGGAGGAGAATGAGTGCTTCAACGACTTCGAGATCAAGTTGATGGATATAGTCAACCAAAGCCATCAACTTGGTGATCCATATTCGGATAAGAGAATCAAGCAAAAGATTATGAGATCTCTACCCGATAGGTTTGAATCGAAGGTGACGGCTTTAGAAGAAAATAGTGATTATAAGGATATGAAGCCGAGTAAGGTGATTGGGAGACTTCTAGCTTATGAGTCTATGAAGGGGCCTATCTCCACACCCACCAAAAAGCAAAAAGGAATTGCTTTAAAAACCTCCAAGGATGAAAAGGAGGAAAAGAAGGTTGACTCGGATGAAGACCTTGCCTTGTTTGTAAAAAGGTTCAACAAGGTTATGAAGTTTAGAAAAAAGAACTTTGGATCAAAAGGACAAGATTTGAAGAAAAAGGGTTCTTTCAAGAAGTTTGAACCTAGGCAAGAGAGGATCGAAAGGAAAGGGGTCCGATGTTTCGAGTGTGGTGGCATAGGTCATTTTGCCCCCGATTGTGCAAATCATGTTGAGAAGAAAAAGGGGAAAGTGATGGCCGCCACTTGGAGTGGAAGTAGTGATGACTCCTATGAGGGAGATGAGTCTTCGGATGATGAAGAGCTCATGGCTAATCTCCTAGCTTTTGCCTCCTCCCATAAAAGCAAAAGTGCTAGTGAAAGAGAGGAAATGAGTCAAGAGGAAATGACTCAAGTTAAGTAGAGGGTGATTCCTCTTCTAACTCCATAAATGGATTTGTGGAGAAAAGATGCTTGCTAAATATCATGCCGAATTTAATGATTTAGCAATCAAAAGCACAAGAAAGATCAAGATGTTGAGAGAAGAAAATCTTGAGCTTGCATCTCATAATGACCACTTAAGTGAACAGGTGGAAAAATTCAAGAAGATGGAAGATAAGCTAAAAGAGGAGTTAGTCTTATCTAGGAGGAATGAGGATAGTCTAAAGAGGGAGCTTGAAGAAGTTAGAGAATCTATGACTAGGATGGATTCTAGCACTAAGAAGCTTGACCATATGCTTGGTGTTGGAAAGAGTCCATGTGACAAGAGGGGTCTTGGGTATGAAGATGGCAAGAAGATCTCAACCTCTAACAAGACCGTGTTTGTCAAGAGCTTGAAGAAAGAAGAAACTTCATTTGTGCAACTTCCTAGGAAGAAGTTAGAAATAGGACAAAGTTCAAATGCTCAAGTGAAGATGGGGCCAAGAAGGCAACCTCAAGCTCAACCCCCTAGGGTTCCTCAAGCCAACATTCCTCCTCAAATGGCTCACAAAGGAAAGAGGCCTATCATGCAACCTCAAGCTTGGAAGCAACCTACACCGGTTCAACAACGAAGACGTATTGAACCCTTTCATCCACAAAGACAGGGACAAGGTATGATTCCTCTTTTTACTCCTATTTGTCACTTTTGTGGATTTGTTGGTCATATTAGACCACAATGCTTTCGCTATATAAAAATGTGCAAAACTAGAAGCATGATAGAGAAGAAAAAGAAAAGAGCCATGATGCATGTTCCTAGGAATGATAATATTAATTTGCATGATCTTAGGAATAGTAGAGCACATGTACCAAAGACCACTAAGAAAGCTAAAATTGTTGCTAAGTGGATTAGAAAGAATGAAAATGTTTGCCATGTTGCACAAATAGCCTTGAAGGCAAATTCTTCTAATTTTTGGTATTTGGATAGTGGGTGCTCTAGGCACATGACGGGAAACAAGAGTTTCTTCGAGACTCTTGTTATGGAGGAAGGTGGATATGTCACTTTTGGTGATGGATCCAAAAAGAAGGTTGTAGGGAAATGATCCATTTCCGTTCCTGGTTTACCCTCCTTATCCGATGCTTTATTTGTTGATGGCTTGAAAGCCAATTTAATAAGCATTTCACATCTAAGTGATGAAGGATATTCCGTCTTGTTTAATAAAAATGATTGCTCAATCCTAAAGCCCGATGGACAAACCTTGTTGAAAGGTATGAGATCTAGCGACAATTGTTATTGTCTTGAAGCTAGAATAGTCTCAAACAATGTGTCCATGGATGAGCAAGTTGAGTTGTGGCATGAAAGACTTGGCCACATGAACTTTAGGGATTTAAGAACCCTTGGAAAGTTCGAGTGTGTGCGTGGCCTCCCTAAGCTTGGGAAGAAAGCCAATGGTATTTGTGGACCTTGCCAACAAGGAAAACAAACCAAAAGCATGCACAAAAAGGGCAAGTATCTCTCCACCAAGGAGCCTCTTGAGCTTCTCCACATGGACCTCATGGATCCCATGCAAACCGAAAGTTTGGGTGGAAAGAGATACATTTTTGTTTGTGTTGATGATTTCTCTAGATTTACATAGACATATTTTCTTAGAGAAAAATCCGAAACTTTTGATAAGTTTAAAATGCTTTGTACTAAATTGCAAAATGAAATGAATTCTAACATTAGAAGCATTAAACGGATTAGAAGTGACCATGGGAGGGAGTTTGAAAATGCCTCTTTTGAAAGCTATTGTGATAGCTTAGGCATCTCCCATGAGTTTTCGGCTCCTAGGACACCTCAACAAAATGGAGTTGTTGAGAGGAAGAATAGGGTCCTCCAAGAGATGGCCCGAGTGATGTTGCTTAGTAACAATGTCCCTAGGAACCTATGGGCCGAAGCCGTCAATACGGCTTGCTATATAGGGAATAGAGTATTACTAAGGCCCGGATCTAGAAACACCTCCTATGAACTATGGAAGGGTAGGAAGCCAAATGTTAGCTACTTCCACACATTTGGGAGCAAATGCTACATTTTAAATGACCGTGATCAACTTGGCAAGTTTGATGCTAAGAGTGATGAGGGTATCTTTATTGGCTATGCCTTGAATAGTAGAGCCTATAGAGTTTTCAACTTGAAGACTCGAACTATCATGGAATCATCGAATGTTATCATTGATGATACAAGGCTCAAGTCAAATGAACATGAGGAGGAGGATGTTTTAAAGGATGACTCTCCTTTGGAGAGGGTTGTGGTGACTCCCAATGTTGGGACATCTAATGAAGTCACACAACCTAGTACTAGAGTTCCTAACTTGGACTCTAATGAACCCGCTCCATGGGTTAGAAGACTCCATAACAAAGAGGATGTTATTGGAGATGTTAATGAGGGTGTTAGGACTAGGCGTCAAATAGCTAATCTAATTAGCTTTACATGCTACACCTCTCAAATAGAACCCAAAAAGGTTGATGAAGCCCTGAATGATGAATTTTGGGTTCTTGCCATGCAAGAAGAGCTAAACCAATTCAAAAGGAATGAGGTTTGGACTCTAGTTGCTAGGCCTAAGACCACTAATGTCATAGGCACTAAATGAATATTTAGGAACAAATCCGATGAGGATGGCAACATAGTGCGGAACAAGGCTAGACTTGTAGCACAAGGGTACTCTCAAATTGAGGGTATCGACTTTGAGGAGACTTTTGCTCCCGTTGCCCGCTTAGAGTCCATTAGGCTTCTCTTGTCCATCTCTTGTGTGCACAAGTTCAAATTGCACCAAATGGACGTCAAGAGTGCCTTCCTCAATGGCTTCTTGCAAGAGGAAGTGTTTGTTGAACAACCTAAGGGGTTTGTGGATTCACACCACCCCAACCATGTCTATCGCCTCAAGAAGGCACTATATGGGTTGAAACAAGCACCGAGGGCTTGGTATGAGCGCCTCACTCAATTTCTTGTTGACAACAACTACACAAGAGGTAGTGTTGACAAGACACTATTCATCAAGAGAGACAATGATGAGCTTTTCATAGCTCAAATATATGTTGATGATATAGTTTTTGGCTCCACCAACAACACCAAAGTCCAACAATTTGTTGATGTTATGTCTCATGAATTTGAGATGAGTCTTGTTGGTGAGCTTAGTTACTTCCTAGGTTTGCAAATTAGGCAAATGAATGATGGGATTTTCATAACCCAAGCCAAATATGCTAAGAACCTAGTGAAGAAGTTTGGTTTAGAAAATGCCAAACGTTGTGATACACCCATGAGTACCACTTTGAAGCTAAGCAAGGATGCTAGTGGTAAAAGTGTGGAACAAACGTTATATTGTGGCATGATAGGAAGCTTGCTTTATTTGACCGCAAGTAGGCCCGATATATCCTTTAGTGTGGGTGTGTGTGCTAGGTACCAAGCGGATCCTAAGGAGTCCCACCTCTCTTCCGTGAAGAGGATCATTCGCTATGTGAATGGGACATCCAACTATGGGATTTGGTACTCTTTTGACACTAATGCTAGTCTTGTAGGCTTTAGTGATGCGGATTGGGCAGGAAATTGTGATGATAGGAAGAGCACATCGGGCGGTTGCTTCTTTCTAGGCAACAACTTGGTGTCTTGGTTTTGCAAGAAGCAAAACTCGATTTCCTTGTCCACGGCCGAGGCCGAATACATAGCCGCGGGGAGTGGATGCACACAACTCCTATGGATGAAGCAAATGCTAGTAGACTACGGATTCAACCAAGGTACTCTCACTCTCTTTTGTGATAACATGAGTGCTATTAATATTTCCAAGAATCCGGTTCAACATTCTAGAACTAAGCATATTGACATCCGCCATCACTTCATTAGAGAGCTTGTTGAAAATAAATGCATAGTACTTGAACATGTAGGTACTAATGATCAACTTACGGACTTATTTACTAAACCCTTAGATGCTCCTCGATTTAAAACTCTTAGTAGATCTATTGGGATATGTCTTGTGGAGTGATATTCTATGATTGACCCCATATGGGGAACTCAAGCAAAGAGAGCTATTTTGCATTCTTGTAACTTGCAAAAAATTTGAAATAACTTATGCCTCTTCTTTTGATTGCTTGAGCAAGCTTGGTTGTACATATGTATATATGCTTTCAAATTCTATAAGTGTGAACCTTGCTTGATTACAATCCATGTCATATTTATGTTCAAACATGCATTTTTGGACTAGGAGATTTACATAGGAAGTATGATGTGAATGACCTATAGTTATCTCCATGACATGATGATTCTTTATAACATGCTAATGATAAATGAAAAAGCATGAAATTCATACAACATGCTCACATGAAAAGCATGAATTGATGATTGCATATTCTTAAAATGCAAACGTGTGTGAAAGCTAATGAGACTCAAAATGAATAAAGGATCATGTATCCGTTCAAAGGAATTTACATTCCAAATGTCTCTCTTTCTTTATTAGTTGAACATGGTTACTATCATACGGATATCTTATCTGGAAAAATCAAATAGGGTGCAAAGTCGCTCATGCCATGTTTCGCTTATAAAGTTGGATATAGTTACTCTAAAATTTGAAATCAATAATCTCTATATCCTTGCTTTTCCCATGACATTGGTGAAATTGGTTTGAATTCTTATTTGAAACCTTTGCCATCTGCTTTGCCAATTACCATTGTATTTTGGACTTGAATGCTATATGTCTTGTATGCAAAGCATGTTGGATTCACACATTTTCTCAAATAAATCTCCTTGTTTCTCTCAAATTAATTGAAGTGCATAAAGTGACTTATATGTATATGCAAATCTTGCATGCTTCTATCTCTCGTTGCTATGAGTGACCCGGTTGGGGACTACTCCTTTGCCTATATCATGACAAAAAGGGGGAGTAGGATATGGTAAGGGGAGTTGCAAAATATAGAAGCTATTGTGCACTTTGGGGAGAACATACATTGAGGGGGAGTAATCCGTTGAGGGGGAGCATTGCATACACATACATTTCATAATGTTGTGCCTAAATTTTAAATGCAAATCCTTGTTATTGTTCTCACATGATTAATCTCACACTTTACTTGTATTGGAAATGCTAGAAACTTTATTTTCAGGGCTTGATTGTTCTACAAGAGATTGAAGACTTGAAGTTGTATTTTCTTATCTCTTTGTAATGTAGATAATCATTGTAGTCCCGTAGTTTCTAATTCTTTGTGAGGAATCAATGTGAGTGGTGGTTTTGTCACGAAATAGCCAAAGGGGGAGATTGTTAGGATTCCCGTTGTTTTTAATTGGCTTATTTCGTGATCAAACCATATGTGGGGATGCTTTGTAAGGGTAGCTTAGATGTTGTTGTTATTGCTTAGGCCCTTTTGAAGACCTCACTATTGACAAGCACCAAAGGTAATACTCTAAGTGCTTACTTGTCGTGAAGAGATAGTTGCACACACTCACAACTCATGCATATATTTAATCCTTGTATGTTGTGTGTCTTATTTGTGTGCCTTAATGCTCATTAACATCTCTTCTTGCATGTTAGTTTGATTGCATCTTGCATATCCAATTGCCTTGTCATGCTTAGACTTAGGATTGCATTTTTGCACTGGGCGCTCCCAAAAGCGCTCTACGAACAGCCCCCGTTGGGCGCTGTACAGACCTGATCGATTTAATTCGAGCGCTGTAGAGGCGCTCTACAAAGCGCTCTACAAAGCGCTCTACATAGAGCGACCTCTCTGATGGCGCTCTACAAAGCGCTCTACGTAGCGCGCCCCTCTGTTTTCTCGCGAGAACAGAGCAGGGGGCTCTACAAAGCGCTCTACGTAGAGCGCCCATGGCAAAATTGTGGTGTCACTTATCAAAACGACCACACTTCATCTTGACACCCTATATATATGCCACTTTGACTTTAGGTCAATTACAAGAGTTCGTATTCAGATTTCATACTTAGGAGATTTTTCAAAGAGAAGAAGAATTCCAAAGAACTCATTTTTAATCACTCAAACACTTGTTCCATGATCATCAATCATCATCTAGCATCATCTTAGATCATCTAGATGACATCTTGCATGGATTCTTCATCATACTTTGCTTGGTAAGCTTTTCACCAATATCTTACATATTTTGTGTTTCTCTTATCTAGCAATCTCAATTTAATTACTTGTATGTGATTTATATTCTTTGAATACAAGATTGAGATTAGTATGATATATGTTTGAGAAGTTGTATTGTGCTAGCATATTAGGTTTTCTGCTTGATATTGATTAGCTTAACTAATTGACATGTCATTTAGTTTTGATATCTAGGATTGCTCTTAATTGCATATTAATCATCTTAGATAAGCATATAGGGTTTCCCTTGCTCTATGTTGCATTTTGGATATTCACATATATTCACTTAGGGTTGTTTTCTCTTCTAGAGAAAGTAAGTCTTGTGTGTAGCAACCGGGATTAGGTTGCTTAGATCGCAAGCAAAATTGGACTAGGTTCACTCATACCGGGATTAGGTAGGTGTGTGATTACTTCCGGGATTAGGTTGTAATCGTTTGCACATTTAGTGGATTCGAGGTTCGAGTGTGGCTTACTTACATAGCCCGTGGTTTTTCCCGTGAGGGTTTCCACGTAAAAATCAAGTGTTAATTTAATTTCCGCACCATATTACACTTGCTTGTTTATTTTATCTTGAGGGTAATTTCGTAATTTTGACTAACACGAAAAATTGGGTAAAAAGCGTAAAATCTATTCACCCCCCCTCTAGATAGTTTTATACACACCGTGCTATAATTAGTTTCAAATGTCCCTAAGAACCTATGGGCCGAAACCGTCAATACGGCTTGCTATATAGGGAATCGTGTTTTCCTAAGGCCCGGATCTAGAAACACCTCTTATAAGTTATGGAAGGGTAGGAAGCCAAATGTTAGCTACTTCCACACATTTGGAAGCAAATGCTACATTTTAAATGACCGTGATCAACTTGGCAAATTTGATGCTAAGAGTGATGAGGGTATCTTTATTGGCTATGCCTTGAATAGTATAGCCTATAGAGTTTTCAACTTGAAGACTCAAACCGTCATGGAATCATCCAATGTTGTCATTGATGATACTAGGCTCAAGTCTAATGACCATGAGGAGGAGGAAGTTTTAGATGATGACTCTCCTTTGGAGAGGGTTGTGGTGACTCCCAATGTTAGGACGTCCAATGACAATAATGAGGTTACACAACCTCTTACTAGAGTCCCTCTCTTGGACTCTAATGAACCCGCTCCATGGGTTAGAAGACTCCATAACAAAGAGGATGTTATTGGAGATGTGAATGAAGGTGTTAGGACTAGGCGTCAAATAGCTATCTTATTAGCTTTACATGCTAAACCTCTCAAATTGAACCCAAGAAGGTTGATGAAGCCTTAAATGATGAATTTTGCGGTCTTCCCATGCAAGAAGAGCTAAACCAATTCGAAAGGAATGAGGTTTGGACTCTAGTTCCTAGGCCTAAAAGCACTCATGTGATAGGCACTAAGTGGATTTATAGAAACAAATCTGATGAGGATGGTAACATAGTGCGGAACAAGGCTAGACTTGTAGCACAAGGGTACTCTGAAATTGAGGGTATCGACTTTGAGGAGACATTTGCTCCCGTTGCCCGTTTAGAGTCCATTAGGCTTCTCTTGTCCATTTCTTGTGTGCACAAGTTCAAATTGCACCAAATGGACGTTAAGAGTGCCTTCCCCAATGGCTTCTTGCAAGAGGAAGTGTTTGTTAAACAACCCAAGGGGTTTGTGGATACACACTACCCCAACCATGTCTATCGCCTCAAGAAGGCTCTATATGGGTTGAAACAAGCACCGAGGGCTTGGTATGAACGCCTCACTCAATTTCTTGTTGACAATAACTACACAAGGGGCAGTGTTGACAAGACGCTATGTAAGGTTGATAATTAGTGTTGGCATTAATTCCATATCAAAACATGTTTATCTTGTAATGTTTAGTGGTTAGTAATTGAAGAATTTTGAAGATGAAGGACGTCTCAACCACAACTCATTTAAGAAGCCGGTTTTAAGAGATTCGGGCATTATTGGTCGACAAAGGTATTCAAGGACCTCTTATTTCTTACAAGGCTAGGCACACACACACACATATCATTCTTGTGTGTTCCTTCATGATTTAATTTCATTTACATATCACTTTCACACACTTGGCAAAATATGCTCATGCATTCATATTAAGTTGATAAACTTTGTGTTTTGTATTTTCCAGGACTATGTCCGGAAACTAGCATATGTGTGTGTCTTTGTGTTTGTATGTTTCTGTATTTTATGTTTAGAACTTGAACATGTTCTTATTTAATGCCTTACTGAGTTCCGGTCGTTTCGGTTACTCATTCATAAGGTTTCGAGTCCAAACAAGTTGACTACGCTACTTTTCGTTCTCATTCGTTGAGTTGACTTCATCGATGATTTCCGAGATGATTTCTCAACCATTTTTCAAAGTTGTGTAGTCATCGTCGTGCGTGAGAGAGTCACGGTTTGTAATCCGAAAACGGATTCAAAATCGGAGTTCGGACGCCCAAGATACGGGTTAAAGAATTGAGGGAGCGCGCGAGAGGACAGCCCAGGCCGTGAGGCCACTCGGGCTGGCCGTTGGTGAGGCCATGGGCCCCACGGCCTGGAGCAGCCTCTGCTCTCGTGTGGCCCACGCGCCCCCCATGGCCAGGGGGTGACGTGGCCCCCCATGATTGGCTGATATGGCCTCTCTCTCTCCTCTTATTTCTTCCCTCTCTCTCTCCATTTTGAAAATAAAGAAGAAAAAGTTTCAGTTTCCCGCAATACAATCCTCTCCAATTTTTAGATTTTCAAAACACCATATCTTCCTCATCCGGAGTCGGATTTGAGTGATTCAAGTTGGAGAGTGTTTGTATTTGAGTCCTATAACATCTCCAAGTGGTTTGGTGGCTGTTTGATCTTGATTTCTAGTGGTTGAACACTGATTTCCGAACCAGCTGCAGAATCCGAGGTAATGGTCTCAACTTTGGGATTTCTTGCTTTTTGACCTTCCATTTGCTTGGGGTTTCTTCTTCTATATCTATGTTTATGTTTGGTAAAAGCTATTGAGAAAGATAGCTTGATTATCATTCTAATCGAAAGTCAATTTGTGGACTAATGTTGACTAGATTCTATGATTCTAGGTTTTACATATGTTTGTGAGTTGTATTGTGATTAGAATGGCATCTTAGGTTGTTTGGAACTTAATTGAATTAATTTTGTGTTAAAATGACCTTGAGATTTGATTTGATCCTTTGATTGATAAAGTCTAGGATTTGTGTATTTGTTTGTGATTTAGAGAATATAGGTTTTGATTGATGTAAATCTCAAAACCTTGCTCTATATTTTTGACTAGTATATTGATTGATTTTAATCTCATATATCTAGCATTTAATTGTATATTGATAGCATCTTGAATTTGTACTTCATGAACATATTGTGATTCAAGTGTTGTGTGTGTGAATGAGACTTTGAGTGTATGTGTTAGGTGTTTCACATGCTTAGGTTTCTATTCATGTATTTTGCATCTAGACTTGATTACTTGTGATATCACATGTTTAGGTCTAGTTGTGCCATAGAATGTATTGATCACATGTTCTATGTTGTATTGATTGTTTGCATCATTTGCATTCACATGATCACACTAGGAAGTCCTTGTAAAAGGCATGAAGTCTTGGTTAGAGTCGGGGTGACTCGGATAGCCAAGCAAAAAGTCTTGCCTAGAGTCGGGATGACTCGGATAGGTAAGCAAGGAGTCATGGCTAGAGTCGGGAGGATTCAGATAGTCATGCATGGGAGGCTCCCTAGAGGCAAGAGTGCCTTGGATAGGGAGTTGGCTATTGTATTGGTAGGCCTAGGCGTATGGTTAGACATAGACTCCGATAGAGCGGGGTACACGGGAGGTGTATGCACTCTTGAGGAATTTCTAATCTACCATCGATGTTGGTTGTGTGTGGTGTCCAATATATGGTGGTTTCGCATCATTGAGGGATTTCACACTTTCCAATAGGGTTAGGTAGGCTTAGACTTCACTAGGTTGGGTGAGCTAAAGATTGGTCACTTTGTGAATGTTCTATGTTTACTTTCCAATAATATAGTACCCAATGGTTGTAGTTCAACCCGTGGATGTTTCCTCCTTGGAGGTTTTACCACGTTAAAAAATCTCTTGTGTTAATTCTTCCTATCTCTTTCTCCTATATTTTAATTGTATATTTTATTATCTTGATTCATAATATTCACATTTGATGTATTGTGAAGCAAGACTTTGTATAGTGTGATTAGTGAATTCATTCCTTAGATCTATTTTGTATCTTTGATTATATATTGTAATTTTTGTAAAGTGACATTTTGATCACTCTTGTAATTCATTGAACACTTATTGAAATACAAGCTTACTTTGTTGTTATGTTTATTTGTTCTTATATCTCACGTAACTTGTTGATAAACTTAGACTTTGCTCTTATGATTGTATTATCGTATTGTCTTTGTATGTCTTCCTTGGCTTATTGTGTTGTGTGTAAGGCTACCTTGAGGGACAAACAAAAGTTTGTTCAAGGGTTTGAAAAAGGTGTAAAAACCTATTCACCCCCCCCCCCCCCTTTCTAGGTATGCTTTAAGCAATTTAACTTTGTTTGTGTACTTTCAATTGGTATCAGAGCGGGTCGTCGGACGGCACTCGACGAGATCCGGTTTATACTTACGAGTGGATTGCTTAGGTTTTTGCTAGTATGGTTTTCCAAGATGATGTGATGACCGAAGGGGCTTCGAATTCTAGGCCTCCTCTTCTCAAGGGTCACAACTATGGGTTTTGGAAATTGAGGATAAAGGCTTACATCCGATCTATTGATGAGAGAGCTTGGATGACCGTTGAAGAAGGTTACCTTGCTCCTAACAAGATTGAGGATGGAGTGACCGTTTCCAAGCCTAGGAGTGAGTGGTCTACTAATGAGTTTGAGTTAGCAAAATGGCATCATCGGGCGGTGAATGCTATTTTCGGAGGTGTTGATAGTAGGCAATTTTCCTACGTTCAAAACCTAAAAACCGCTAAGGAGGCATGGGAGGCTCTCCAAGTCACCAATGAGGGGACTAAAGCGGTGAAGAAGTCTCGTCTTCAATTGCTCACTTCCCAATTTGAGGTTTTGCAAATGGGTGAGGAAGACAAGTTTGTTGACTTCCAAGATAAGCTACTAGACATCGCCAACCAATGCCAAGCACTTGGTACTCCTATCTCCGGTGAGAGGCTAAATTGGAAGATTCTTAGATCACTTCCAAAGAGGTTCAAAGCCAAGGTTACCGCCATTGAAGAGAGCAAAGACGTTGACGTCATGAGCTTAGATGAGTTGCTAGGATCTCTTCAAACTTTTGAGGCGTGTATGAAACCAAAGGCTAAGAACAAGGGTTTAGCTCTCAAGGTTGTCAAGGAAGCTAGTAGTAGCGATGATGATGAGGAGATGGCGTTATTGGTTAGGAAGTTTAGGAAGTTCATAAGGAAAGGTGCCAAGTCAAGTGGCAAGTACTCAAGGGACAAGGAAGTCAAGAAGTCCTTTACTCCACCTCATGAGAGGAGTGGCCATGCTAAGAGCAATAGGAAGGTTCAATGCTTCAAGTGTAAGAAGCTTGGACATTATGCTTCGGATTGTCCTAGTGGAGATTCTAAGAAAGACAAGAAGGGAAAGGCTATGGCGGCTACATGGAGTGAAGATGATGCCTCTAGTGATGAGGAGAGCTCAAGTGATGAGTCTTCTAGTGAAGAAGAGCTAGTAAGCAACTTTGTTGCATTCATGGCTTCTCACTCTACTCTAGAGGATGTTAATCAAGATTCGTTGGATAAGGAGATTGATCAAAGTCATCAAGAGTGTTTAAGTGATAATCCGTCCTACATTGATCTTTTGGCTAAGGTGAAGTTTCTTGAGGAGAAGTTGAAATTAGCCTTGAGTGAGATTGATGAGAAGGAGGATTTGATCAAGGTTCAAGTGGATGAGTTTGTTGCTACAACTCGTAGGCTCTTGCGTGAAAAGAATGCTATTGAAAAGAAGCTTTGCAAAGTTGAGGGTATTTTACTTGAAAAGGATAGGATCATTTCTAATATGAACTTAGGGAGCTCAAGTGTAGCGGTGGTTGAAGAGAAGCTCATAGAAGCATCACTTCCTACTAGCGAAGCTATCATTGAAGAGAAAGCTCCTAAGAAGAGACGTTCCAAGAAGAAGAACAAATTGAAGAATAAGGTACCCCTTGAAACTCCCATTTGTTCTCCACCACCACCGGAAGGTAAAATCTCTCCTTTTGTTCCCATATGTCATTTTTGCAATACCTTAGGCCATATCAAGCCCAAGTGCTATAAATTCATTGAATATTGCAACTTAGAAAATGCATCTAGGAATAGAGAGATTGGACCTAATTCTATGCATGCTAAAGCTTTTGAATATGGAAAGCATGATAATTTTTCAAAGCATGTTAAGAACGTCCGGAAGGTGAAGAATGCATATCCTTCAAAATTTGACCTTGCATGTATTGCTAACAATGTTGAGAAAAAGAGTATTAATGATATTATTGTGAATCAAGTTGTGGAAGAACTTTACTCTAGGTTCAACATTATGGTCAAAGAGAATCTTGATGATGTTCGTGTATGTCCACCCAAGACAAAATTTGTCAAGGGTGAGTGCTCTTACCATTAGTGTAAGTTGCACATGTGAGTTAGCTTTAAGACTAGTGTTGTTGTTAAGAAGCTTAGCTTTTTGCTTTGTATCTTTACAACTTGACATGAACTTAGCTATCTCACTTTGGTTGTTATGATAGTCAAAATTTGTTGATTAACTTTTGAGAAGTTTTTTTTTTGGAATCTATATGGTAACATTGTTGTTATGGCTTTTAGAGAAAGTCATTTTTTTTTTGTTTGAGTTGGATTACATTGTCTTTAGTCTCTTGGAATCGACACACCTATAACTTGTAGTCATGAGGACTTACAAGCCAAGAGGACTCATAAAAAGGGTGAAGGCATTGTATTTGGTGAAAATAGCTTGCGAAGGTATCTCTATATCATATTGCTTGCTTACTTGATTTTTCATCTATCAACTCATTGTTTGTATCACATTCATGAAGCATGTCATAATTGAGAACTAATATATTGTTTATATGGTACTCTTTGACATTTGCTAGTTTAAGATCTTTTGGTGATAACTGCTCACATTGATCTTATTTCATGAAGTGTGTTGTTATTTGTATGATTGTTGAGTGGCTAATTTTTGAATAATGTGAGCTTCATATTCTTTGATAGCTACTCTCTTGAGAAGTAGAGATCTTAAGTAAGTCTCTTTACTTGCTTCTAGATCATGTGCTTTTAAGCCTTGAAATTGGTTTCAAAAATGCACTTTGCTTCTCTTGTATGTTTTGTTAAGTATGTTGAGCTTGATTGATGTTCGCTTTGGATACACCTTGAAGTCCTAAGGACTAGTACATTTAAAAATGACCAATGGTTGGTATCCATTTGCTTCGGCAACATAGAACTCAACGAGCACCCTCATGGAAAGGGCTACACACCTTGGTTGTGAAGCCACCCAATGTAGGAAAGGGCTACGCCATTGTGATGAGTGAAAGCCGCCATGAGGTGTATATGTTTTTGTTAAAAAAATCAAAGAAGTGTTGAATTGAATCATTAAAAAAAAAAAAATCTTTGATTCAAGCCTAAATAAAAAAAAAAGGCTTTTGGAGTATAGTTGAATAATCAAATGAGCTCGGGTTGACAAATAGAAATGGGTTGACGAGCCACATGCACACACACGCTCACATGTTGAAATCTATTCTCTTTATAAGCAAAATTTCGGATGATAACCGGTTTGACCTTTTTATGGAAAGGCCTAAGATGAATAGATGTTGAAATTGTATGCATGCTTGATTATCAAACTACTTCTTTTCATATACTTGAAGCAAAATCTTCACACACTCACGTTTGCTTAATTAGTATTTTTGATACTTTAGCAATTTTTGATGACATATGAGAGTGATTGAAAATCTTGATGTAACTCTCCTAGATATGTGAAGCTTATTTGCAAATCTAATAAAAATTGCTTGTGATGTGATTGTATGGTGATTTTTGTGAACATTTGTCTATCTTGATTTTAGATGAGGCACTTGTCAAGGGGGAGCATAATATGCTAAATTCTTGTTCTCTTTTATGACATGTTCACATGTTCTTCAAGGTTGTTATTTGTTGGCATTATTCTTATTTTTGATAAATCATGAAGATACTATGATAAATTCTTATTTGCATGATGATTTATTGAATATAGTGTTTTGCCTTTGTATATGTTTATTGGTTCTTTATTTGTTTCTTTGTTTCCTCTCACTTTGTTTTTAGTTTGTTTTTGTGTAGCAAGATTATGGGAAAAGCAAAGAAGATTGGTGGAAATACTTCTTCAACTCCCATTGCCAAGTCCAAACCTACAGTTTCTTCCAAAATTTCCAAAGGTAACAAAGTGGATGAATTGGGAATTTTTGGTTGCAAAAAGCTAATTCAAGAAAGAGGTATTGACTTGGACTCTTGTGTTGGATCCTATGTTTATGATGTGCTTAAGAGTAGAAATTGGATTTCATGGGTGAACATGTTAGGAATCTCTAATGAGACCGTTGTTAGAGAGTTTTATCATGCTTACAAATCCGGTTCTACTGTGACTAGTGCTACTCTAAGCATAAGGAAAGTTGTCTTTAGAGTTTGTCCTAGGAAGGTTAATGAATTTCTTAACTTGCCCGATGATATTGAATCGGAATTCCTTGATGTTGATATCTTGGAAAACCTTGATTTAATGGGTAGGACTCTATGTGATGATAGTAATTTTGTGTGGGGGAAACGTGCTTTTATTAGACAAGGTGAGCTAACAAAAATTAGTGCATTTTGGCATTTATTTGTGTGCTCCAATCTTGTTGTTTCTACTAATGCTTCGGAGCTTAATAGAGACAAAATTAAGATTGTATATGCCTTGGTGACTAACAAACCTATAAACCTTGGTGAATTGCTTGTGGAGCAAATTGAAATTGCGGCTTGTACTAGTCGTTTGGACAAGAAATTGGCTTTTCCGGGGTTTATAACTCAATTGTGCTTAGCTAAAGGTGTGAGGAATCTTGATGGTGATGTTATGCTTCCTCCCTTAGAGAAGTTGAGTGAGAAACGTATGGCAACCATGTCGTACAAGGACAAGGGAAAGTCTAATGATGTGCTTAGGCTTTTTGGTGATTCTCTTGATTCTAACCATGTCCCTAGCTCACCCACTCTTCCTAGTTGGGCTTTAAAATTGAGGAAAGAGGTTGAAGAATCTCGTAGGTTGATTGAGACGTCACAAAGGAAGATTGAAGACCTTAGTGCCAAGCTTGTTGTTCAAGATGAAAGGATCAAAGAGTTGGAAGAAAATCAACTCCAACAAGGCAATATGTGAGATCCGCACACCGTTCTTTTTTCCTTGGTGGCACAAGTGGCTAGAGACCTTCATGTGGTATATTTTCTTACTCTTTCCCTTTGGCTTCATATCATGTCAAAAAGGGGGAGAAATATGATAAACACATGGGAGAAATCTAGCTTACTTAGTCTTATTTTAGTTGTTTTATATTTTTGTATATTTGGTATCTAGCTTGAACTATATGGCATGTAATATTTTTTTTTTGTTGAATCTTGGCTTAGAATATTTTGATGGATAGTATGTATTAAGGGGGAGCATACTTGATCCATTTGAACTTATATGTTACTATTTTCTTGCCTAAGATTGGATATTGCCATACTTGTTGTCTCTTGGATACTATTGTGCTTTCAAGTTCTTTTTAGGTGATATCAAGAGAAGACCAAGTTGAAGTTCAAGACTTGTTTTTGGTTGTTAATTTGTGTCGATATGTGTAACTCATTGTACTCATTGTGACCAAATTTTCTTTGTAATTGTTTTAGTGTTTGTTTAGGGGTTTTGACATGGAATTTGCCAAAGGGGGAGATTGTAAGGTTGATAATTAGTGTTAATTCCATATCAAAACGTGTTTATCTTGTAATATTTAGTGGTTAGTAATTGAAGAATTTTGAAGACGAAGGACGTCTCAACCACAACTCATTCATGAAGCCGGCTTTTAAGAGATTCGGGCATTATTGGTCGACAAAGGTATTCAAGGACCTCTTATCTCTCACAAGGCTAGGCACACACACACACATATCATTCTTGTGTGTTCCTTCATGATTTAATTTCATTTACATATCACTTTCACACACTTGGCAAAATATGCTCATGCATTCATATTAAGTTGATCAACTTTGTATTTTGCATTTTCTAGGACTATGTCCGGAAACTAGCATATGTGTGTGTCTTTGTGTTTGTATGTTTCCGTATTTTGTTTTTAGGACTTGAACATGTTCTTATTTAATGCCTTATTGAGTTTCGGTCATTTCGGTTACTCATTCATAAGGTTTCGAGTCCAAACAAGTTGACTACGCTACTTTTCATTCTCATTCGTTGAGTTGGTTCTGAGATGATTTCTTAACCATTTTTCAAAGTTGTGTAGCCATCGTCGTGCGTGAGAGAGTCACGGTTCGTAATCCAAAAACAGATTCAAAATCGGAGTTCAGACGCCCAAGATACGGGTTTAAAGAACTGAGGGAGCGCGTGAGAGGACAGCCCAGGCCGTGAGGCCACTTGGGCTGGCCGTTGGTGAGGCCGTGGGCCCCACGGCCTGGAGCAGCCTCTGCTCTCGTGTGGCCCACGCGCCCCCCATGGCCAGGGGGTGACGTGGCCCCCCATGATTGGCTGATATGGCCTCTCTCTCTCCTCCTATTTCTTCCCTCTCTCTCTCCATTTTGAAAATTAAGAAGAAAAAGTTTCAGTTTCCCGCAATACAATCCTCTCCAATTTTCAGATTTTCAAAACACCATATCTTCCTCATCCGGAGTCGGATTTGAGTGATTCAAGTTGGAGAGTGTTTGTATTTGAGTCCTCTAACATCTCCATGTGGTTTGGTGGCTGTTTGATCGTGATTTCTAGTGGTTGAACACTGATTTCCGAACCAGCTGCAGAATCCGAGGTAATGGTCTCAACTTTGGGATTTCTTGCTTTTTGACCTTCCATTTGCTTGGGGTTTCTTCTTCTATATCTATGTTTATGTTTGGTAAAAGCTATTGAGAAAGATATCTTGATTATCATTCTAATCGAAAGTCAATTTGTGGACTAATGTTGACTAGATTCTATGATTCTAGGTTTTACATATGTTTGTGAGTTGTATTGTGATTAGAATGGCATCTTAGGTTGTTTGGAACTTAATTGAATTAATTTTGTATTAAAATGACCTTAAGATTTGATTTGATCCTTTGATTGATAAAATCTAGGATTTGTGTATTTGTTTGTGATTTAGAGAATATAGGTTTTGATTGATGTAAATCTCAAAACCTTGCTCTATATTTTTGACTAGTATATTGATTGATTTTAATCTCATATATCTAGCATTTAATTGTATATTGATAGCATCTTGAATTTGTACTTCATGAACATATTGTGATTCAAGTGTTGTGTGTGTGAATGAGACTTTGAGTGTATGTGTTAGGTGTTTCACATGCTTAGGTTTCTATTCATGTATTTTGCATCTAGACTTGATTACTTGTGATATCATATGTTTAGGTCTAGTTGTGCCATAGAATGTATTGATCACATGTTCTATGTTGTATTGATTGTTTGCATCATTTGCATTCACATGATCACACTAGGAAGTCCTTGTAAAAAGCATGAAGTCTTGGTTAGAGTCGGGGTGACTTGGATAGCCAAGCAAGAAGTCTTGCCTAGAGTCGGGATGACTCGGATAGGTAAGCAAGGAGTCATGGCTAGAGTCGGGAGGATTCAGATAGTCATGCATGGGAGGCTCCCTAGAGGCAAGAGTGCCTTGGATAGGGAGTTGGCTATTGTATTGGTAGGCCTAGGCGTATGGTTAGACATAGACTCCGATAGAGCGGGGTACACGGGAGGTGTATGCACTCTTGAGGAATTTCTATTCTACCATCGATGTTGGTTGTGTGTGGTGTCCAATATATGGTGGTTTCGCATCATTGAGGGATTTCACACTTTCCAATAGGGTTAGGTAGGCTTAGACTTCACTAGGTTGGGTGAGCTAAAGATTGGTCACTTTGTGAATGTTCTATGTTTACTTTCCAATAATATAGTACCCAATGGTTGTAGTTCAACCCGTGGATGTTTCCTCCTTGGAGGTTTTACCACGTTAAAAAATCTCTTGTGTTAATTCTTCCTATCTCTTTCTCTTATATTTTAATTGTATATTTTATTATCTTGATTCATAATATTCACATTTGATGTATTGTGAAGCAAGACTTTGTATAGTGTGATTAGTGAATTCATTCCTTAGATCTATTTTGTATCTTTGATTCTTTTATATATTGTAATTTTTGTAAAGTGACATTTTGATCACTCTTGTAATTTATTGAACACTTATTGAAATACAAGCTTACTTTGTTGTTATGTTTATTTGTTCTTATATCTCACATAACTTGTTGATATACTTAGACTTTGCTCTTATGATTGTATTATCGTATTGTCTTTGTATGTCTTCCTTGGCTTATTGTGTTGTGTGTAAGGCTACCTTGAGGGACAAACGAAAGTTTGTTCAAGGGTTTGAAAAAGGTGTAAAAACCTATTCACCCCCCCTCCCCCCTCTAGGTATGCTTTAAGCAATTTAACTTCGTCTGTGTACTTTCACGCTATCATCAAGAAAGACAATGATGAGCTTTTCATAGCTCAAATATATGTTGATGATATAGTGTTTGGCTCCACCAACAACACCAAGGTCCAACAATTTGTTGATGTCATGTCTCATGAATTTGAGATGAGTCTTGTTAGTGAGCTTAGTTACTTCCTAGGCTTGCAAATTAGGCAATTAGATGATGGGATTTTCATAACCCAAGCCAAATATGCTAAAAACCTAGTGAAGAAGTTTGGTCTTGAAAATGCCAAACATTGTGATACACCCATGAGTACCACTTTGAAGCTAAGCAAGGATGCTAGTGGTAAAAGTATGGAACAAACTCTATATTGGGGCATGATAGGTAGCTTGCTTTATTTGACCGCAAGTAGGCCCGATATATCTTTTAGTGTAGGTGTGTGTGCTAGGTATCAAGCGGATCCTAAGGAGTCCCATCTCTCTTCCGTAAAGAGAATCATTCGCTATGTGAATGGGACATCCAACTATGGGATTTGGTACTCTTTTGACACTAATGCTAGTCTTGTAGGCTTTAGTGATGCAGATTGTGCAGGAAATTGTGATGATAGGAAAAGCACATCGGGCGGTTGCTTCTTCCTAGGCAACAACTTGGTGTCCTGGTTTTGCAAGAAGCAAAACTCAATTTCCTTGTCCACGGCCAAGGCCGAGTACATAGCTGCGGGGAGTGGATGCACACAACTCCTATGGATGAAGCAAATGCTAGTAGACTATGGATTCAACCAAGGTACACTCACTCTCTTTTGTGATAACATGAGTGCCATTAATATTTCCAAGAATCCGGTACAACATTCTAGAACTAAGCATATTGACATTTGCCATCATTTCATTAGAGAGCTTGTTGAAAATAAATGCATGGTACTTGAACATGTAGATACTAATGATCAACTTGCGGACCTATTTACTAAACCCTTAGATGCTACTCGATTTAAAACACTAAGCAGATCTATTGGGATATGTCTTGTGGAGTGATGAATTTTGTGATTGACCCCATATGGGGAACTCAAGCAAAGAGAGCTATTTTGCATTCTTGTCACTTGCAAAAAAAAAAAAAAAATTTGAAATATCTTATGCCTCTTCTTTTAATTGTTTGAGTTAGCTTGGTTGCACATATGTATATATGTTTTCAATTCAATAAGTGTGAACCTTGCTTGTCTACAATCCATGTCATATTTTTGTTCAAACATGCATTTTTGGACTAGGAGATGTACATAGGAAGTATGATGTGAATGACCTATAGTTATCTTCATGACATGATGATTCTTTTATAACATGCTCAAATGAAAAAGCATGAATTGATGATTGCAATATAGATGCAAAACTTGTATGAAAAAGACTTATGAGACTCAAAATGAATAAAGGATCTTGTATCCGTTCAAAGGATGTAAAAAATCCAAATGTCTCTCTTTCTTTATTGGTTGAACATGGCTACTATTATACGGATATCTTATCCGGAAAAATCTAAAAGGGTGCAAAGTCGCTCATGCCATGTTTCGCTTATAAAGTTGGATATAGTTGCTCTTAATATAAAATCAATGAAATTTCTATATCCTTGCTTTTCTTATGACAATGGTGAAATTAGTTTGAATTCTTATTAGAAACCGTTGTCATTTGTTTTGCCAAATACCATTGTATTTTGGACTTGAATCCTACATGTCTTGTATGCAAAGCATGTTTGATTCACACATTTTCTTCAAATAAATCTCCTTGTTTCTCTTCAATTAATTGGGATACATAAAGTGACTTATATTATTAAGCAAATATCTTGCATGCTACTATCTCTCTTTGCTAAGAGTGACCCGGTTGGGGACTACTCCTTTGCCTATATCATGACAAAAAGGGGGAGTAGGATATGGTAAGGGGAGTTGCAAATTGTAGTAGCAATTGTGCATGTTGGGGAGAACATTCATTGAGGGGGAGCAACCCGTTGAGGGGGAGCATTGCATACTCATACATTGCATAATGTTGTGCCTAATCTTTTAAAATGCAAATGCTTGTTTTTTTGTTCTCACTTGATTAATCTCACTTTTTACTTGTATTGGAATGTTTAGAAACTTTAATTTCAGGGCTTGATTATTCTACAAGAGGTTGAAGACTTGAAGTTTTATTTTCTTATCTCTTTGTAATGTAGAAAATCATTATAGTCCCATAGTTTCTAATTTATTGTGAGGAATCAATATGAGTGGTGGTTTTGTCACAAAATAGCCAAATGGGGAGATTGTAAGGATTCCCATTCTTTGATTGGCTTATTTCGTAGTCAAACCACATGTTAGGGTTCTTTGTAAGGGTAGCTTAGGTGTTGTTGTTATTGCTCAAGCCCTTTGAAGACCTCATTTTGATAAGCACCAAAGGTAAAACTCTAAGTGCTTACTTGTCTTGAAGAGATAGTTGCACACACTCACAACTCATGCATATGGTTATATCTTGTATGTTGTGTTTCTTATTGTTGTGCATTAATGTTCATTAACATCTCTTCTTGCATGTTTATTTTGATTTCATCTTGTATGTCCAATGCCATGCCATGCATAGACTCAGGATTCAAACATGGTGATAGGCGCTGTACGAAGCGCTGTACAAAGCGTTGTTCGTATAGTGCCCATCAAGCGCTGTACAGACCTGATCGATTTAAATTGGTCGCTGTTGGGTCGCTGTACAAAGCACTGTACGTACAGCGCCTGACCGCGCGGCGGCCGTTGACGCCACGGGTCGAGAAAAGATATTCTAGTTCTTGTTAGGATTCCCGTTGTTTTTAATTGGCTTATTTCGTGATCAAATCACATGTGGGGATGCTTTGTAAGGGTAGCTTAGATGTTGTTGTTATTGCTTAGGCCCTTTTGAAGACCTCACTATTGACAAGCACCAAAGGTAATATTCTAAGTGCTTACTTGTCTTGAAGAGATAGTTGCACACACTCACAACTCATGCATATGTTTAATCCTTGTATGTTGTGTGTCTTATATGTGTGCCTTAATGCTCATTAACATCTCTTCTTGCATGTTAGGTTGATTGCATCTTGCATTGCCTATTGCCTTGTCATGCATAACCTTGGGATTCCATCTTTGTAAAGGGCGCTGTTCAAAGCGCTCTACAGAGTACTGTTCGAACAGCGCCCCTCATACCTGATGCAATTAATTCCATTTAAATGCATCAGGTCTGATGCATTTTACATGGGCGCTGTACGAGCGCTGTACAAAGCGCTGTTCGTACAGCGCCTCTCTGTTTTCCTCGTGAAAACAGAGCAAGGGCGCTGTACAGGCGCTGTACAAGGGCGCTCTACGTACAGCGCCCAAGGCAAATTCTGGTGCCACTTATCAAAACGACCACACTTCAATTTGACACCCTATATATATGCCTCTTTGACTTTAGGTTAATTACAAGAGTTCATATTCAGATTTCATACTTAAGAGATTTTTCAAAGAGAAGAAAAATTTCAAAGAACTCATTTTTAATCACTCAAACACTTGTTCCATGATCATCAATCATCATCTAGCATCATCTTAGATCATCTAGATGACATCTTGCATGGATTATTCATCATACTTTGCTTGGTAAGCTTTTCACTAATATCTTACATATTTTGTGTTTCTCTTATCTAGCAATCTCAATTTAATTACTTGTATGTGATTTTATATTATTTGAATACAAGATTGAGATTAGTATGATGTATGTTTGAGAAGTTGTATTGTGCTAGCATATTAGGTTTTGTGCTTGATATTGATTAGCTAAACTAATTGATTTGTCATTTAGTTTTGATATCTAGGATTGTTCTTAATTGCATATTAATCATTTTAGATAAGCATATAGGGTTTCCCTTGCTCTATGTTGCATTTTGAATATTTACATATATTCACTTAGGGTTGTATTCTCTTCTAGAGAAGCTAAGTCTTGTGTGTAGCAATCAGGATTAGGTTGCTTAGATCGCAAGCAAATTGGACTAGGTTCACTCATACCGGGATTAGGTAGGTGTGTGATTACTTCCGGGATTAGGTTGTAATCGTTTGCACATTTAGTGGATTCGAGGTTCGAGTGTGGCTTACTTACATAGCCCGTGGTTTTTCCCGTGAGGGTTTCCACGTAAAAATCAAGTGTTCATTTAATTTCCGCACCATATTACACTTGCTTGTTTATATTATCTTGAGGGTAAATTCGTAATTTTGACTAACACGAAAAATTGGGTAAAAAGCGTAAAATCTATTCAACCCCTCTCTAGATAGTTTTATACACACCGTGCTATATTTAGTTTCATTTGGTATCAGAGCGGGTTCCTATACATACATAGGTGATCCTTGCTTATTTTGGTGTGTTTTGCATTTTGTGTGATTTTTGATCATTCATACATTTGCATTCATTTCATTCATTCATAAACACTATGAGTGGAAACGGTGGAAATGGTGGTGGCCACGAAGGAGCTTCTAGCACAAGACCTCCACTTCTTACCGGATTGAACTATTCCCAATGGTTTTAAAACTTATATATATAAAACGTTAATATATATATATATATATAATGTATAAAAGACAAAAGTCAGGTGCAACACTCTTTATTATATATAAAATGCAAAAGACAAAAAGTTGAAAAGAAAACAGAAGGCGTGAAGCACTTATAAAAAATATATAATATATGCAAGTCAAAAAAAATGAAGCACGTGAATGAATATATATAATATATAATGAATATTAACAAACAGCAAAAGTGATATTATATATATATATATATATATTAGAAGTCAGACCACGATAATATATAAAAATATAGATATTATAACAAAACAAACAATCAGAATAAAAAGCAATCAAAAGCAAAGAAGAAAAAAAATGAAACAGGCGTGGTGACCCCGTGCAATCAACGCGGGCAGAGAAGCAAAAAGGGCGTGGGTGTGGCGTGGCCCATGGGGTAAAAAAAACAAAAAGAAAAGCCACACACACAAGCCATCACATGCTTCTCTCTTTGTGTTGCAATCATGACACACAAAGCCTTCAGTTCAGTTCTGAACTCGGAATTCGGAATTCAATTCCGTCTTTGGAAAATTAACCCGAACTCAATTATACATATGGAAAATTATATAACCTTTCAATTTAAGCTCGGAATTGAATTTCGGTTTCCGATAAAAACACGGAATGTCCCAAATGTCTCGGAAATCATCCGAAACATATAGACAAGTCTCCGAATTGCTCGGAACTCATCTATGGACAAATCCACACATAAAAATATAACAAAGAAGTGCAAGTGTGATAAGTGACATGTGAAGAGAATGCACACAAATGCAAGTATACTAAGTGAGTGTGTGCACTAAATCTCTTCATAGAAAAATTAGCACTAAACATATACCTTTGGAGTGCTTAACACTTGCAAGGGCCTTGAGCTTGAACACATTCCTAAGCTACCCTTACATGATCCCCACATATGGTTTGATCACGAAATAAGCCAATTAAAAACTACGGGAATCCTTACATTAATGATTTAGCAATCAAGAGCACAAGAAAGATCAAGATGTTGAGAGAAGAAAATCTTGAGCTTGCATCTCATAATGACCACTTAAGTGAACAAGTGGAAAAATTCAAGAAGATGGAAGATAAGCTAAAAGAGGAGTTAGTCTTATCTAGGAGGAATGAGGATAGTCTAAAGAGGGAGCTTGAAGAAATTAGAGAATCTATGACTAGGATGGATTCTAGCACCAAGAAGCTTGACCATATGCTTGGTGTTGGAAAGAGTCCATGTGACAAGAGGGGTCTTGGGTATGAAGATGGCAAGAAGATCTCAACCTCTAACAAGACCGTGTTTGTCAAGAGCTTGAAGAAAGAAGAAACTTCATTTGTGCAACTTCCTAGGAAGAAGTTAGAAATAGGACAAAGTTCAAATGCTCAAGTGAACATGGGGCCAAGAAGGCAACCTCAAGCTCAACCCCCTAGGGTTCCTCAAGCCAACATTCCTCCTCAAATGGCTTACAAAGGAAAGAGGCCTATCATGCAACCTCAAGCTTGGAAGCAACCTAGACCGGTTCAACAACGAAGACGCATTGAACCCTTTCATCCACAAAGACAAGGACAAGGTATGATTCCTTATTTTACTCCTATTTGTCACTTTTGTGGATTTGTTGGTCATATTAGACCACAATGCTTTCGCTATATAAAAATGTGCAAAACTAGAAGCATGATAGAGAAGAAAAAGAAAAGAGCCATGATGCATGTTCCTAGGAATGATAATATTGATTTGCATGATCCTAGGAATAATAGAGCACAAGTACCAAAGACCACTAAGAAAGCTAAAATTGTTGCTAAGTGGATTAGAAAGAATGAAAATGTTTGCCATGTTGCACAAATAGCCTTGAAGGCAAATTCTTCTAATTTTTGGTATTTGGATAGTGGGTGCTCTAGGCACATGACGGGAAACAAGAGTTTCTTCGAGACTCTTGTTATGGAGGAAGGTGGATATGTCACTTTTGGTGATGGATCCAAAAAGAAAGTGGTAGGGAAAGGAACCATTTCCGTTCCCGGATTACCCTCCTTATCCGATGCTTTATTTGTTGATGGCTTGAAAGCCAATTTAATAAGCATTTCACATCTAAGTGATGAAGGATTTTCCGTCTTGTTTAGTAAAAATGATTGCTCTATCCTAAAGCCCGATGGACAAACCTTGTTGAAAGGTATGAGATCTAGCGACAATTGTTATTGTCTTGAAGCTAGAATAGTCTCAAACAATGTGTCCATGGATGAGCAAGTTGAGTTGTGGCATGAAAGACTTGGCCACATGAACTTTAGGGATTTAAGAACCCTTCGAAAGTTCGAGTGTGTGCGTGGCCTCCCTAAGCTTGGGAAGAAAGCCAATGGTATTTGTGGACCTTGCCAACAAGGAAAACAAACCAAAAGCATGCACAAAAAGGGCAAGTATCTCTCCACCAAGGAGCCTCTTGAGCTTCTCCACATGGACCTCATGGGTCCCATGCAAACCGAAAGTTTGGGTGGAAAGAGATACATTTTTGTTTGTGTTGATGATTTCTCTAGATTTACATGGACATATTTTCTTAGAGAAAAATCCGAAACTTTTGATAAGTTTAAAATGCTTTATTTCATTTTAACATTAGAAGCATTAAACGGATTAGAAGTGACCATGGGAGGGAGTTTTAGAATGCCTCTTTTGAAAGCTATTGTGATAGCTTAGGCATCTCCCATGAGTTTTTGGCTCCTAGGACACCTCAACAAAATGGAGTTGTTGAGAGGAAGAATAGGGTCCTCTAAGAGATAGCCCGAGTGATGTTGCTTAGCAACAATGTCCCTACGAACCTATGGGCCGAAGCCGTCAATACGGCTTGCTATATAGGGAATAGAGTATTCCTAAGGCCTGGATCTAGAAACACCTCCTATGAGTTATGGAAAGGCAAGAGGCCAAATGTTAGCTACTTCCACACTTTTGGGAGCAAATGCTAGATTTTAAATGACCGTGATCAACTTGGCAAGTTTGATGCTAAGAGTGATAAAGGTATCTTTATTGGCTATGCCTTGAATAGTAAAGCCTATAGAGTTTTCAACTTGAAGACTTGAACCGTCATGGAATCATCGAATGTTATCATTGATGATACTAGGCTCAAGTCCAATGACCATGAGGAGGAGGATGTTTTAGAGGATGACTCTCCTTTGGAGAGGGTTGTGGTGACTCCCAATGTTGGGACATCTAATGAAGTCACACAACCTATTACTAGAGTTCCTAACTTGGACTCTAATGAACCCGCTCCATGGGTTAGAAGACTTAATAACAAAGAGGATGTTATTGGAGATGTTAATGAGGGTGTTAGGACCAGGCATCAAATAGCTAATCTAATTAGCTTTACATGCTACACCTCTCAAATAGAACCCAAAAAGGTTGATGAAGCCTTGAATGATGAATTTTGGGTTCTTGCCATGCAAGAAGAGCTAAACCAATTCAAAAGGAATGAGGTTTGGACTCTAGTTGCTAGGCCTAAGACCACTAATGTCATAGGCACTAAATGAATATTTAGGAACAAATCCGATGAGGATGGCAACATAGTGCGGAACAAGGCTAGACTTGTAGCACAAGGGTACTCTCAAATTGAGGGTATCGACTTTGAGGAGACTTTTGCTCCCGTTGCCCGCTTAGAGTCCATTAGGCTTCTCTTGTCCATCTCTTGTGTGCACAAGTTCAAATTGCACCAAATGGACGTCAAGAGTGCCTTCCTCAATGGCTTCTTGCAAGAGGAAGTGTTTGTTGAACAACCTAAGGGGTTTGTGGATTCACACCACCCCAACCATGTCTATCGCCTCAAGAAGGCACTATATGGGTTGAAACAAGCACCGAGGGCTTGGTATGAGCGCCTCACTCAATTTCTTATTGACAACAACTACACAAGAGGTAGTGTTGACAAGACACTATTCATCAAGAGAGACAATGATGAGCTTTTCATAGCTCAAATATATGTTGATGACATAGTTTTTGGCTCCACCAACAACACCAAAGTCCAACAATTTGTTGATGTTATGTCTCATGAATTTGAGATGAGTCTTGTTGGTGAGCTTAGTTACTTCCTAGGTTTACAAATTAAGCAAATGAATGATGGGATTTTCATAACCCAAGCCAAATATGCTAAGAACCTAGTGAAGAAGTTTGGTTTAGAGAATGCCAAACGTTGTGATACACCCATGAGTACCACTTTGAAGCTAAGCAAGGATGCTAGTGGTAAAAGTGTGGAACAAACGTTATATCGTGTGTTAGGTTGATAAGTAGTGTTGGCATTAATTCCATATCAAAACGTGTTTTACTTGTATTGTTTAGTGGTTAGTAAATGAAGGATTTCGAAGACAAAGGACGTCTCAACCATTATTCGTTCAAGTTGCCGGCTTTTAAGAGTTTCGGACATTATCGGTCTACAAAGGTATTCAAAGACCTCTTATCTCTTACAAGGCTAGGCACACACTCACACATACCATTCTTGTGTGTCCCTTCATGATTTTATTTCATTTACATTTCACTTTCACACACTTGGCAAAATATGCTCATGCATTCACATTTAGTTAATAAACTTTGTGTTTTGCATTTTCTAGGACTATGTCCGGAAACTAGCATATGTGTGTGTATTTGTGTTTGTATATTTCCATATTTTGTGTTTAGGACTTGAACATGTTCTTATTCAATGCCTTATTGAGTTCCGGTCGTTTCGGTTACTCATTCATAAGGTTTCGAATCCAAACGTGTTGACTATGCCACTTTACGTTCTCTTACGTTGTGTTGACTTCATTGATGATTTCCGAGATGATTTCTCAACCGTTTTTCAAAGTTGTATAATCGTTATCGTGTGTGAGAGAGTCACAGTTTGTAATCCAAAAACGGATTCGAATTCGGAGTTTGGACGCCCGAGATACGGGCCGATGAACCGAGGGAGTGCGCGAGAGGACAGCCCAGGCCGTGGGCCACAAGGGCTGGCCGTGGGCCCCACGGCCTAGAGCAGCCTCTGCTCCCCTGTGGGCCACGCGTCCCCCACGGCCTGGGGGTGACATGGCACCACCTGGTTGGCCGGTTTCCTCCTTCTCTCTCCTCCTATTTCTTCCCTCTCTCTCTCCTTTTGAATTTCTAAGAAGAAAATTTCAGAATTCCCGTCTAGAGTTCTCTCCAATTTTTCCAAACTTCAAAACACCATATCTTCCTCATCCGGAGTCGGATTTGAGTGATTCAAGTTGGAGAGTGTTCGTATTTGAGTCCTTTAACATCTCAAAGTGGTTTGGTGGCTGATTGATCATGATTTCAAGTGGTTTGACACTGAATTTCGCACCAGCTGCAGAATCCAAGGTTTGAGTCTCAACTTTGGGATTTCTTGTTATTTCACCTTCCATTTGCTTGGGTTTCTTCTTCTATATCTATGTTATTGTTTTATAAAAGCTATTTGAAAAGGTAGCTTGATTATCATTCTAATTGAAACTCAATTTGTGGACTTATGTTGACTAGATTTTATGATTCTAGGTTTTACATTTGTTTGTGAGTTGTATTGTGATTAGAATGGCATCTTAGGTTGTTTGATACATAATTGAATTAATTTTGTGTTAAAATGACTTTGAGATTTGATTTGGTCCTTTGATTAGTGAAATCTAGGATTTGTGTATTTTTATGTGATTTAGAGAATATAGGTTTTGATTGATGTAAATCTCATATATCTAGCTTTTGATTGTATATTGATAGCATCTTGAATTTGTACTTAATGAACATTTTGTGATTCAAGTGTTATGTGTGTGAATGAGACTTTGAGTATATGCGTTAGGTGTTTCACATGCTTAGGTTTCTATTCATGTATTTTTGCATTTAGACTTGATTAATTGTGTTTTCACATGTTTAGGTCTATTTGTGCCATAGAATGTATTGATCACATGTTCTATGTTGTATTGAATGTTTGCATCATTTGCATTCACATGATCACACTAGGAAGTCCTTGTAAAAGGTGAAACTAATTATAGCACGGTGTGTATAAAGCTATCTAGAGGGGGGGGAGGGGGGTGAATAGATTTTACGCTTTTTACCCAATTTTTCGTGTTAGTCAAAATTACGAATTTACCCTCAAGATAATATAAACAAGCAAGTGTAATATGGTGCGGAAATTAAATCAACACTTGATTTTTACGTGGAAACCCTCACGGGAAAAACCACGGGCTATGTAAGTAAGCCACACTCGAACCTCGAATCCACTAAATGTGCAAACGATTACAACCTAATCCCGGAAGTAATCACACACCTACCTAATCCCGATATGAGTGAACCTAGTCCAATTTGCTTGCGATCTAAGCAACCTAATCCCGGTTGCTACACACAAGACTTACTTTCTCTAGAAGAGAATACAACCCTAAGTGAATATATGTGAATATCCAAAATGCAACATAGAGCAAGGGAAACCCTATATGCTTATCTAAGATGATTAATATTCAATTAAGAACAATCCTAGATATCAAAACTAAATGACATGTCAATTAGTTTAGCTAAACAATATTAAGCACAAAACCTAATAAGCTAGCACAATACAACTTCTCAAACATACATCATACTAATCTCAATCTTGTATTCAAAGAATATAAAATCACATACAAGTAATTAAATTGAGATTGCTAGATAAGAGAAACACAAAATATGTAAGATATTAGTGAAAAGCTTACCAAGCAAAGTATGATGAAGAATCCATGCTAGATGACATCTAGATGATCTAAGATGATGCTAGATGATGATTGATGATCATGAAAAAGTGTTTGAGTGAATAAAAATGAGTTCTTGGAATTTTTCTTCTCTTTGAAAAATATCCTAAGTATGAAATCTGATATGAACTCTCTTCTCTGACCTAAAGTCAAAGTGGTATATATATAGGGGCCATAAGTGAAGTGTGGTCGTTTTGGAAAAATGCACTAAAAATATCTCTGTGGCTCGCCTGCCGCGGTTGCTCAACTGCGGCACTGTAGCCGCGGCACAGCAAGGACATTGCTGTCGCTCGACTGCCGCTGTCACAAACCGCGGCACTGAAACCGCGGCGGGCGTCACAGCACAAAGCTTGATTTTCAAGCGACTCAAAACATGACCAAACGACATCGAAACCTTTCATATAATATACCGTTGGAAAGGTATGGAAGTCTACTTTCTACTCCAATTAACAAAACATGATTTGAATAACTGTAGAAAAAGTTATGGTCATTTGAGTGACCAAAGGTCAGATTCGGATAACAGATGTGATGCCCTGTTTTAGTGGTCACTTTGGAAATTTCAAAACCAATCCAAACGGTCATGAAATATTACGAATAATATACCGTTGGAAAGGTATGAGAGTCTAGTTTGTCCAAAATTTTACAAAACTCAATTTCAATCTTTTCATAAAAAGTTATGGTCACAAGACCATACAAAGGTCAGTTTTGAAAACACTTAAAACCTTGAAATCCAATCTTTTGAAACTAGACACTTACTCCAAATAACCACACCAAATCTAACACTTATCCATGAGAAGAATGAGACCTTCTCAAGTGGTCAACCATCACGCTAAGACATGCACACCATCGTGTAAGTGCGGACATTTCCGATCACACAAACGGAAACGAATTACACCACACTTAAGACTAATCATGAAGTGCAAGTGTGGGAAGTGAATGCATCCTAATGCCTAACAAGTTATGGCAATTAATAAGCTAGATGCAATCATTTAACATGCAAGAAGAGATGAAAATAGGCATTAATGCACAACACAAATAAACACAACATACAAAGATAAGACATATGCATGAGTTGTGAGTGTGTGCAACTATCTCTTCAAGTCAAGTAAGCACAAAGAAAATTACCTTCGGTGCTTATCAACACAAGGTCTTCAAAGGGCTTCGAACAATAAAACCAATACCTAAGCTACCCTTACAAAGTACCCCAACATGTGGTTTGTCCACGAAATTAGCCAATCAACAAATGGGAACCTTACAATCTCCCCCTTTGGCTATTTCGTGACAAAACCACTCCTCACATGGTTCCTCACAAAAAAAAAATAGAAACTACGGGACTACAATGATATTCTACATTACAAAGAGATAAGAGAATGCAACTTGAAGTCTTCAATCCTCTTGTAGAATAATCAATCCCTGAAAAAAAATTTCTAACATTTCCCATACAAGAAAAGTGTGAGATTAATCATGTGAGAACAATACCAAGCATTTGCATTTTTAGAATTTAGGAACAACATTAGCAAATGTATGCAATGTATGATAAATGCAATGCTCCCCCTCAAAGGGTTACTCCCCCTCAATGTTTTATCTCCCCAAAGTGCACAATAAGCAATAGCTTATCTCCCTTTACAATATCCTACTCCCCCTTTTTGTCATGATATAGGCAAAGGAGTAGTCCCCAACCGGGTCACTCATAGCAACGAGAGATAGAAGCATGCAAGATATGCATATACATATAAGTCACGTTATGCACTTCAATTAATTTGAGAGAAACAAGGAGATTTATTTGATAAAATGTGTGAATCCAACATGCTTTGCATACAAGACATATAGCATTCAAGTCCAAAATACAATGGTATTTGGCAAAGCAAATGACAAAGGTTTCTAATTCGAATTCAAACCAATTTCACCAATGTCATGGGAAAAGCAAGGATATAGAGATTATTGATTTCAATTTAAGAGTAACTATATCCAACTTTATAAGCGAAACATGGCATGAGCGACTTTGCACCCTATTTGATTTTTCCGGATAAGATATCCGTATGATAGTTACCATGTTCAACTAATAAAGAAAGAGAGACATTTGGAATGTAAATTCCTTTGAACGGATACAAGATCCTTTATTCATTTTGAGTCTCATAAGCTTTCACACAAGTTTTGCATTTTTAAGAATATGCAATCATCAATTCATGCTTTTCATGTGAGCATGTTGTATGAATTTCATGCTTTTTCATTTAGCATTAGCATGTTATTTAAGAAACATCATGTCATGGAGATAACTATAGGTCATTCACATCATACTTCCTATGTAAATCTCCTAGTCCAAAAATGCATGTTTGAACATAAATATGACATGGATTGTAAACAAGCAAGGTTCACATTTATAGAATAGAAAACATATATACATATGTACAACCAAGCTTACTCAAGCAATCAAAAGAAGAGGCATAAGTTATTTCAAATTTTTTGCAAGTTACAAGAATGCAAAATAGCTCTCTTTGCTTGAGTTCCCCATATGGGGTCAATCATAGAACATCACTCCACAAGACATATCCCAATAGATCTACTAAGAGTTTTAAATCGAGTAGCATCTAAGGGTTTAGTAAATAGGTCCGCAAGTTGATCATTAGTACCTACATGTTCAAGTACTATGCATTTATTTTCAACAAGCTCTCTAATGAAGTGATGGCGGATGCCAATATGCTTAGTTCTAGAATGTTGAACCGGATTCTTGGAAATATTAATAGCACTCATGTTATCACAAAAGAGAGTGAGAGTACCTTGATTGAATCCGTAGTCTACAAGCATTTGCTTCATCCATTTAGTGCCTATGACATTAGTGGTCTTAGGCCTAGGAACTAGAGTCCAAACCTCATTCCTTTCGAATTGGTTTAGCTCTTCTTGCATGGCAAGAACCCAAAATTCATCATTTAAGGCTTCTTCAACCTTTTTGGGTTCAATTTGAGAGGTGTAACATGTATAGCTAATAAGATTAGCAAGTTGGCTTCTAGTCCTAACACCCTCATTTACCTCTCCAATGATATCTTCTTTATCATGGAGTTTCCTAACCCATGGAGCGGGTTCTTTAGAGTCCAAGAGAGGAACTCTATCAATAGGTTGTGTGTCATTATTATTGACATTAGATGTCCCAACATTAGGTGACACCACAACCTCCTCCAAAGGAGAAACATCACTAAAAATAACCTCCTCCTCATGATCATTAGACTTGAGCCTAGTATCATCAAATACGACATTGGATGATTCCATAACACTTAGAGTCTTTAAATTGAAAACTCTATAGGCTCTACTATTTAAGGCATAGCCAATAAAAATACCCTCATCACTCTTAGCATCAAATTTGCCAAGTTGATCACGGTCATTCAAAATGTAGCATTTGCTTCCAAAAGTGTGGAAGTAGCTAACATTTGGCCTCTTGCCTTTCCATAACTCATAGGAGGTGTTTCTAGTACCGGGCCTTAGGAACACTCTATTTCCTATATAACAAGCCGTGTTGATGGCTTCGGCCCATAGGTTCCTAGGGACATTGTTGCTAAGCAACATTACTCGGGCCATCTCTTGGAGGACCCTATTCTTCCTCTCAACAACTCCATTTTGTTGAGGTGTCCTAGGAGCAGAAAATTCATGGGAGATGCCTAACCCATTACAAAAGGTTTCAAATGTGGCATTCTCAAATTCTCTCCCATGATCACTTCTAATCCGTTTTATGCTTTTAATATTAGAGTTCATTTCATTTTGAATTTTATTACAAAGCATTTTAAACTTATCAAAAGTTTCGGATTTTTCTCTAAGAAAATATGTCCATGTGAACCTAGAGAAATCATCAACACAAACAAAAATGTATCTCTTTCCACCCAAACTTTCGGTTTGCATAGGACCCATGAGGTCCATGTGGAGAAGCTCAAGTGGCTCCTTGGTGGTGAGATACTTACCCTTTTTGTGCATGCTTTTAGTTTGCTTTCCTTGTTGGCAAGGTCCACAAATACCATTGGCTTTCTTCCCAAGCTTAGGGAGGCCACGCACACAATTGAACTTTCCAAGGGTCCGTAGATCCCTAAAGTTCATGTGGCCAAGTCTTTCATGCCACAACTCAATTTGCTCATCCATGGACACATGATTAGATACAATTCTAGCTTCAAGACAATAACAATTGTCGCTAGATCTCATGCCCTTCAACAAGGTTTGTCCATCGGGTTTAAGGATAGAGCAATAATCTTTAGAGAACAAGACGAAATATCCTTCATCACTAAGATGTGAAATGCTTATTAAATTGGCTTTCAAGCCATCAACAAATAAAGCATTGGATAGGGAGGGTAATCCGGGAACGGAAATGATTCCTTTCCCTACAACATTTCTTTTGGATCCATCACCAAAAGTGACATTTCCACCTTCCTCCATAACAAGAGTCTTGAAGAAACTCTTATTTCCCGTCATGTGCCTAGAGCACCCACTATCCAAATACCAAAAATTAGAAGAATTTGCCTTCAAGGCTATTTGTGCAACATGGCAAACATTTTCATTCTTTCTAATCCACTTAGCAACAATTTTAGCTTTCTTAGTGGTCTTTGGTACATGTGCTCTACTATTTCTAGGATCATGCAAATCAATATTTTCTTTCCTAGAAACATGCATCTTGGCTCTATTCTTTCTCTTTTCAATCATGCTTTGTTTTCTACACATTTTAATATATTGAAAGCAATTTGGTCTAATATGACCATCACAACCACAAAAGTGACAAATAGGAATGAAAAAAGGAATCATACCTCGCCTTTGAGCACGTCCATGTCTTTATGGATAAGTGGGTTCAATCCATCTTCATTGTTGAACCGGTCTTGGTTGCTTCCAAGCTTGAGGTTGCATGATTGGTCTCTTTCCTTTGTGATCCAATTTGGGAGGAGTGTTGGCTTGAGGAACCTTAGGAGGTTGAGCTTGAGATTTCCTTCTTGGCCCCATTTTCACTTGTGCATTAGAACTTTGTCCTATTTCTAACTTCTTCCTAGGAGGTTGCACAAATGAAGTTTCTTCGTTCTTCAAGCTCTTGACAAACACTGTCTTGTTAGAGGTTGAGACTTTCTTGCCATCTTCATACCCAAGACCTCTCTTGTCACTTGGACTCTTTCCAACACTAAGTAAATGATCAAGCTTCTTGGTGCTAGAATCTATCCTAGCCAAGGACCCTTTAACTTCAACAAGTTCCCTCTTCAAGCCTTCTTCACTTCTCTTGGATAAGTCTAACTCCTCAATTAACTTATCCTCTCTCCTCTTCAATCTTTCCACTTGTTCACTTAAGTGATCATTGTGAGCCGAAAGTTCAAGGTTCTCTTCTCTCAACCTCTTAATCTTTCTTGTGCTTTTAATTGCTAAATCATTGAACTCGGCATGGTATTTAGCAAGCACCTTTTGCTCCACAAATTTCTTTTTGGAATTAGAAGAGGAGTCACTTTCTACTTCACTAGAGTCAATTTCCTCTTGACTCATCTCCTCTTTTTCACTAGCACTTTTGCTCTTGTGAGAAGAGGTAAAAGCTAGGAAGTTAGCCATGAGCTCTTCTTCACTTGAAGACTCATCTTCCTCAATGGAGTCATCACTACTCCCACTCCATGTGGCGGCCATCACTTTGCCTTTCTTCTTTTCATTGTGATTAGCACATTCGGGGGCAAAGTGACCAATCCCACCACACTCAAAGCATCGGACCCCTTTCCTTTCGGTCCTCTCTTGTCTAGGCTCAAACTTCTTAAAGGAACTTTTTTTCTTCAAATCTTGTCCTCTTGACCCAAATCCCTTCTTCTTCTTGAACCCCATAACCTTGTTGAACCTTTTTACAAATAAGGCAAGGTCTTCATCCGATTCATGCTTTGCCTCCTTTGCATCCTTAGATGCTTTCAAAGCTATTCCTTTAGACTTCTTAGGAGGAGTAGTGGTGCTAGGAGCCTTCCTAGACTCATATGCAAGGAGACGCCCAATTACCTCACCTGGCTTCATATCCATGTAGCCACTATTTTCTTCTATGGCCGTCACCTTTGATTCAAACCTATCGGGGAGAGATCTCATAATTTTTTTCTTGACTCTCCTATCCGAATACGGGTCTCCGAGTTGATGGCTTTGATTTACACTGTCCATCAATTTGATTTCAAAGTCATTGAAGCATTCATCCTCTCCCATCCTAAGTAACTCAAATTGAGTTTGGAGGACTTGAAGCTTGGACTCCTTCACCACCTCGGTTCCCTCATGTGCAACTTGAAGGATGTCCCATGCCACTTTGGCAATCTGAGTATTCTGAATAAGCTTGTACTGATTCTCATCCATTGCACACATAATGGCATGCATCGCCTTCCTATTCCACTTTGAAGCCTCAAACTCTTGCGCGTTCCATTGCGCCTTAGGCTTCAAAACATCTTCTCCTCCACCCGCGGGAGTCATCATAGGGAGATCATATCCGTCTTCCACCGCCATCCATGCACGGTCATGAATTTGGCATATGTAGGATTCCATCTTCCCTTTCCATTGGGAATAGTTCAAACCGGTAAGAAGTGGAGGCCTTGTGCTAGAAGCTCCTTCGTGGCCACCACCATTTCCACCGTTTCCACTCATAGTGTTTATGAATGAATGAAATGAATGCAAATGTATGAATAATCAAAAATCACACAAAATGCAAAACACACCAAAATAAAGCAAGGATCACCTATGTATGTCTAGGAACCCGCTCTGATACCAATTGAAACTAATTATAGCACGGTGTGTATAAAGCTATCTAGAAGAAGGGGGGGGGGGGGGGGGGGGGGGGGGGGGGTAAATAGATTATACGTTTTTACCCAATTTTTCGTGTTAGTCAAAATTACGAATTTACCCTCAAGATAATATAAACAAGCAAGTGTAATATGGTGTGGAAATTAAATCAACACTTGATTTTTACGTGGAAACCCTCACGGGAAAAACCACGGGCTATGTAAGTAAGCCACACTCGAACCTCGAATCCACTAAATGTGCAAACGATTACAACCTAATCTCAGAAGTAATCACACACCTACCTAATCCCGGTATGAGTGAACCTAGTCCAATTTGCTTGCGATCTAAGCAACCTAATCCCGGTTGCTACACACAAGACTTACTTTCTCTAGAAGAGAATACAACCCTAAGTGAATATATGTGAATATCCAAAATGCAACATAGAGCAAGGGAAACCCTATATGCTTATCTAAGATGATTAATATTCAATTAAGAACAATCCTAGATATCAAAACTAAATGACATGTCAATTAGTTTAGCTAAACAATATTAAGCACAAAACCTAATAAGCTAGCACAATACAACTTCTCAAACATACATCATACTAATCTCAATCTTGTATTCAAAGAATATAAAATCACATACAAGTAATTAAATTGAGATTGCTAGATAAGAGAAACACAAAATATGTAAGATATTAGTGAAAAGCTTACCAAGCAAAGTATGATGAAGAATCCATGCTAGATGACATCTAGATGATCTAAGATGATGCTAGATGATGATTGATGATCATGAAAAAGTGTTTGAGTGAATAAAAATGAGTTCTTGGAATTTTTCTTCTCTTTGAAAAATATCCTAAGTATGAAATCTGATATGAACTCTCTTCTCTGACCTAAAGTCAAAGTGTTATATATATAGGGGCCATAAGTGAAGTGTGGTTGTTTTGGAAAAACGCACTAAAAATATCTCTGTGGCTCGCCTGCCGCGGTTGCTCAACCGCGGCACTGTAGCCGCGGCACATCAAGGACGTTGCTGTCGCTTGACTGCCGCTGTCACAAACCGCGGCACTGAAACCGCAGCGGGCGTCACAGCACAAAGCTTGATTTTCAAGCGACTCAAAACATGACCAAACGACATCGAAACCTTTCATATAATATACCGTTGGAAAGGTATGGAAGTCTACTTTCTACTCCAATTAACAAAACATGATTTGGATAACTGTAGAAAAAGTTATGGTTATTTGAGTGACCAAAGGTCAGATTCAGATAACAGCTGTGATGCCCTGTTTTAGTGGTCACTTTGGAAATTTCAAAACCAATCCAAACGGTCATGAAATATTACGAATAATATACCGTTGGAAAGGTATGAGAGTCTAGTTTGTCTAGAATTTTACAAAACTCAATTTCAATCTTTTCATAAAAAGTTATGGTCATAAGACCATACAAAGGTCAGTTTTGAAAACACTTAAAACCTTGAAATCCAATCTTTTGAAACTAGACACTTACTCCAAATAACCAAACCAAATCTAACACTTATCCATGAGAAGAATGAGACCTTCTCAAGTGGTCAACCATCGCGCTAAGACATGCACACCATCGTGTAAGCACGGACGTTTCCGATCACACAAACGGAAACGAATTACACCACACTTAAGACTAATCATGAAGTGCAAGTGTGGGAAGTGAATGCATCCTAATGCCTAACAAGTTATGGCAATTAATAAGCTAGATGCAATCATTTAACATGCAAGAAGAGATGAAAATAGGCATTAATGCACAACACAAATAAACACAACATACAAAGATAAGACATATGCATGAGTTGTGAGTGTGTGCAACTATCTCTTCAAGTCAAGTAAGCACAAAGAAAATTACCTTCGGTGCTTATCAACACAAGGTCTTCAAAGGGCTTCGAACAATAAAACCAATACCTAAGCTACCCTTACAAAGTACCCCACCATGTGGTTTGTCCACGAAATTAGCCAATCAACAAATGGGAACCTTACAATCTCCCCATTTGGCTATTTCGTGACAAAACCACTCCTCACATGGTTCCTCACAAAAAAAAATAGAAACTACGGGACTACAATGATATTCTACATTACAAAGAGATAAGAGAATGCCTTGGATAGGGAGTTGGCTATTGTATTGGTAGTCCTAGGCGTATGGTTAGACATAGAGTCCGATAGAGCGGGGTACACGGGAGGTGTATGCACTCTTGAGGAATTTCTAATCTACCATCGATGTTGGTTGAGTGTGTTGTCTAATATATGGTGGTTCCGCATCATTGAGGGATTTCATATTTTCCAATAGGGTTGGGTAGGCTTAGACTTCACTAGGTTGGGTGAGCTAAAGATTGGTCACTTTGTGAATGTTCTATGTTTACTTTCCAATAATATAGTACCCAATGGTTGTAGTTCAACCCGTGGATGTTTCCTCCTTAGAGGTTTTACCACGTTAAAAAATCCCTTGTGTTAATTCTTCGTATCTCTTTCTCTTATATTTTAATTGTATATTTTATTGTCTTGATTCATAATATTCACTTGTGTTGTATTGTGAACCAAGTCTTTGTATAGTGTGATTAGTGTAATCATTCTTTAGATCAATTTGTATCTTTGATTCTTTTATATATTGTAATTTTTGTATAGTGACATTTTGATCACTCTTGTAACACATTGAACATCTTATGAAATACAAGCTTATTTTGTTGTTATGTTTATTTGCTATTTTACCTCACATGACTTGTTGATATACTTAGACATTTCTCTTATGATTGTAACATCGTATTGTCTATGTATCTCTTCCTTGGCTTATTGTGTTGTGTGTAAGGCTACCTTGAGGGACAAACGAATGTTTGTTCAAGGGTTTGAAAAAAGGTGTAAAAACCTATTCACCCCCCCCCCCCCCTCTAGGTATGCTTTAAGCAATTTAACTTTTTTTGTGTACATTCATCGTGGCATGATAGGAAGCTTGCTTTATTTGACCGCAAGTAGGCCCGATATATCCTTTAGTGTGGGTGTGTGTGTGTGTGCTAGGTACCAAGTGTAAGGAAAAATACCGTAGTGGTACACGCAGCGGAAGCGAGACTAAAAATGATTTAGTGACTTTTAAAAAATTTTTCCTTTATGAACCTTAAACCCTTAATTAATAAACATGCATATACATTACAAAAAGTAGATTACCTTTTGTCGCGTGATCCGATTGACTTACGTCGATGGTAATCCGCAAGATCTTCAATCCTAGCACGAACGTGGATCACCTAGGAGCGTGGTCTCCCTTTTCTTTGAATTGCAAACCTGTGAATGGACAAAACAAAACTTTTCTTTTCTTTGTTAGTCACAAAACAATCAAAAGAATGTATAAGATTATTCCGGTCACTTTTGAGTTCTCAATCTAATGATCGAAACTCGCGTGAACCTAGATCGATATCGTATACACAAGCTTATTGATGATTAAGCAAATAGTATACTATCAAAGAATAACCTAACACTCCTTTTTGTCTTAGTAGAATAAAACTCTCTATGAATGAAGAAGAAGAAGAAAAATAAAATCTCAAGCACACGTGTATGGTGGCCGAACCCTATAAGAACACTTATATAGGTTGGCCGAATTTTTCTTCTTTTTCCTTTAGGGTTGCCGAATTCTATGTAGTTTTAGATTAGGGTTGGCCGAATTTCATCATGTCACTTATATAGGGTGACCGAAATTCAACCCTAATTCTTTTCAACTTTATAGACTTCAAACCCTAATCCAACTCATTGATTTTTATTCTTTTATTTTGACTAAATAAAAAGACTCCTTATTTGATTAAATAAATAAAATTAATTTATTTATTTCCTTATCAAACAAGTCTTTTACTTTTAGGAAAGATTTGTTTCTTTAATTAAACAATTAATCAATAAATTAATTAATTCTTATTTAATTAAAACAAATGAAACAAAATAATATATTAGGTTAAAACATTAACCTTGCCGCCCCACTTGTATAAGATTGGGCCTAATATTATTTTCTTATTTCATTTAATCCATTGGACTTTAAATAAAAAGCCCACATGTGAACCAGACCCATTATTACTAAAAGAAACAAGCCCATATGTCTTTCATTAATATATTAATATAATTGAGCAGCCCATTACTTAAATAATGTGCAAATTATATTCTTAATATATTAAATGCAATTCTAGATGGACCCTTAAATTGGTCCGGTAGAATATATCAAGTGATCCATGCAAGTCCGTGTGGATTGAAGATCTTGGCGGGCCATCTAAATTTAAGCTTCAATAGACATAACCTAATCACAATCAACAAATGATTCACTTAGGTCCGATCCATTAATTTTAACTCATTCCACTAAAGAGCTAAAACTGAACTCTTAAATAAAGATAGAAAAGGAAGATGCTCCTCATTCATACCCTAGACAATCATATTGGAGATAGTGTATCCTCGTGATTAATATCAGTAATCGCCAAGAGTTCATAGACCGCCTATAACTCTCCAAGTTACCATATTTACTCATATGACCACGTTTGAACTTGGATATTTTGACTTGTCCAGAAGCCATGTTTTCAATAGACACCATCGAAAACTCAACGTTGAGATTTAATATCCAATTACCTCAAAACATCCATATGATGATATTATACTCTCATTTAATTAAATGGAGCCACGATGTCCATATCTATAAATGAAGTCCTCTATCGATTAACAAATGAATATCACCAAACTATCGAGGATAGACTATGCGATATAATCGTACTCATTGATAACTCAAATGATATCACTTGCAACCATAAGTCCATCATTTATCTCAGGATTAAGATAGACTCTCCGATTGTCCTGATAATGAAAAGACTATTATCTACTGACGGTTCTAGATAAAGCTTTTCATTGTGACCCAGTTCAATGCACCCAGTGCACTAGATCCTTTTGCTCGAAGACACTCCGATGATTTTAGACTCATCATATCTCATTTGATCCCACTCAAATGCTAGCAAAAGAATTCTACAACTTTAACAAGATAAAGGTGCCCAACCTTTAGCTTAAGTTGTGAACATTATTCAAGACTAACTAAAGAATTGTGTCTACCACATACATATCCAGATGTACGAACAATTCTTCTTTTCCCATAGTCTTTAGACCTTATGATTATTTACTTTGACAATTATAATATTAAACTATAAATGCTATATGATTTGTTAAACCAGAAATCACTTTATTAATATGAAAAAGATTGTTAATTACAACATTACACTCTTACTATTGAGCATAATCCTAATACCAAGCGGATCCTAAGGAGTCCCATCTCTCTTCCGTAAAGAGAATCATTCGTTATGTGAATGGGACATCCAACTATGGGATTTGGTACTCTTTTGACACTAATGCTAGTCTTGTAGGCTTTAGTGATGCGGATTGGGCAGGAAATTGTGATGATAGGAAGAGCACATCGGGCGGTTGCTTCTTTCTAGGCAACAACTTGGTGTCTTGGTTTTGCAAGAAGCAAAACTCGATTTCCTTGTCCACGGCCGAGGCCGAATACATAGCCGCGGGGAGTGGATGCACACAACTCCTTTGGATGAAGCAAATGCTAGTAGACTACGGATTCAACCAAGGTACTCTCACTCTCTTTTGTGATAATATGAGTGCAATTAATATTTCCAAGAATCCGGTGCAACATTCTAGAACTAAGCAAATTGACATCCGCCATCACTTCATTAGAGAGCTTGTTGAAAATAAATGCATAGTACTTGAACATGTAGGTACTAATGATCAACTTGCGGACCTATTTACTAAACCCTTAGATGCTACTTGATTTAAAACTCTTAGTAGATCTATTGGGATATGTCTTGTGGAGTGATGTGTTCTATGATTGACCCCATATGGGGAAACTCAAGCAAAAAGAGCTATTTTGCATTCTTGTAACTTGCAAAAAATTTGAAATAACTTATGCCTCTTCTTTTGATTGCTTGAGTAAGCTTGGTTGTACATATGTATATATGTTTTCAAATTCTATAAGTGTGAACCTTGCTTGTCTACAATCCATGTCATATTTATGTTCAAACATGCATTTTTGGACTAGGAGATTTACATAGGAAGTATGATGTGAATGACCTATAGTTATCTCCATGACATGATGATTCTTTATAACATGCTAATGTCAAATGAAAAAGCATGAAATTCATACAACATGCTCACATGAAAAGCATGAATTGATGATTGCATATTCTTAAAATGCAAAACGTGTGTGAAAGCTTATGAGACTCAAAATGAATAAAGGATCTTGTATCCGTTCAAAGGAATTTACATTCCAAGTGTCTCTCTTTCTTTATTAGTTGAACATGGTTACTATCATACGGATATCTTATCCGGAAAAATCAAATAGGGTGCAAAGTCGCTCATGCCATGTTTCGCTTATAAAGTTGGATATAGTTGCTCTTAAACTGAAATTAATAATCTCTATATCCTTGCTTTTCCCATGACATTGGTGAAATTGGTTTGAATTCTTATTAGAAACCTTTGTCATTTGCTTTGCCAAATACCATTGTATTTTGGACTTGAATGCTATATGTCTTGTATGCAAAGCATGTTGGATTCACACATTTTCTCAAATAAATCTCCTTGTTTCTCTCAAATTAATTGAAGTGCATAAAGTGACTTATATGTATATGCAAATCTTGCATGCTTCTGTCTCTCGTTGCTATGAGTGACCCGGTTGGGGACTACTCCTTTGCCTATATCATGACAAAAAGGGGGAGTAGGATATGGTAAGGGGAGTTGCAAAATATAGAAGCTATTGTACATTGAGGGGGAGTAACCCGTTGAGGGGGAGCATTGCATACACATACATTTCATAATGTTGTGCCTAAATTGTAAATGTAAATGCTTGTTATTGTTCTCACATGATTAATCTCACACTTTACTTGTATTGGAAATGCTAGAAACTTTATTTTCAGGGCTTGATTGTTCTACAAGAGATTGAAGACTTGAAGTTTTTATTTTCTTATCTCTTTTAATGTAGATAATCATTGTAGTCCCGTAGTTTCTAATTCTATGTGAGGAATCAATGTGAGTGGTGGTTTTGTCACGAAATAGCCCAAGGGGGAGATTGTTAGGATTCCCGTTGTTTTTAATTGGCTAATTTCGTGATCAAACCACATGTGGGGATGCTTTGTAAGGGTAGCTTAGATGTTGTTATTATTGCTTAGGCCCTTTTGAAGACCTCACTATTGACAAGCACCAAAGGTAATATTCTAAGTGCTTACTTGTCTTGAAGAGATAGTTGCACACACTTACAACTCATGCATATGTTTAATCCTTGTATGTTATGTGTCTTATATGTGTGCCTTAATGCTCATTAACATCTCTTCTTGCATGTTAGGTTGATTGCATCTTGCATTGCCCATTGCCTTGTCATGCATAACCTTGGGATTCCATCTTTGCAAAGGGCGCTGTTCAAAGCGCTCTACAGAGCGCTGTTCGAACAACGCCCCTCATACCTGATGCAATTAATTCCATTTAAATGCATCAGGTCTGATGCATTTTACATGGGCGCTGTACGAGCGCTGTACAAAGCGCTGTTCGTACAGCGCCTCTCTGTTTTCTCGTGAAAACAGAGCAAGGGCGCTGTACAGGCGCTGTACAAGGGCGCTCTACGTACAGCGCCCAAGGCAAATTCTGGTGTCACTTATCAAAACGACCACACTTCAATTTGACACCCTATATATATGCCTCTTTGACTTTAGGTCAATTACAAGAGTTCATATTCAGATTTCATACTTAAGAGATTTTTCAAAGAGAAGAAAAATTTCAAAGAACTCATTTTTAATCACTCAAACACTTGTTCCATGATCATCAATCATCATCTAGCATCATCTTAGATCATCTAGATGACATCTTGCATGGATTCTTCATCATACTTTGCTTGGTAAGCTTTTCACTAATATCTTACATATTTTGTGTTTCTCTTATCTAGCAATCTCAATTTAATTACTTGTATGTGATTTTATATTATTTGAATACAAGATTGAGATTAGTATGATGTATGTTTGAGAAGTTATATTGTGCTAGCATATTAGGTTTTGTGCTTGATATTGATTAGCTAAACTAATTGACTTGTCATTTAGTTTTGATATCTAGGATTGTTCTTAATTGCATATTAATCATCTTAGATAAGCATATAGGGTTTCCCTTGCTCTATGTTGCATTTTGAATATTTACATATATTCACTTAGGGTTGTATTCTCTTCTAGAGAAGCTAAGTCTTGTGTGTAGCAATCGGGATTAGGTTGCTTAGATCGCAAGCAAATTGGACTAGGTTCACTCATACCAGGATTAGGTAGGTGTGTGATTACTTCCGGGATTAGGTTGTAATCGTTTGCACATTTAGTGGATTCGAGGTTCGAGTGTGGCTTACTTACATAGCCCGTGGTTTTTCCCGTGAGGGTTTCCACGTAAAAATCAAGTGTTGATTTAATTTCCGCACCATATTACACTTGCTTGTTTATATTATCTTGAGGGTAAATTCGTAGTTTTGACTAACACGAAAAATTGGGTAAAAAGCGTAAAATCTATTTACCCCCCCTCTAGATAGTTTTATACACACCGTGCTATATTTAGTTTCAGTTCTAATCACCTCGCAAATGCAACAAGTCAAAGGACTAGTATAGCAAGTAAGCAAGGGTCTCGTTCCACAGGGAATGGAATTCGTTAACTGTATCTAGTTCTAGTGTTTATTAAAGCATGTAAAAAGGAAAGTGGTGTGGTGTTGTGTGTGCGGAAATGTAAACTAACTAACGAAGATAGAAATGTAGCCGGGTGTCTTGGCTATCTAATTAATCTACTCCTAATTAAGTTAATCTACTCCTAAAGGCAAGACACCCTAACTACGAAAATAAAGGTGGCTGGGAGAATAGCAAGATATATAACACATATGGGATATCGGTTCACCAAACACAATATGTAATTTATGTCGATTGTTTAACATGTGAATCCAATTAATCCAGTAAAGGGTCCGTTCTCTTGATTAGGGAATTCCGGAAATCATATCATCACTCTCCAATCGGAAAAGTGATTGTGTCTAGGGTTTAGACCCATTAAGCACAAGAACTATGAACCAAGCTAAAAGTGGCATAATTATGCACACACAAGCTATTCCCATTCCTTAAAGCTAATTGTCAAGATTATGCAAGGAATGGTTATCCAAGCACAATCTCAACTCTTAATCACTCTAATCACTTTAAACACATACATAGTAAATCATACATCAACATACATAAACAAATGAGATATTTGATTAGAACTACTCCTAATCATTTAGTTAATCTACTCCTAATCTCATTCATCATACATATCAACACATAATCATCCATACATATGAATATCATATAAAGAGCTTAATCAATATACATCTAAGGAATGAATCAATACCAAATCAAAGCCAATGAACAATACATACATATATTAGCATAAGTGTAGGTTATAAATAATCCCAAATGGGTTATACATAAATAGAAATACAAAAGATGAGTAAAGTAAGAAATAACCCTTGAAGACAAGCCTCCAATAGCTCTTTCTTTCCATAAAACTCCTATGGCTCGGTTTTGACACACAAGCCTCTCCTATCTTTACATATCTACTCTCCATGGAAGGTTTTCCATGGAGGAAAATCCCCCATGGCCGTGGAAGGCTTGGAGTTGCTCTCTCTTTTTTGTGATGATCAATCCAAGAAAATGGATTTCTTGGAGCAAATTGGGTGGTCCTCCTTTAGAAAGAGAGGCAAGTGATGTATATATAGTGTGGAAGTGTATAGGGCAAGAATGGGGATCAAAATATCCCAAAATATCTGAAAATCCTCTTAAGTGGGCCAGCTAGGATGGTTCAGACACCCTGGATGGCGAGTTTGTGCTCGCCGTCGAAAGTCGCGGTGGAGAAAATGGAGGTTGGCGGTGAGTTCTGACCTTCTGGACCGCTGGCTTCTTCCCGCTACATGAAACTGCCGTCTTCTGGTGAGTTTGGACATTTTGGAACGCGGGAAAGAAGCCGCTGAACCAAGCTTGCGAGCTTGCATGGCCATGGAGTTTGGAGGATTTGGTGGAGAGTGGAACCTTTGCATGGGATGCTCAAAGTGGGTCCATCGTGACCGGAAGGAGACCGGCTACCGATCTGGGCGGAGAACGATAAAAAAAACCATCGAAAATGGACCAAAAAAGGTCGGGTTATCGTCGGGTCTGAACCAGGTCGAACACGGGTCAGGTCGGGTCGTACCGGGTCGAGGTGACCCGGCACAAGCTTGAAGACGACCTGACGTCAGCGTGACGTCAGGCTGACGCAGACCCTCCCAAAACGACGCCGTTTAGCGTGTGACGTGGCGCTGGTGCTGTGCCTTGCACGGATAATTACAATATGCACCCCTAATCTCTTCCTTATTCACAGAATATTCATTATGTTCCCGAATATTGCACTTTGACCCATGATTCTCCACAATGACATATTTACCCCTAAATTTCCCTGTTTTCTTCCATTTAGGTTAAAACACCCACTCTGAGGGATATTTACCTACACATAGCTAAAACACATATTATATACACAAAAGTGCTCGGAAACGAACACAAAAGATAGGAATAGGGAGCGCTAAATGTGAACATTTGGAGCGCGATCAACGTCGCTCTATTTTCCCGAAAGAACAGAGTTGGGACGCTGTTCAGGCGTTGTACAAAGGCGCCCTACAAATAGCGCCTAAGGCAATATCATGCCAACTTATTCAAAGCGACCACACTTTGATTTGGCCCCTTATATATATGCCACTTTGATTTTAGGTCAATCAAGAAAGTTCATATTCAGATTTCATACTTAGGATATTTTTCAAAGAGAAGAAAAATTCCAAGAACTCATTTTTAATTACTCAAACACCTTTTTATGATCATCAATCATCATCTAGCATCATCTTTGATCATCTAGATGTCTTTTTGCATGGATTCTTCATCACACTTTGCTTGGTAAGCTTTTCACTAATATCTTACATATTATGTGTTTTTCTTAACAAGCAATCTCAATTTATTACTTGTATGATTTTCATATATGTTTTGATACAAGATTGAGATTAGTGTGTTGTATGTTTGAGAAGTTGTATTGTGATAGCTAATTAGGTTTTGTGCTTAATCTTGATTAGCTAAACTATTTGACATGTCATTTAGTTTTAATATCTAGGATTGTTCTAATTGCATAATCATCATCTTAGATAAGCATATAGGGTTTCCCTTGCTCTATGTTGCATTTGGATATTCATATATTCACTTAGGGTGTTATTCTCTTCATTGAGAAAGTAAGTCTTATGTGTAGCTTCCGGGATTAGGTTGCTTAGATCGCAAGCAAATTGGACTAGGTTCACTTATACCGGGATTAGGTAGGTGTGTGATTACTTCCGGGATTAGGTTGTAATCGTTTTACATATTTAGTGGATTTGAGGTTCGAGTGTGGCTCACTTACTAGCTTGTGGTTTTTCCCGTGAGGGTTTCCGCGTAAAAATCAAGTGTTATTTAATTTCCGCATTTTATACTTGATTTATTGCTTTATCTAGTTAGGGGTAATTTCGTAATATTGACTTCACACAAAAAATTGGGTAATAAGTTTAAAATCTATTAACCCCCCCTCTAGATAGTTTTATACACACCGTGCTATAATTTGTTTCAGGTGCTGCTGGTGCTGGGGCTGGGGTCTAAAGGTGTGAACCGAACTCCTCTAACGGAGTACTAAAAAATAGGCTCAGGAGGAGGTCGTGGTCCAACGTACGGAACTATGCTCGTCGGGGACTCGGGCTCCTCCACAATGTACTCCACCGGATGAGTACTCCTCTCCTCGTATTCATCCGGAAGAAGCTTAATGCTCACCACATGCGACCCCACATACTCCACATACTCAGGTGCCTGCTCCTGGAATGGCTTCTGATCCTCCATCCCCTTCTGATACAATCCTCGCGTCTCCTCCGGGTATATCCCTCTCATTTGGTCTGGTAGACTCCTCTCTAACTCCGGTTTAACTATCACCTGCTCTAAGATCTGCTATTGCTCATATAGTAAGTCTATGAAGTTGAAATTCTACTGATATAGGTCTGGCGGAGCCATGGGATTGAAAAATAAATCATCAATATCAACAAAAGCAAAGGGGTTAGGTATACCTGTCTCTGGAATGGTCGGAATAGGTAATGTCTCTACTGTGGCAGGTGGCTCATCGTGCCTGCGCTTCTGGGTGCTCCTGCTCCCGATCACTCGAGTGATCACTCGGCTCATCCATCTGATAAAAAACCAAGCGCGCAACCTCTCCAGTCAACCCTCTCACATGCCTCGCGAGGTGGCGAACAGTCCGTGTTTGAGTGGCATTGGACTCCATCAAGTCCTTGTGGGACTGCATCATACCCCTTGCCCATGCCAAAAGGTCAAGTGCTTAAAATAGAAATTTACTGCAATTATGTAAAGATTCAATTAACTAATGTGTTAAAAAGGTGTCACGCCTCCCCGTCAGTGGCGCCATAGATTTTGACACGTCCGAACCGGTTCTACAAATACCACTACAAATTACCCTAAACTACCTCGGTTATACTAGAGGGACGCGCGAGTCTGGTGACCCTATTGCAAGTGCAGAAGTCATTAGACTAGTGTAGTGAGCAACTAAGGGTATCGTTCCCATGAGGATTAGCAATGTCTTGATGCCTAAAATAGCTCAACTCTACAATTCTCTAATTATGCTAATACAAGTTTGATTAAATTAACTAATGATCAACACATTAACTATGCTAAGATTGGAATTGGATTAGTGACAATTACAACTAATTGATTCAAATTCTAGATTAAAGATTGTTAAAGGAATAGATTTATTCAAGTATTACCCTAATCACTAATCAATCATCTGTTAAGTTCAATCACCATTTCCTACATGCATTTATTCATATAAATTATTAAGCACTAAATCCTCAACTTAATCACAATCTAAGATTAGAAGAGTGACTAAAGGAGAATTGCTCAAGTTATAGTAGAGAATTACAAGTAATAATCTCTACAACATAGATGCTACCAAAGGTATATGCAATAAATGGTCTTAAGCATACAAATTCATCAAGTTATTGCACACTAATGAAAGATTGGTGGTTGCAACCACCAAACATACATGAATTAAATGGTACATGCATAACTTGAGAAGGTGATAGTAATAAGATTGATTATATGGCAAGGTAAATACAAGAATTACATCTAATCCCCTAACAAGGATGATTTAGTTACACATAGAATCAAGATTACAAAGAAATACAAACAAAGGAAACATTACCAATTGATACACTTGTGAAGTGGAAATGATCCTCCTTGCAATCCAAGCAACAAATCCTTCTATGGCAACTTAAAGTAACCACACTAAGTAACCCAAATATGGTGTTTGGTTACCTAGAAAGTAGCCAAGAAACTAACTATCTTCTCTTAAAATATCTAAAATATCTATATCTATCTATCTATTCTGAGTGTGTCGCCGTATGTTTGTTGAAAGCATTCATTGAGAGGTTAATGACATCCTCCTATGCATGGATGAGAGAGAAGGCCTTCCAAGGACAATAGGTGGCAAAGGGGGCAGTTTTGATTGGCTTTGAGGTGAGCTTCGATCAACTTGCAGCTCATCAGTGTCGACGGCGGGTATGTACGGCGGCTTTGTGCCGGCTGCACGAACTCTCCCGGATTCCAGCTGTCTTGTGCGGCTAGACATGTCTCTCCTAAACTCCTGCCTGAACTCACCAAAGTTGTGGCGGTTTTGTGCGGCGGCTTTATGCCTGTTGGACAGGAAGCATGAACTCGCAAGATGGTTGGATGGTCCTTCCAGTGGCTTCGTGCAGCTGGACATGTCTCGCCGAGCAGAAGGTTTGAACTCGCCGGAATGATGTTGAGTGCTCAGCGGCTTCCTTCCCGCTGGACTTGGTTAATGAACCCGCCAGCTTGTACTTCTTCTATTTATTGCCTTTTTTTTGCCCTCTTTTCATAATATTGGACAAAAATGCCCTTGAAACGCCTGAGTTACCTGAAAAGACTTATTTACAATGTTAATTACATTAAATGCTCAAAAAAACGGTTACAAAAACAAAGTAAAAGGGGCGCTAAATGTAACCATTTGAAGAGTGATCAAAGGACAATAGAAGTCTAAAATCATCCTGAACAAAATGAGCAAGGTACTGGAAATCGAGACCAAACAACATCAACATTTCAAGTTTGTTCTATCCAGATTGATGGGGATAGCATGCACCTACCAATATTCTAAGTAAGCTTTATCTTGACCGTAGATAAGCATTCAAGCATCAAATCTTACCGAGATGTACCGTGAACAAGTAAGACATTGCATATGTGCAAAAAGAAGAATTCTTCTATTAATCAATTAGGGTGCCTAACCCCCACTTCCAGGATACAAAATGTAAATAAATAAATAAAATAACAGATCATGCAACATCTTTCTCCTCCTTTACTTCATCCTCTTGGCCTGCCACATCTGTTTCCCCAGCAACCTTGGCTCCTACATCAGCCTGGGCCTCTCTAGCTCCTGGTACCCTTGGCTTAGCAGAAGTCTCCACCTCATTCACAGACTCGTCTACAGGTTCAGCAGGATCCACTACATCCTTCACTTGATTACCTTGAAGGACGGAAAGGTCAGGGAGCATCCCAACAGTTGTTCCTACTTGGTCTGTGGCAAGTAGATCGGGCTCCTAGGTAAGGAAGGGTTTGGGACAGCAACATATGAAGAAAGATCTGCCTGGACTGGGGCAGCATTTGAAAGTTTGGCAACCTTTGCTTCAATCTGTTTCCGGTCCCACCTAAATATAGCCTTTAAATCATAAGGAATAATAAGGGACTTAGCAACCTCATAGGCGACGTGGAAGTATCGTCCTCTAAAGACATTGTCCATTCTTGCCTCCACACTACAAGAAATTTGGCCTTTCGCAATGCTCAAAATGCGTTGTGAAAGGTTTTCACAACGTGCGAGTGTATGTTGTTGATACGCATGTTGCCAAAAGTCCCAAAGCTTTTGGCAACGCACAATATGTGTAGTCGTAGAATAATAACATCGAACTATGCGCGTTGTCATTGACATTTAATGCAACGAACGGTTGATGTATGTTGCCTTACCATGCGTTGTTTTAGACAATTTTATCGTACGTTGCCTTAGACGGTTTTCACAACGTGCATTTTTTCTTTTTTGTTAGAAAATTATCACAATGCGTTTTATATGTTGTCTTAGGTTAAGAAATAAAATAAAAATAAAAAAATCAATCTCGTTAGACTAGCCCCCTCATTACCCAATCACTATACAGCATCCCTAGCAACCTCTTACATCTCAAACTTTGTTCAGAAGGGGGTTTGAACCTGTGACAAACACCAACCACCATGAGAGTCTTTTCCATTCTGTTGCGAGTTTAACTTTGATAATATTACACACTTATTTATATATAACATATGTTATAAAAAATAATTAATTCAATATTTTATTGAAAAAAATTATTAATTTTATTAATAGATAATTTAGGGTCATTATAATAGTCATTGTAATTATTTTTATGATAAACAATTAAATTTTATAAATTTTATCCAAACATTTAATCAAAGGGTTTGGTTAATATACAGGTTCCATATAATTACAACTTACAATTTTATTTTTATTTTTTGAAATATTACAGTAATTTGGGATTTGGTGGAGGAGGACAAATTCGAACCCACAACCTCATGATGTGGATGTGATGGAAAACCACTAGGCCAACCTCATATTGTCATTGGATTTCTCCAATGATCTACGAAAATCAAGGATTTAAAAATAAAATAATTTTCTATCATAACTATCCATGTGCTATACATGTCATATATAATAGCTAAATCATTTATTTGAAGAAAAAAAATCCGGTTAAGGGTCTATCGAAACCTAATGATATTAATCGTTACAAATACAAGACTTAACAACGTACACATGTATATGTTGCTAAAGACACCTATGGCAACATGCATGATATATGTGTAAGTGTGTTGTAGAATATTAGACTTTTTTCGTAATGCGCAAGGCCACGGACCGCCGAATGACATGGGCACCAAATCAAATCTTGTATGTTGTGTTGTAATCAAATGTATGTTGCGAAAAGACAACTATATATATATATATATACATAATATAGAATAAGTGAATAAATTATAGATTTCATTGAAAAAAATAAATAAATGAAAGTAATTATAGGTAAGAATTACATGTGCTATACTTATAAAATTAAAATTTAATAAATAATAAAATTAGCAATCGTTAACTACACGCGGTATGTTGCTGAAGATTATATATGGCAACATGTAGAAAAAACCGATGTTGTCATAAAATAAACTTTTCGTAACATACACGATGCACGTTGTCAATAAGCTTTTACAAAAACGTTCAAGGAGTGTGTTGCGGAAGATAAATGTACAGCAACATGTGATAGAGGTTTGTAGCCAAATAGAAACTTACGGCAACATCCAAAAGAGGTGTGTTGTGGAAGATTTACTTACGACAACGTGCAACAAAGGTTTGTTGGAAATAATCACCTTTTTAACAACAAGTAATGTGCATGTTGCGTAATAAAAACCTATAGCAACGTGTGTAAGGTTCATGATTTGTATTGGCTTAATTCCATTGCAAAACACTCCATATTTGTATTAGTTGTTGCTTAGGATATTCTTTGAAGAAAGGAAGCTTAAAAAGTGAAGAGCAACGTCTAGTGCAAAAGTCGTCTTCAAGAGGTGAAAAGCGTCAAAGGTATATCTTGTCTTCCTTTCCTCTTGCAAGGCGTTAGTGCACACACACACAATTCATACATGTGTGTCCCTGCATCATAGTTCAAACATTTGGTATAACACATTCACACACTTCTTAGTATGCTCATGCATTGGTCTCTTATAGACAAACATTATAGAATTGCATGCTTTGTGATTATCTCTTTGATATGGCATGCTTGTGTGAATTTGTGTTTATTTGTTTATGTGTTTTGTATTTTGAACTTGAATATGTTCTTATTTGATTCCTTATTGAGTTCCGGTCGTTTCGGTTACTCATTCATAAGGTTTCGAGTCCAAACGACTTAGCTAGGCTACTTTGCGTTCTCATTCGTTGAGTTGACTTCATCGTCATTTTCCGAGATGATTTCTCAACCATTTTTCAAAGTTTTATAGTCGTAGTCGTGTGTGAGGGAGTCATGGTTCATAATCCAAAAACGGATTCGAAATCGGAGTTCGGATGCCCAAGATACGGCTGAAGAACGTGAGGGAGCGCGCGAGAGGCAAGCATGGCCAAAGGCCATGCATTGGCCACCACGTGTGGAGCCCGTGGGACCCACGACCAGAGCACCCCTCTGGTCCCGTGTGGCCCACGCGCTCCCCACGGGGTGCTGATGTGGCAGCCTCTGATTGGCTCCCGTCATCCTCTCTCTTCTCCATCTCTTTTCCCTCCATTTATATTCGAAATCCCGAGCAGAATTCTTTACAATTTTTGATTTATTATTTTGATCATATCTCTCTCATTTCAACTCCGAATTGAGTGATTCAAAAGCCAAAATTGTTGGTCTTGAAGAGAGCTACAAACCCCAAGCATTTTCAGAGCCATTTGAGTTCGTCATTTTTCCCAGTGATCTGATTTCAGTACGAGACTCAACTTTTGTATGTGAAACTTCTTCTTCTCACTTCATCTTTTGATCATCTCTTTTAATCTTCCTAATTGATAGATGATATGTGTTTAGAATGTTGTTAGATCATATTCTAGGGGTGGTTGATCTATTGATTGTTGAGTTTTAGCCATTTGATTTCAATTGAACATATATTGCTAAACTTGACTTACTTTGATATTGATTCTAGAAATACTTTTTGTTCTTGAACTTGATTGTTGATTTCTAGGTTTTTGTCACATGTTCATGAACTAGGATTTTTGATTGTGCTATCTATCATTTAAATCTAGTTCTTGTTTGGATTGAATATGTTGTGGATTTCAAGTGTTAACTTGTTCACTTGATTTCAAAGCTAGTTTTGTGATTTTTATTGAAAACTTGTTACTCTAGCTTTAATTGACATGTTTAGGTTTCTAGATATTTTTGTGAATGACTTTGAATGTCTAATCTAGACTTCTAATCACATGTTCATAAGAATTAGCTAAATTTGCTTGTGAGCTTGATTTGTGCAAATCTAATTCTTCATAGAGCGTGTTTGATCTACTTGCTCTATTTGCTTGTGTTTGCATCATTTGCATCACTTAGATCATTGCCTTGTGAAAGGTTGAAGTCTCTTGCAAAGTGAGTGAAGCTTTGTCTTGAGCAAGAAGTCTTGGCTAGGAAAGTGTTCCGGATAGCCAAGCAAGAAGCCTTGATTAGAGTCGGGAGGACTCGGATAGTCAAGCAAGAAATCTTCCTAGAGACGTGAGCGTCTTGGATAGGAAGTTGCTTTCTAGAGGTGTAGGATACATCTCGGATAGGAAGTAGGCTTGGTAGTTCACTTGCCCGAGGGTAGATTAGGAGGTGATAGCTTGAGTGGATATCATGTGTTGATAGCTTGAGTGTGTAAGTCCTTTTCATATAGTGGATTGCTTTGCCGGTGGTTGTGGTATCAACCCATGGATGTTTCCTCTTTGAGGTTTTACCACGTAAAAACACTTGTGTTTATTTTTGTTTTTACTTTTCTTTATCTTCCATATCTTACATTGATTGCATATCTTGTAAATTGATTAACTCTTGTATTAGTGAAATCAATTCATTTGCTAAATCTAATCAAGTGTGCATTTTCTTTGTTATATTCCGCATCATTTTTAAGATTGGAAGAATTTGAGTAAATACCTATTCACCCCCCCCCCCCCCCCCCCCCCCCCCCCCCCCTCTCTAGGTATATTTTACACTATATTGCTTAAGGGAATTTCAATGTGCAAAAAAGGTGGGTTGCAGAAGATAAAATTACGACAACGTGCGACAAAGGTACGTTGCGAATAATCAACTTTTTAACAACTATTAACGTGTGCATTGCCAAATAGAAATTTATGGCAATGTGCACAAAAGGTAAGTTGCAAAATATCACATTTTAAACAATGCGCAATATGTGTGTTGTCAAATATTGTCTTTTTCGTAACATACATATTTATAGGTTGCTAAATATATGACTATAGCAACGTACATAGAATTTGCATTGTTTATTTAAATAAAAATAACAACATGCCGTCTTTGCGCGTTGTTATAAACCATATATTTTTAACAACATTGTAAGGATTCCTGTTGTTTTTAATTGGCTTATTTTGTGATCAAACCATATGTGGGGATCATGTAAGGGTAGCTTAGGAATGTGTTCAAGCTCAAGGCCCTTGCAAGTGTTAAGCACTCCGAAGGTAATACACTAAGTGCTTACTTGTCTTGAAGAGATAGTTGCACACACTCACAACTCATGAATATGCTTATTCCTTATATGTTGTGGTTCTTATAGTTGTGCATTGATGTTCAATTAAACATCTCTTCTTGCTTGTTATTTTGATTGCATCTTGTGTTTACATGTCATAGCATTTTAGGCTTTTAGGATGCATCTTAATTTACCTTTTTACCCCTTGCATGATTACTTGTGGGGTTCAAAGGTGTGGGTTGTGCGCTGGTCCACAAGCGCTTGACCAGCGCAGCTCACCAGCGCAAAACGCCTAGTGGCGTGGCGCTGGTCGTGCGCTGGTCCACACCAGCGCAGCCCACCAGCGCTAATCGCCCAGTGGTGCTCCGCTGGTCTAGCGCCTGTGTGAGCGCATGTCGTCCAGCGCCATTGCAAAAATGTGCTTGTGCGCTGGTCGTGCGCCTGTCGTCTAGCGCAGGTCCACCAGCGCACAGTGTAATTTTCTGGCACGTTTTCAAAACGACCTCACTTCACTTATGGCCTCTATATATATGCTAACTTGATTTTAGGTCATTCAAGAGAGTTCATATTCAGATTTCATACTTAGGATATTTTTCAAAGAGAAGAAAAATTCCAAGAACTCATTTTTAATTACTCAAACACTTATTCATGATCACCAATCATCATCTAGCATCATCTTTGATCTTCTAGATGTCATCTTGCATGGATTCTTCATCATACTTTGCTTGGTAAGCTTTTCACTAATATCTTACATATTTGGTGTCTTTCTTAACTAAGAAATCTCAATTAATTACTTGTATGTTATTTTATATACTTTGAATACAAGTTTGAGATAAGTATGATGTATGTTTGAGAAGTTGTATTGTGCTAGCAAATTAGGTTTTGTGCTTAATTTTGATTAGCTAAACTAATTGACATGTCATTTAGTTTTGATATCTAGGATTGTTCTTAATTACATATTAAACATCTTAGATAAGCATATAGGGTTTCCCTTGCTCTATGTTACATTTTGGATATTCACATATATTCACTTAGGGTTGTATTCTCTTCATAGAGAAAGTAAGTCTTGTGTGTAGCATCCGGGATTAGGTTGCTTAGATCGCAAGAAAAATTGGACTAGGTTCACTTATACCGGGATTAGGTAGGTGTGTGATTACTTCCGGGATTAGGTTGTAATCGTTTGCACATTTAGTGGATTCGAGGTTCGAGTGTGGCTTACTTACATAGCCCGTGGTTTTTCCCGTGAGGGTTTCCACATAGAAATCAAGTGTTGTTTTAATTTCCGCACCATATTAAACTTGCTTGTTTATTTTATCTTGAGGGCATTTTTGTAATTTTGACTAACACGAAAAATTGGGTAAAAAGTGTAAAATCTATTCACCCCCCCTCTATATAGTTTTATACACACCGTGCAATAATTAGTTTCAAACATTTTTTGTATGTTGTAATAAGTGTTCTTCAGCAACGTGCACTATAAATTATGTAGTCATTTGTGTTTAATTATCGGCAACATTAAGTTGTAAGTTGCTGTAGGTTGGTTTCACAACGTACATTTGATGCGTGTTGCGGTAAATCACTTTTTACAACATGCGCCCTATGTACGTTGTCTTTTTAACGTTGCCAAAAGTGATTTTTCTTATAGTGCCAAATCCCTCACCATACCCTGCAGGAGTTAGTTCTCATCCCAGAGCAAGATTCTTTCCCTTTTTAGGCCTTCCCTCTCCTCACGGCGGTGAAGGGACCTGAGGGTTTCTGTATCAAGAGCTCGTATCAACTGCTCTGAATCCTCTAAGGCAATATCCCTCTTTGCTTCGAACTCAGTCAATGCCTTGTTTAAGAAAGTGATGCTCGTCTCGGACCGGGCCAGTTCTTGTTTGGCATCCTCCAATTCAGCCCTGGCAGAAATGGCAGCTTCCCTAAAAATGCTCACCTATTTTTTCATTACCATGGTGAATCTAAATGCCTACAGAGAAAGGAAGAAGGTGAGTATCCTTCTAAGAATCATACCAGAGAGGAAGGAGAATGGAGATAGTTGTACCTCAGCAAGGAAGGAAGCTCCCTTTGAGACCGTGATATCCCACGGCATGGAGGATTCTACTTGCATACTGCCACCAGGGCACACCTTCACGAATCAGGCTACCACCTCTTCTAGTTTTTTATCCCACGATTAAGAACTTGAAGGCAGATCAGTAGAGGGAGTAGTCACAGTGCCAACCTCTCTCTCCGTGTCTACCTTGAGTTGACGTTGGGTAGACCCAGTAGGGGGCAAGGAAGAAGGAGGAGCTGTTTGCATTAGGACCTACTACTGGACCACTGCAGGACTCACTGAAGGGGGAGTAGGTGTTTGCTTTTGAATATGCCTGGAAGAACCAAGAATCTTGGTAGCTCTCGCAGCCATCTCACTCAAAGGGGAGCATGCTGCAGGAGGATTAGAGAGTGTTGCAGGAGGACTAAGAAATGTAGCAGGAGGATTCGGTTGATGCCCCGTTGGAGATGGAGGAGGGGTAGTTGCAGCCTGACTGGGTCCGGGTAGGGCACCCGCACTAGAAGCAGAGGGAGGAAGAGAAGAAACAAGAAGTGTAGCTGGGAACGCTGTGGGGAGGGTAGCTGCAAAAACTATCAGTTCAGTTAGCATACCAAGTCGACAGATTAATCAAATTAAAGAAAAGCAAGAGGTAGAAAGCTACGTATGGGGATAAGCTAGAGAGATTTTGAGGTACTGGTCTACCCTGTCACCATCAAAAGAATCAGAGGTGGGATGTCTCATGTTTGTGTAAAATTAGGCCACCGACTGTAACCGCCAAATTGAAACCCGAGAACGTTGGTTTCATTTGGTGGTTTCATGACCGCCGATCACAACCACCAATTTGGACTCAAGACAATTAAATCAATTAGCTCTCTAATGGTGGTTTCATTCTACGGTCTGGCTGCCGATCACAACTGCCGTTTCACCAAAAGTGGTAAAACCAAAGGAAAAGACAAGAGCTTCTCCACCGGCGATCATCGCGCTAATCCATGCACACCATCGTGCAAGCGTGGACGTTTCCGAACAATCATCGGGAAACAATTTACAAGACACACATACAATACAAGATAAACTATCAAAGATGTTCAAGTGTGAAGTGAATGCATGAATAGAATTCATGGCTTTGCATCCTAATGCCTAAACATGTTATCGCATTTCAATGTACAAGATGCAATCATTTAAAACATGCATGAAGAGATATTTAAGAACATGAATACACAACACATAAAAACACACAACATACAAGAATTAGAGATATGCATGAGTTGTGTGTGTGTGCAACTAGATCTCTTCAAAGTAAGTAAGCACTAGAATATACCTTTGGTGCTTCTTCTCTTGAGGTCTTGAGAGGGCCTTGGTTGTGCAAATCACCAACTATCAAAAGCCTAAGCTACCCTTACATCAAGCCCTACATGTGGTTAGTGGCTTTGAATTCAAACATGAAACAATGACTGAACTCGTTCCCTTCAAGATCGGTTAGAACGATCCTTACTCCGCAACCTGACTGGTTGGAAGCTCCATCCCTATATAGTATCTAGGCTCTGCAATTAGTGGGCCATTCCGTGGAATCTTCTTCAGGAACTGGGTCCAGGACTATGGTGGAATCTAGATTGGAGGTCATACTGAACTCAGCTACAAAATCAGCCAAGGTTTGGGCCTTGATTATTGTTCTTGCTTTGTACGTGATGTCATACTGGGTGAGCTCTAAAGCCCATAAGACCAATCTGCCTGATGCATCCGGCCTTTGGATAAATTGTCTCAATGGCTATTCTGTGACCACTGCGACTGCATGGGCTTAGAAATAAGGTCGGAGCTTACTAGCCGTGGTCACAAGTGCATAGGCGAGTTTCTTCAAGAGGGTATAATTCTTCTCAGATTTTGTCAGGCCATGACTCACATAGTAGACTGGTCTTTGGACCACGTCACCACACTCCTTCACCAAGACCTCGCTTGTACCGGTCTTTGACATGGCTAAGTAGAGTTACAGTTCCTCTCCTAGTGTAGGTTTCACTTGCAAAGGCAGCCCCTAACTAGGTGCTACTTCAAAGATTGGAAAGCCTGCTCGCTTCCCTGGTCCCACTTCATCTTCTTTCCATGTTTAATGACTTTGAAGAAGGGAAGACACTTATCTGTAGATCGGGATATGAAGTGGTTGAGTGCTGCTACTCTGCCAGTCAGTCCTTGTACCTACTTGAGGGTAGTAGGAGACTCGAGATCCAAGATTGCCTTAATCTTCTCAGGGTAGGCTTCAATCCCCCCTCTCGTGTACCATGAACCCAAGGAAATTTCCTGCTACTACCCTGAAAGCACACTTAGCGGGGTTCAACCTCATCTGATTCTTTCTTATTACTTGAAAAGTTTGACGTAAGTCCCCCGTCCACATACACCTCCATGGACCTCCCACTCTGTTCCTTGAATAATTTGTTCACCAGGCACTAGTAAGTGGCACCTACATTTTTAAGACCAAATGGCATCACCCTGTAGCAGTAGAGGCCTTGCCTAGTAATAAAATTGGTCTTGTCTTGGTCTACGGGGTGCATCATGATCTGGTTGTATCCCGAGAATGCATCCATGAAGCTTAAGAGCTTGTTCCCGACTGTAGAGTCGACTAATTAATCTATCTTGGGTAAAGGGAAACTGTCATTTGGGCAGGTCCGGTTAAGGTCGGTGTAGTCCACGCACATAAGCCATTTTCTGTTGGATTTAACCACCATGACCACATTGGCTATCCATTTAGGGTATCGGGATTCCCTAATGAACTTGGCTTTTAGGAGCTTGTCTACCTCTTCCTGTATCGCGACATTCCACTCGGCGTTAAAATGCCTCTGTTTTTGTTTGATTGGTTTGAAGGTTACATCCAATGTTAACCTGTTGGTGGCTAAAGTGAGGGGAATACCTGGAATTTCGTGATGACTCCAGGAGAAGATGTCATTGTATTCCTTAAGGAGCCTGACCAGGCTCCCCCTGACCCCGTTTTTTAGCACTCCACGTATTTTTATCACCTCGGTAGGATCATCTTCCCTGATAGGTATTTTGTCTAACTTTTTCACAGGGTGTCTACTGGCCCATCCCCGACCTTCTTCCTCTTCCTCAACTACTTCTGGTACCTCTTCCTCCTCTAGGATATCTTGATCCTCCTTTGGTACCTCCTTACTTGGTTCGTTGGTCATATGTACATGCTGTTTGGCTGGTGTGGTAGGGTTGGTGGACACCGCGTAACATCTGCGGGCTGCCTATTAATCTCCTCGAACTTCTCCTACCTCAGTCATAACTAGAAATTTTAGAACATTGTGGTAGATAGATAACACTACTTTGATTCTGATAGGAAGGGTCTTCCCAGGATTGCATAGTAGGCGGATGGGGTATCGACCACAACGAATTCTGTCATTATGTTTTGCTGTAGAGGAGCTTCCCCAATTATTACCGGTAGGATTTGTGACCTAACTAGCATTAGGGAGTCTCTTGTGAACCCATATGTGGGCATGGTACAACTATTGTAGAAGGGGTTCTTAAGGTTGATTTTCTGAAGTGCTTCTTTGAACAGAATATCAATGTTGCTTTCGGTATCAATTAAGACGTAGTGAACTTGGCAATTGGCTATCTGTAACGTGATTACCATTGGGTCATCATGCGGTTGTACCGTGTTGTAGACGTCATCCTCCGTGAAGATGATCTGAGTTGCATGAGGTGAGTTTCGAGATCCCTAGTGTTCCGAAATACATCATGACCGGTAGTGAGTCGAGGGATCTTCCTAGCATGGTTCTTCCTTGAGTTGTTGAAGGTTCCGGCTAGTGTGAGGCCTCCACTAATGGTGTGAATGATCCGGATTTGCTGCATCTGATCCTTCCATTTATCCCTCATTCTCTCTTTCACTTCCCGCATCTCTCTATGTTCCTCCTTACGCTCCTCTTTCTGATGATGATTTTTGTTAGGATTTCTTTTGGATCAAGCACTACCACCCACATCGGGCAGTGGAACCCTCTCCTTTGCTACTGGTTTGGTTGTTGGCCAGTTCTTCCTGTGAGGGATATTGACTACTGACTTCACCTGTCGGGGTTTGAAATCTACATGGTGGTTTGGAACTGGGATTGGTGGTCCAAGTCTATCAAAGACCGATATTCGAGTACCCAGCCCAACCTCTCTTATGGTCCTGAGTATTCCCTAGGCGATCATCCGGAGGCAAACACTTTCTACGTAGGCGGCAGCTTGCTATTCTAGGATATCTCGATTGATTTCCTGGGCAGCCGGGTCTTGGGACACGAAGCCCGCATTCGGTGGTGGGACCGATGCATGGCTTTTGTTCTTTGATAACCTTCCCTGCCTTCGTACACTCTAAGTAGAAGCAAGGGATAAGGGTCCTGATGGGTCGGGCTGCCCTTGAGAGGATCGGAGTCTCATCTCTTTGCATGCTTGGTAGAATTAGTAGCTTTCAATGTAAATGGTTGGGAGGATATTTCTCCCCACAGTGGTGCCAAAATGTTAGTAGGAAAATGTTAACGGGGTCAAATTCCCATTAACACAGTATATCTATTGAAATAGAAAAATAACACTGTTTTATTGTTCTAAAGTACACGATTTAAATGATACAATGGTGCAATACCAATGGCGATTTCTAGGAGGTTTAGGTATGAAGTTTTCAGATACTATTGGCGGTGGTGATCTCATGCTAGTCAATAAGTGGAAAAACTGTAAGGTGTAGGTCGAAAGTATGATTTCCGATCCCCTCTCTTTCGAGAGTCTTGAATTATTTATAGGTCCCCTTTCTTGCTCGTTACTCCGATAATCAGCCAGTCAATTGAGCGATCAAAGGGATGTTAATTCAGGTGTGGGAATAATTCCCGTAATTAGGTGATTTTTTTTTCCTTCTTTGGCAATCTTGATAGAGTTGACTAATCCCATTCAAAGTGGAGCTTTAATGGTGGCGGGTGAAGTCAACTTTCCTTGTATTTAAACGTTGGTGTATATCGTCTTTTTTGGAGCTTGATTCTGGTTCCTTGGCATTCTGGTCTGTTTCTTCCTTGATAATCTTCCTCTTGGTCTTTCATTGCCTAGTAGACTGGTTCTTGGAGGGATCGGGGTATCGGGTTACCCTGCATTCTACTAGGCTATGGTAACAGTATTTCTTGCGTATCGGGGTATAAGGGTGTAAGTGCCTCCTTTTTGATTGGCTTATTTCATGACAAACCATATTGGGATTGATATGTAACGGATAGCTTAGCTTATTGTGTTTGACAAGCTTCCGAACTTCCCAAGGTGACTTCAAGATCAAGAGCTTCAAAGGTATATCACTTGACCTTGATTCTTGAAGAGAATAGGTGCACACACACACTTGCATGCATCTTTATATATCTTGCATTTGTTACCATGCATGTGTGTTTCATTGATTAGTGCATCTATGTCTTTTAGCACACACTCACTTTTATTGCATTTATATGATTGCACTTGTGTTTCTCTTATTTGAAGAGATTTAGAATGCACATACTCACATCTCATTCATCTACATGATTTGAATTTCCATGTGTGTGTATTTCTTGTTTGTTTCTTGCATGGCATGCACTCACTTCACACTTGCACAAAATGTCATTATTTTTGTGTGTGATCTGATGGGTTGATAAAGAGAAATTTCTCTTTTAACCGCTCCATGCACCACCCCTTGTGCAAGTGCATGATGAGCGGTACACAACATGTTAAAGTCCAAAGGACTTAACGCCTTGTGGTACCGCAGCCCAGGCAAGTTGCCTAGGGAGCGGTACACGCAGCGGTCAAGTCCAGAGACTTGACGCTGGTGTACCGCAGCCCAGGCACATTGCCTAGGGAGCAATACACGCGGCGGTCAAGTCCAGTGGCTTGAACGCCTAGTGTACTGCAGCCTAGGCACCTGCCTAGGGAGCGGTCCATCACGTTTTTGCACCAGTTTTTGCAAAACGACGTCTCTTCACATTCTCTCACACATCTCTCTATATATACATCTTATTCTCTTCTTCCTCTTAGAGCAAACACATAGAATTGAAACCCTAGAGAGAGAGAGAGAGAGAGAGAGAAATTTCAAGTGATTGAAAGCTCCAAGAACACTTCTTTACTCAACCAAACACATTCCCATGAGCATCTAGCATCGTCCTAGCATCATCCAAGCATGGGTCTTGCTGTTTTCCTTGACTAGGTAATCTCTACATGTTCTAGAACTTCTTGTTTCATCTTTATAACATGTTTACCTATATTTAGCATTTATTTTGTGATTAAATGCTTGACTCCTTAATTCATGTTGTTCATCACATGTTTGAGTCTTAATTTATTGGTTGAGATGTGTTGATTATGATAGCTAGTATTTAGGACCATTTTGCCCTCTAGCTAAGTCTTCATGCATTGCATTTAGACATTGATGTGCAGGACTCCTTGATTGCATTTATTAATTGCATATTTATAGTCCTTGCCATGATTGGGTTTGTATTTTGATAGCTTAATTGATTAGGTCTTTTTTGCCTAAAAGCTAAGTCATAAACATTCTTGTGTGATTTATTGTTGACTAGGTTGATAGATTGTCTTTTAATCAACTTGTTAAGCTTTTGAATGTTTATGTGTTGTTTGTTAACAATTAGGTTGCTAGAATCTCTTTACATCTAATTGAGTTCACATGTATAGACATGTTGACATTGTTTGATAACTAGGATGTTGATTTGCATTATAACATTTAGTTAAGCATATAGTGTTTAGTCTAGCACTCATTGCTTTTGTGCATCATTGTGATATACACTTAGACTTTTTAATTCTCTTCAAGAGTCAAAGTCTTGTGGCTTCTAGGTGAAGTTACACAAGCATTGTACTAGCTCCTCTATAAAAGGTCTGCGGGTAGATTAGGAGGTGCTCACTTGAGAGTGTAACCTTCTCTTCATATAGAGGTTGTCTAGGTTTGGTCTAGGTTTGCTATAAAAGGCCTACGGGTAGTAGTGCTGGATTAGTAACCGAGAATGGTTTGACTAGAGGTCAACCTAGGGTTGTAATCATCATTACATACAGTGGATTCGAGGACCGTGTGTGGCGCATATAACAGCCCGTGGTTTTTCCCATGAGGGTTTCCACGTAAAAATCAAGTGCTCTTTATTTTCCGCATTCTTTACTTGATTTATATTGTTTGATGAATTGGGTTTTATATGTTAATATTGACTAATCGAAAAATTGGTCATAATCGATTAACAACCAATTCACCCCCCCTCTAGGTTGTTTAGACACAAGCGAGTATATATTTTCAGAGTTCAAGAGAGGAACTCTATCAAGAGTTTATGTGTTGTAAGGATTCCCATATATTGATTGGCTTATTTCGTAGACAAACCACATGTTGGGGTTTATTGTGTAAGGGTAGTTTAGGTGATTGAACTTCATGCTCGAAGGCCCTTTCAAGACCTCAAGGGACAAGCACGCCAAAGGTATAATTTCTAGTGCTTGGTTTTCTTTGAAGAGACTAGAATGCACACACACACTTAGCATACTTGCATTTGTGTGCATACTTTTCATATGTCACTTTACACACTAGCACTTTGATTGTTATATCTTGTTATGTGTATATGTGCCTAGTAATTCATTTCCTGATAGTGTTCGGAAACATCCGTGCATGCACTAGAATGTGCTTGGTTTTTGCACGAAGACCGCCCACGGAGAATGCACTTGGCTTCTCCTTTTGATTCACCATCACTGGTGAATCGGCGGTTTGATCGGCGGCCTGGCCACCGAATTGAAACCGCCGTTTCAGTCCAGAAAGATCTGGAGTGATTCTGCTGTTACGATCGGCGGCCACCGACCACCGTTCGAAACCGCCATTCTTACCTGGTTGATTTAAAATCTCTCGGGTTTGATTCTGCGATTATGATCGACGGCCTGGACGCCGAATGAAACCACCGTTGTTCCCCTGTTCTTCTCGGGTTCAATTCGGCGGTTGTAAACGGCGGCCTGGCCGCCGTTTGAAACCACCGATCAATGCGTTTCAAGAGCAAACTTGTCTTTTCAAATGCCCAATTCTTAATGTCTATAAATATCACACTTTCTCATTATCTGAATAAGTTCTTTGACTCCTTAGAACCCTAAACTTCAAAGAGAGATATTTGAGAGAAAATCAAATCAAGAACTCACCTTTAACCACTCAAATCAAATCCTTTTTGCATCAAATTTCATATTGCATCTTCTATGACTATATAGAATGCATCTATGATTGGATTTGCATCATCACAACTTGCTTGGTAAGATTTTGATTAACTTCATCTTATTCTAGTATTTTTACTATCAAGCTATTCTCTTTTAATTTACTTGTATGTTTTTGATCATAGAATAAATACAAGAATAGAGAATTAATTGTGATGAATTGATTGAGTGTTGTATTGTGATAGCTAATTAGGTTTTTGATTAATCTTGATTAGCTAAGCTATTTGACATGTCATTTAGCAATTGATATCTAGGGTTGATTTAAATTGATTATATCATCATCCTAGATAAGCATCTAAGGTTACCTAGCCTTGTTTGTTATTTGAATATTCACACATATTCACATAGGTTGCATAATCTCTTCATAGAGAATTAAGTCTTGAGGCTAAGATTGCTTAGGCCTCAAGCAATTGGACTAGAGCCACTTTTAAAGGCCCGAGTGGTAGAAGTGGGGGGTTATTGACCAGAGTGTTAGACGAGGTCTATATAGGTTGTAAACTCCATTTCAATTAGTGGATTTCAAGGTCCGAGTGTGGCGCACTAAACAGCCTGTGGTTTTTCCCAGTGGTTGGGTTTCCATGTATACATCAAGTGTTATTTAAATTCCACACTATATTACACTTGCTTGTATTTTTGACTTGTAGGGGCATTTTCGTAAAATTGACTTACATGCAAAAATTAGGTAATAATAGTTAAAATCTATTCACCCCCCCCCCCCCCTCTAGATATATATAGAACACACCGAGCGTTAATTTGTTTCAATTGGTATCAGAGCGGGTTCCTAGATATATTTAGGTGATCCTAGCTCATTTTATCTGTGTTTTGCATTTGTGTGATTTTTGCTCATTCATACATTTTGCATTCATTTGAATTCATTCATTATATACAATGAGTGGATACGGTGGCAACCATGAGGGTGCATCAAGTACACGACCTCCTCTCCTCACCGGTGTGAATTATGCCTCATGGAAAGGCAAGACGGAGGCATACTTGTGTCAAATCCATGATAGGGCATGGATGGCAATTGAAGATGGGTATGTGGCTCCTAAGATGACTCCCACGGGTGTTGGAGAAGAAGTACTCAAGTCTAAGGCTCAGTGGTCCACTGAAGAGTTTGAGACTTCAAAATGGAATAGGAAGGCTTGGCACGCTCTTCTATGTGCAGTGGATGAAAATCAGTGCAAACTGATTCAAAACACTAGGATAGCCAATGAGGCATGGGATATTCTAGAGGTTACACATGAAGGAACCGATGTTGTCAAGGATTCCAAGTTTCAAGTCCTTAAAACGCAATTTGAGTTGCTCAAGATGGAGGAGGACGAATGCTTCAATGACTTTGAAGTCAAGTTGATGGATATTGTGAATCAAAGCCATCAACTCAGTGATCCTTATTCGGATAGAAGAGTTAAGCAGAAAATTATGAGGTCTCTCCCCACTAGGTTTGAAGCAAAAGTGACGGCTTTAGAGGAGAATAACACTTATAAGGACATGAAGCCGAGCGAGGTAATTGGAAGACTCCTCGCCTATGAATCTAGGAAGGCTCCTAGTATTTCACCTCCTAAAAAGCAAAAAGGGATTGCTTTGAAAGCTTCCAAGGTTTAGAAGGAGGAAAAAGATTACTCGAACGAAGACATGGCATTGTTGCTTAGAAGATTCAAGAAATTTGTCAAGTTCGAGAAGAAGGGCTTTGGATCCAAAGGCCAAGACTTGAAGAAAAAGGCTCCCTTCAAGAGTCTTGAGCCTAGGTAAGAGAAGAGTGAAAAGAAAGGGGTCCAAGGCTATGAGTGTGGCGGTATAGGACATATCTCACCCGATTGTGGGAATTTGAAGAATAAGATGGCAAAAGTGATGGCCGCCACTTGGAGCGAAAGTGATGACTCCGGAAAGGGAGACAAGTCATCAAGTGATGACGAGCTTACCATCGACTACACGGCATTTGGGGCCACTTGTGTAGAAGATAAAGTTGTTGGTAAGAATGACTTGACTAATGATCCCATAGAAGAAAAAGATGAAGAAGTAGCTCTAGAGGTGAAAGGTGTAGCTACTCATTAAGATATGGCTCTCATTAACTCAAGAGACCAAGGTGAAGGTCTTAATGAGGGAAATGACTCCATTAGTGAGAAGGTGAGTGGAGAAGATAACTCAAGTGAAGATGACTCCTCATTTAACTCTACAAATGGAAGTGTAGAGAAAATGGATGTTAATGACTTTATAGTCAAGTGTGAAAGTTCATTGAAGAAGAACAATAGAAAGTTGAAGATTTTAAAGGATGAAAATCTAGAGCTTTCAACACACAATGACCACTTAAATAAACAAGTGGAGGCATCCAAGATGATTGAAGACAAGCTAAGGGATGAGCTAGCTATGTCTAAGAGGAATGAAGAAGGGTTGAAGAGAGAGCTTAATGAAGCTAAAGAGTCATTGTCTAGGATGACTACAAGCACCAAGAAACTTGACCACATTCTTGGTAGTGGAAAGAACCCTTGTGACAAGAGAGGTATTGGGTATGAAGAAAGCAAGGAGATCACTACTCCAACCAAGACCGTCTTTGTCAAGAGTTTGGGCAAGATAGAAGCCTCGCCGGTGCACACTCCTAGGAAGAAAATTGATCTAGGACAATGTTTAAGAAGTGCACAAGTGAAGGAAGCTCCAAGGAGACAACCTCAAGCTCAAAAAGTTCCTTAACCTAACTTCCCTCAAGCTCATATTCATCAAGGGAAGAGGCCAATCATGCAAAATGGATCAAGGAAGCAAGCTAGACCGGTTCAACATCAAAAAAGGTTTGAACCCGCTCAACCACAAAGTCATGGGAAGGCTCCTATGCATGCACAAGGACATGGTATGAATTCTAAATTTATCCCTTCATGTCACTTTTGTGGTATTGATGGTCACATTAGACCAAATTGCTTTCATTTCATTAAATTATGTAGAATCAAAAGCATGATTGAAAAGAGAATGACAAGAGCTAGAATGCATGCTAATAGGGAGGAAAATATTCATGTTCATGATCCTATTATTTCTAGAACTCTTGAACCATTGACCACTAAGAAGAAAAATGTCATATCCATGTGGATAAGAAAAAATGAACCCGCTTGCTACGAGACTAACAAGTCTCAAATAGGTTCAACCAAGTCAAATGGACTTGGGAGGTCTATAGGACCTCATGACCTTCATTGATGAAGGATGGTGTTGACCCCATATGGGGAACTCAAGCAAAGAGAACTATATTGCATACTTGTTGCATGCAAATGATTGAAAAATCTTATGCTTCTTTGTTGATTGCTTGAGTAAGCTTGGTTGCACATATGTATATATGTTTTCAATTCAATAAGTGTGAACCATGCTTGTCTACAATCCATGTCATATTTATGTTCAAACATGCATTTTTGGACTAGGAGATTTACATAGGAAGTATGATATGAATGACCTATAGTTATCTCCATGACATGATGATTATTTAATTAACATGCTAATGACATATGAAAAGCATGAAATTGAAATGACATGCTCAAATGAAAAGGCATGAATTGATGATTGCAATTTTTAAATGCAAAACTTGTGTGAAAAAGCTTATGAGACTCAAAATGAATAAAGGATCTTGTATCCATTCAAAGGAATTTATATTCCAAATTGTCTCTCTTTCTTTATTTGTTGAACATGTCTACTATTATACGGGTTTCATTCCCAGAAAAATCAAATAGAGTGCAAAGTTGCTCATGACATGTTTGGCTTATAAAGTTGGATATAGTTGCTCATATTTTAAAATCAATGAAAACTTTATATCCTTGCTTCTCTCATGACATTGGTGAAATTGGTTTGAATTCTTATTAGAAACCTTTGTCATTTGCTTTGCCAAATACCATTGTATTTTGGACTTGAATGCTACATGTCTTGTATGCAAAGCATGTTTTGATTCACACATTTATTTTAAAATAAATCTCCTTGTTTCTCTCTAATTGATTGAGTTGCATAAAGTGGCTTATATGATTATACAAGTATATAGTTTGCTACTATCTCTCTTTGCTAAGTGACCCGGTTGGGGACTACTCCTTTGCCTATATCATGACAAAAAAGGGGAGTAGAATGGTGGTAAGGGAAGTTGCAAATTGTGGTAGCAATTGTGCATGTTGGGGAGACAATACATTGAGGGGGAGTAACCCGTTGAGGGGGAGCATTGCATTCACAAACATTGCATGATGTTTTTGTTGTACTTAAAATTCAAAAATGCAAATGCTTGTTTATGATCTCACTTGATTAATCTCACATTTTACTTGTATTGGAAAGAATAGAAACTTTGCTTTCAGGGATTGATTTGTCTACATGAGATTGATGACTTCAAGATTACTTTTATATATCTCTTTGTAAAGTAGAAAATCATTGTAGACCCATAGTTTTTATTATGCTGTGAGGAATCAATGTGAGTGGTGGTTTTGTCACGAAATAGCCAAAGGGGGAGATTGTAAGGATTCCCATATATTGATTGGTTTATTTCGTGGACAAACCACATGTTGGGGTTTATTGTGTAAGGGTAGTTTAGGTGATTGAACTTCATGCTCGAAGGCCCTTTCAAGACCTCAAGGGACAAGCACGCCAAAGGTATAATTTCTAGTGCTTGGTTTTCTTTGAAGAGACTAGAATGCACACACACACTTAGCATACTTGCATTTGTGTGCATACTCTTCATATGTCACTTTACACACTAGCACTTTGATTGTTATATCTTGTTGTATGTATATGTGCCTAGTAATTCGTTTCCCGATAGTGTTCGAAAACGTCCGTGCATGCACTAGAATGTGCTTGGTTTTACGCGAAGACTGCCCACGGAGAATGCACTTGGCTTCTCCTTTTGATTCACCATCACCGGTGAATCGGCGGTTTGATCGGTGCCCTGGCCACCGAATTGAAACCGCTGTTTTAGTCCAGAAAGGTCTGGAGTGATTCTGCGGTTACGATCGGCGGCCACCGACCACCGTTCGAAACCGCCGTTCTTACCTGGTTGATTTAAAATCTCTCGGGTTTGATTCTACGGTTATGATCGGTGGCCTGGACGCCGAATGAAACCGCTGTTGTTCCCCTATTCTTCTCGGGTTCAATTCGACGGTTGTAAATGGCGGCCAGGCCTGGACGCCGAATGAAACCGCTGTTGTTCCCCTGTTCTTCTCGGGTTCAATTCGGCGGTTGTAAATGGCGGCCTGGCCGCCGTTTGAAACCGCCGATCGGTGCGTTTCAAGAGCAAACTTGTCTTTTCACATGCCCAATTCTTGATGTCTATAAATATCACATTTTCTCATTATCTAAATAAGTTCTTTGACTCCTTAGAACCCTAAACTTCAAAGAGAGATATTTGAGAGAAAATCAAATCAAGAACTCACCTTTAACCACTCAAATCAAATCCTTTTTGCATCAAATTTCATATTGCACCTTCTATGACTATATATAATGCATCTATGATTGGATTTGCATCATCACAACTTGCTTGGTAAGATTTTGATTAACTTCATCTTATTCTAGTATTTTTACTATCAAGCTATTCTCTTTTAATTTACTTGTACGTTTTTGATCATATGATAAATACAAGAATAGAGAATTAATTATGATGAATTGATTGAGTGTTGTATTGTGATAGCTAATTAGGTTTTTGATTAATCTTGATTAGCTAAGCTATTTGACATATCGTTTAGCAATTGATATCTAGGGTTGATTTAAATTGATTATATCATCATCCTAGATAAGCATCTAAGGTTACCTAGCCTTGTTTGTTATTTGAATATTCATACATATTCACATAGGTTGCATAATCTCTTCATAGAGAATTAAGTCTTGAGGCTAAGATTGCTTAGGCCTCAAGCAATTGGACTAGAGCCACTTTTAAAGGCCCGAGTGGTAGAAGTGGGGGGTTATTGATCGGAGTGTTAGACGAGGTCTACATAGGTTGTAAACTCCATTTCAATTAGTGGATTTCGAGGTCCGAGTGTGGCGCACTAAACAGCCCGTGGTTTTTCCCAGTGGTTGGGTTTCCACGTATACATCAAGTGTTATTTAAATTCCGCACTATATTACACTTGCTTGTATTTTTGACTAGTAGGGGCATTTTCGTAAAATTGACTTGCATGCGAAAATTGGGTAATAATAGTTAAAATCTATTCACCCCCCCTCCCCCCTCTAAATATATATTGAACACACCAAGCGTTAATTTGTTTCCTGTGTCCTCTTTATTAAGGTTAGACTTTCCATCAATAGAAGTCTCCATAACCTTCTCCAAAGGAGAATCATCAACTTCAACAACCTCCTCCTCATGGTAAATAGTCTTGAGCCTATGATCATCTATGACAACATTAGATGATTCCATGACACTTCGAGTCTTCAAATTGAATACTCTATAGGCTCTACTATTTAGGGCATAGCCAATAAAAATTCCCTCATCACTCTTGGCATCAAACTTGCCAAGTTGATCACGGTCATTAAGAATGTAGCATTTGCTTCCAAAAGAGTGAAAGTAGCTAACATTTGGCTTCCTACCCTTCTACAACTCATAGGAAGTTTGCCTAGTGTCGAGCCTTAGGAACACTTTATTTCTTATATAGCAAGCCATATTGACGGCTTCGACCTAAATGGTTTCTAGGGACATTGTTGCTAAGCAACATCATACGGGCCATCTCTTGAAGGACCATATTCTTCCTCTCAACAACTTCATTGTTAGGATTATGCTCAATAGCAAGAGTGTAATATTGTATTTGACAATCTTTCCATAATAATAAAGTGATTTCTGTTTTTAAACAAATCTTATAGCATTTATAGATTGAATATTATAATTGTCAAAAGTAAATAATCATAAGATCAAAAGACTATGAGAAAAGAAGAATTGTTCATACATCTGGATATGTATGAGGTAGACACAATTCTTTAGTTAGTCTTGAATAATGTTCACAGCTTAAGTTAAAGGTTGGGCACCTTTATCTTGTTAAAGTTGTAGAATTCTTTTGCTAGCATTTGAGTGGGATCAAATGTGTTATGATGAATCTAAAATCATCGGAGGGTCTTCGAGTAAAAGAATCTAGTGCACTGGGTGCATTGAACATGATCACAATGAAATACTTTATCTAGAACCGTCAGTAGATAAAAGTATTTTCATTATCAGGACAATCAGAGAGTCTATCTTAATCTTGAGATAAATGATGGACTTATGGTTACAAGTGTTATCATTTGAGCTATCAATGAGTACGATTATATAGCATAGTCTATCATTGATAGTTTGGTGATATTCATTTGCTAATCGATAGAGGACTTCATTTATAGATATGGACATAGTGGCTCCATTTATTAAATGTGAGTAGAATATCATCATATGGATGTTTTGAGGTATTGGATATTAAATCTTAACATTGAGTTTTCAATAGTGACTATTGAAAGATGTCTTCTGGATAAGTCATAATTTATATCCAAGTTCAAAATGTGGTTGTAAGGATTCCCTTTAGTTGATTGGCTTATTTCGTGGGCAAACCACATGTTGGGGTTTGGTTGTAAGGGTAGTCTAGGTGATTAGTTAAAGATCAAAGGCCCTTTCCAAGACCTCAAGAGGACAAGCACCAAAGGTATATATCTTGTGCTTACTTTGCCTTGAAGAGATATAGTTGCACACACACACAACATGCATAACTCTTATTCTTGAATGTTGTGTTTATATTTTGTGTGCATTGTGCTTTATTGATTATTCAATATCTCTTCTTGCATTTAATTGATTGCATCTTGTTCTATGAAATGCCATGACATGATAGGCATTATGATGCATTCAATACCCACACGTGCACTTCATGTATGTTAGTCTTAAGTGTGGTGTAATTCGTTTCCGTTTGTGTGATCGGAAATGTCCGTGCTTGCACGATGGTGTGCATGTCTTAGCATGATGGTTGACCACTTGAGAAGGTCTCATTCTTCTCTTGGATAAGTGTTAGATTTGGTTTGGTTATTTGGAGTAAGTGTCTAGTTTCAAAAGATTGAATTTCAAGGTTTTAAGTGTTTTCAAAACTGACCTTTGTATGGTCTTGTGACCATAACTTTTTACGAAAAGATTGAAATTGAGTTTTGTAAAATTCTGGACAAACTAGACTCTTATACCTTTCCAACGGTATATTATTCGTAATATTTCATGACTGTTTGGATTGGTTTTGAAATTTCCAAAGTGACCACTAAAACAGGGCATCACAGCTGTTATCCGAATCTGACCTTTGGTCACTCAAATGACCATAACTTTTTCTACAGTTATCCAAATCATGTTTTGTTAATTGGAGTAGAAAGTAGACTTCCATACCTTTCCAACGGTATATTATATGAAAGGTTTCGATGTCATTTGGTCATGTTTTGAGTCGCTTGAAAATCAAGCTTTGTGCTGTGACGCTTCGCCGCGGTTTCAGTGCCGCGGTTTGTGACAGCGGCGTTCAAGCGACAGCAAGTCAGTGCCGCGGTTCTAGTGCCGCGGTTGTGCAACCGCGGCAGTCGAGCCACAGAGCAACCGCGATAGGTTGATTCAGGGGCAAAATTGTCTTTTCACTTGCCCTGTTCTTGATGTCTATAAATATCACACTTTCTCATTATCTGAACAAGTTCTTTTACTCTTAAGAACCCTAAACTTCAAAGATAGATTTTGAGAGAAAATCAAATCAAGAACTCACCTTTAACCACTCAAATCAAACCCCTTTTGCATCAAATTTCATATTGCATCTCCTATGTCTATATAGAGTGCATGCATGTATGGGTTTGCATCATCACAACTTGCTTGGTAAGATTTTGATTAATTTCATTTTATTTTAGTATTTTAAATACCAAGCCATCTCTTTTAAATTACTTGTATGTTTTAGATCATATGCTAAATACAAGAAAAGAGATTAATTGTGATGAATTGATTGAGTGTTGTTTTTGATAGATATCTAGGTTTTTATAATCTATGATTATCTATGCTATTTGACATGTCCTTTAGCAATTGATATCTAGGGTTGATTTAATTTGAATATATCATCATCCTAGATAAGCATCTAAGGTTCCCTAGCCTTGTTTGTTAATTGAATATTCATACATATTCACATAGGGTTGTGCATCTCTTTTGAGAGATTGAAGTCTTGGTCTAGGGTTGCTATTACAGGCCTGCGGGTAGTAGTGGTGGGTTACAGACCAGGATTAGGCTGTAAACATCATTACAAGTAGTGACTGCGAGGATCGAGCAAATTGGAATAGGGTTGCTAATAAAGGCCCGCTGGGTAGAAGTGAGGGGTTACAGACCGGAGTGTTAGACGAGGTCTACATAGGTTGTAAACTTCATTTCCATTAGTGATTTCGAGTTCCGAGTGTGGCGCACTAAACAGCCCGTGGTTTTTTCCCAGTGGTTGGGTTTCTACGTAAACATCAAGTGCCATTTATTATTTCCGCATCTTATTACACTTGTATGTATATTTGACTTGCTAGGGGTATTTTCGTAAAATTGACATGCATGCGAAAATTGGGTAATAATTAGCTAAAATCTATTCACCCCCCTCTAGCTTTATATATTAAACACGCCTTGAGTATTTAATTACTTACAGTGGTCATATGTGGAAATATGGTAACTTGGAGAGCTATAGGCGGTCTATGAGCTCTTGGCGATTACTGATATTCTTCACGAGGATTCACCATCTCCTATAAGATTGTCTAGGGTATGAATGAGAAACATTTACTTGTTCTATCTTTATTTAAGAGTGCAATTTTAGTTCTTTAGTGGAATGAACTAAAATTAATAGATCGAACCTAAGTGAATCATTTGTTTATTGTGATTGGGTTATGTCTATTGAAGCTTAAATTTAGATAGCCCGCTAAGATCCCCAATCCACACGGACTTGCATGGATCATTAGATATATTCTACCGGACTAATTTATGAGTCCATCTAGAATTGTATTAAGGCATGTGGACTTGTTTCTTTTGGTAAGAATGGACCTAGTTCACATGTGGGCTTTTTAATTAAAGTCCAATGGATTAAATGAAATAAGAAAATAATATATGGGCCATATATATGTATATATATATATATATATATATATATGGGTGGCAAGACTTAAATAAAAGTCTAATATATTATTTTATTTCATTATTTGATTAAATGAAAATTAATTAATTGATTGATTAATTATTTAATTAAAAATCAAAATCTTTTTCTGGCTAGGAAATATGTTTCTTAGTAGTATACTATTGTGGTAGTATAATGAAAATAAAAGACTTTATTTGATAAGAAGATAAATAAAAGGATTTTATTTATCTAGTCAAATTAGGAAGTCTTTGATATAGTCACAAATACACTAAAGAGTTGGATTAGGGTTTGGATTCTAAAGAATGATAGGAGTATGGGTGAAACACAAATCCTCTTATAGTGAGGATTTTAGCCACCTACAAGCCTCCTAATCATAGAATGCGGCAACCCTAGTTATTTTAGGGTAAGAGAATTCGGTCCAAAATAAGATATATGACAAATGAATTGGCCTATATTAAAATATATATATATATATATATATTATTTATATGGCAAGCATAATTCGTTGACTATATAAATATATGATATTGTGCAGCAAGAATTCGCCTAAAATAGATGTATATTAAATACGGCAAGAAGTGGTCCATTATATATATTATATTATATGGCAAGAGGTATTCACGCACATATATATATATATATATTTTTTGGCAACTGTTTTTTCGGCCACTATATATATATTCTTTGTATAGAATTCGGCTAACCCCAATTGCTTGATAGAGAGTTATTTTTCTATTGCTTGAAAAATAAAATTCAACTCTTAGAAATAGTGTGATTTTTGGCCAAGAGGAAAAGAGAGAAGAGATCGTTCTTTTTTCGATACTGCACTAGTAGTTTTTACATCAAAAGGCTTTGTGCACAATTTCGAATTAGGTTCACACGAATTTCGATCAAAGGATTGAGAATTCAAAAGTGACCGGAACGTTCTTTGTTATCTCTTGGAAGTTATTGTGACTAACGAAAAAGAAAAGGTTTTTTGTTATCCATCATCAGGTACACAATTCAAAGAAAGGGAGACCATGCTCCTAGGTGATTCACGTTCATGATTGGATTGGAAGATCTTGCGGATTACCATCGACGCAATGTCAATCGGATCACGCGACAAAGGTACGATACTTTTATTATACATTAATTAATCAAGGGTTAAGGTTCAACTTATGGAAAAATTTTAAAATATACTAAAACCTTTTTTAGCCTTGCTTCCGCTGCGTGCACTTGATTTTTCCCTACATTCATTTTGTTGAGAGCCGAAAACTCATGGGATATGCCTAAACTATTGCAATTGCATTCAAAGTAGGCATTCTAAAATACCTATAAGGTTATACTAAACAACCTAGAGGGGGGTGATTAGGTTGACCCTCTAATTTCAAAATTCTTTCGTGACTTTTGTCAAAACCTTGGTGAGCATACAAATTAATATTTAACATGATTGTTATGAGAAAACAATTAACACATGTATGCTCAATTCACCACCCTTAGTCTACAAAACATATACCAAGAACCAATGTATCTCACATACAAGTATATTCAATAAAGAGCAAATTCCACAAGTTGTACTTTGAATATTACAATGTAAGCACACTAAGTAGAACTCTACAACTTGTTGGTGAAGGAATTATATTACAACTAAAAACAAAGAATACTTGTATTTACAATAATGGTCAATATGTACAAGTACTAATCAATATATGACTATACACAAATAAGTCAATATACAAAAAAATTATATTTACAACTTTGATCAATATTATATGCTTACATCTAACACTTAACAAAATCTTGTTTCGAAATACTTCATGAAGATTAAAACATACACATATACAAATATGAAAGATAGAGATAGGAAGAATTAACACGAGATTTTTTAACGTGGTAAAACCTCCAAGGAGGAAACATCCACGGGTTGAACTACAACCATTAGGTACTATATATATATTGGATGATAGATTAGAAATTCCTCAAAAGTGACCAAGTACAACCATTAGGTACTATATATGTAAGGATTCCCGTTTTGTTGATTGGCTTATTTCGTGGGCAAACCACAAGTTGGGATTTGGTTGTAAGGGTAGTCTAAGTGATTTGTTGAAGATCAAAGACCCTTTCCAAGACCTCAAGAGGACAAGCACCAAAGGTATATCTAGTGCTTACTTTGCCTTGAAGAGATATAGTTGCACACACACACAACATGCATAACTCTTATTCTTGAATGTTGTGTTTATATTTTGTGTGCATTGTGCTTTATTGATTATTCAATATCTCTTCTTGCATTTAATTGATTGCATCTTGTTCTATGAAATGCCATGACATGATAGGCATTATGATGCATTCAATACCCACACGTGCACTTCATGTATGTTAGTCTTAAGTGTGGTGTAATTCGTTTCCGTTTGTGTGATCGAAAACGTCCGCGCTTGCACGATGGTGTGCATGTCTTAGCGTGATGGTTGACCACTTGAGAAGGTCTCATTCTTCTCTTGGATAAGTGTTAGATTTGGTTTGGTTATTTGGAGTAAGTGTCTAGTTTCAAAAGATTGGATTTCAATGTTTTAAGTGTTTTCAAAACTGACCTTTGCATGGTCGTGTGACCATAGCGTTTTACACAAAGCTTCAAAATGAGTTTTGAAAATTTTTATACAAACTAGACACCCATACCTTTCCAACGGTATATTATTCGTAATATTTCATGACCGTTTGGATTGGTTTTGAGATTTCCAAAGTGACCACTAAAACAGGGCATCACAGCTGTTATCCGAATCTGACCTTTGGTCACTCAAATGACCATAACTTTTTCTACAGTTATCCAAATCATGTTTTGTTAATTGGAGTAGAAAGTAGACTTCCATACCTTTCCAACGGTATATTATATGAAAGGTTTCGATGTCGTTTGGTCATGTTTTGAGTCGCTTGAAAATCAAGCTTTGTGCTGTGACGCTTCGCCGCGATTTCAGTGCCGCGGTTTGTGACAGCGGCGTTCGAGCGACAGCAAGTCAGAGCCGCGGTTCTAGTGCAGCGGTTGTGCAACCGCGGTAGTCGAGCCACAGAGCAACTGCGATAGTTTGATTCAGGGGCAAAATTGTCTTTTCACTTGCCCTGTTCTTGATGTCTATAAATATCACACTTTCTCATTATCTGAATAAGTTCTTTTACTCTTAAGAACCCTAAACTTCAAAGATAGATTTTGAGAGAAAATCAAATCAAGAACTCACCTTTAACCACTCAAATCAAACCCCTTTTGCATCAAATTTCATATTGCATCTCCTATGTCTATATAGAGTGCATCCATGTATGGGTTTGCATCATCACAACTTGCTTGGTAAGATTTTGATTAATTTCATTTTATTTTAGTATTTTAAATACCAAGCCATCTCTTTTAAATTACTTGTATGTTTTAGATCATATGCTAAATACAAGAAAAGAGATTAATTGTGATGAATTGATTGAGTGTTGTTTTTGATAGATATCTAGGTTTTTATAATCTATGATTATCTATGCTATTTGACATGTCCTTTAGCAATTGATATCTAGGGTTGATTTAATTTGAATATATCATCATCCTAGATAAGGATCTAAGGTTCCCTAGCCTTGTTTGTTAATTGAATATTCATACATATTCACATAGGGTTGTGCATCTCTTTTGAGAGATTAAAGTCTTGGTCTAGGGTTGCTATTACAGGCCTGCGGGTAGTAGTGGTGGGTTACAGACCGGGATTAGGCTGTAAACATCATTACAAGTAGTGACTGCAAGGATCGAGCAAATTGGAATAGGGTTGCTAATAAAGGCCTGCTGGGTAGAAGTGAGGGGTTACAGACCGGAGTGTTAGACGAGGTCTACATAGGTTGTAAACTTCATTTAAATTAGTGATTTCGAGTTCCGAGTGTGGCGCACTAAACAGCCCGTGGTTTTTTCCCAGTGGTTAGGTTTCCACGTAAACATCAAGTGTCATTTATTATTTCCGCATCTTATTACACTTGTATGTATATTTGACTTGCTAGGGGTATTTTCATAAAATTGACATGCACGCGAAAATTGGGTAATAATTAGCTAAAATCTATTCACCCCCCCTCTAGCTTTATATATTAAACACGCCTTGAGTATTTAATTACTTACAATTGGTATCAGAGCGGGTTCCTAGATATACTTAGGTGATCCAAGCTCATTTTGGTGTGTTTTGCATTTTGTATGTTTGTTTGATTTCTTCATACATTTTGCATTCTTCTCATTTGCATTCATTCAACGCAAACACTATGAGTGATTTTGTGAGAGAAGAAATTGACTCCGTTGAGGAGTTGCCTCTCTTACTAGAGAGATTTAGGAGATTTGTGAAATTAACCACCTCACCTCCTAAGAAGAAGTTGACCACCTCACCTCCTAAGAAGAAGAAGACAATTGCTTTGGAGACTTCGAAGCATAACAAGAAGGAGGTTATCTCAATTGAAGACATGGGACTCAATGACAAGCCAAACCAAGGAGTGTCTTCAAGAGAGGGGATTCAGTGCTACGAATGTGGAGGATTCGGGCATTTCTCCCCGGAGTGTGGAAACTTGAAGGATAGAAGAAAAGGGAAGGCGTTGGCCACCTTATGGGATAAATATGAAGATGACGAAAATCCTTCAAGTGATGAAGAACTTGCCATCATCTACACGGAATTTGGAGCCAAGAGTGTAGAGGTTGAAGAAGATGGCAAATTTGCTTTTCCTTGTGATCCCCAAGAAGAACTAGGCATAGAAGTAGTTGGTGTAGCTACTCATCGGGAATTGGCTCATTCCTCATCAAGAGACAAATTTGATGATCTTGATGAAGGAGATGACTCCATTGGTGATATGGAGATTAGAGGAGATGACACAAGTGTTGAATATTTGTCATCTAACTCCACAAATGGAAGTGTGGAGTGTTTGGATCTTAATGACTACAAAGTCAAAGTTGAGAGCTCGATGATGAGGAACAAGGAAGAAATTAGAAGATTAAAAGAAGAGAATCTAGAGCTTTCAACACTAGTAGACCACTTGTGTGAAGAAGTGGTAAGATCCATGGCGGATGAAGATAAGCTAAAAGAAGACTTAGCCTTATCTAAGAGGAGAGAAGAAGAGCTAGAAAGAGAGCTTGAAGAAGTTAAGGTCTTAATGGCTAAGATGACTTCAAGCACCAAGATGCTTGACCACATGTTGAGAGTAGGAAGAAAGCCAAGTGACAAGAGAGGTCTTGGCTACATTGATGACAAGGATGCCTCCTCCTCAAGCAAGACATCCTTGGTCATGGACATGGACTTCAATATGTCCCCTCCTCCTCAACACCCTAGGAAGAAGATGGACCTAGGAGAGTGTTCAAGAAGTGCCCAAGTGGTTGAGGCACCAAAAGGTCAAGCTCAAGCTCACACCCAAAGGGCTCCTCACACTATCTTCCCTCAAACTCAAAAACAACTTGGGAAGAGTTCAGTCATGCAAGCTCAGACAAGCAAGCAACCTCGTCTTGGTTATCAACAAAGGAGGAGAGATCCTATCCAACAACCAAGACAACCACAACGACAAGGGAGAGCACCTATCCATGCTAAAGGGAATGGTATGACTCCTAACTTTATCCCCACTTGTCATTTTTGTGGTATTGTTGGTCATATTAGACCAAGTTGCTTGCATTACATTGAAATGTGTAGAGCTAAAAGCATGTTTGACAAGAAAAAGGCTAGAGCTAAGATGCTTCATAAAAAGGAAAAAAATCATTTGCATGATCCTTTTTCATCTTGTACTCTAGAACCTTGGTCCACTAGGATTGACTTTGTGTCACCTAAGTGGATTAAAAATGATGAACCCGCTTGCTACGAGACTAACAAGTCTCAACTAGGTTCAACTAGGTCCAATGGACTTTGAAGGTCTTTAGGACCTCATACCCTTCTTTGAAGAGGTATGGAATATTGACCCCATATGGGGAACTTAAGCAAAGAAAGCTATTTTGCATTCTTGTCACTTGCAAAAAATTTGAAATATCTTATGCTTCTCTTTTTGTTGCTTGAGTTAGCTTGGTCACACTATATATATATATTTTCTATTCAATAAGTGTGATCAATGCTTGTATTGCAATCCATGTCATATTTATGTTCAAACATGCATTTTTGGACTAGGAGATATTTACATAGGATATAATTTGAATGACCTATAATGATCTCCATGACAAGATGATTGCTAAATGACATGCTAAATGCTAATCTTAAAAAGCATGTTTTGATGATTGCATTTCTTAACTGCAAAAAATGTGTGAAAAAGCTTATGAGACTCAAATGAAAAAGGATCTTGTATCCATTCAAGGATTTTACAATCCAAATGTCTCTCTTTCTTTATTGGTTGAACATGTCTATTATCATACGGATATCTTACCCGGAAAAATCAAGTAGGGTGCAAAGTCGCTCATGACATGTTTGGCTTATAAAGTTGGATATAGTTGTTCTTAAATTGAAATCAATGAAAACCTATATCCTTGCTTCTCTCATGACATTGGTGAAATTGGTTTGAATTCATATTAAAAACCTTTGTCATTTGCTTTGCCAAATACCATGGTATTTTGGATTTAAATGCTACATGTCTTGTATGCAAAGCAATTTTTGATTCACACATTTTCTTTAAATAAATCTCCTTGTTCTCTCCAATAAATTGAGATTGCATAAAGTGACTTATATTGATTATGCAAATTCTAGAATGCTACTATCTCTCTTTGCCTTGAGTGACCTGGTTGGGGACTACTCCTTTGTCTATATCATGACAAAAAGGGGGAGTAGGTTGTGGTAAGGGGAGTTGCAAATTGTAGTAGCAATTGTGCATGTTGGGGAGAATACTTATTGAGGGGGAGTAACCCTTTGAGGGGGAGCATTTGCACATACATACATTGCATGATGTTGTACTTAAATTCTTAAATGCAAATGCTTGTTTTATCTCACTTGATTCATCTCACCTTTTCTTGTATTGGAAAGTATAGAAACTGTGCTTTCAGGGATTGATTGTTCTACTTGAGATTGAAGACTTCAAGACTATTTATCTTATCTATTTGTAAAGTAGAATATCATAGTAGACCCGTAGTTTCTATTATGTTGTGAGGAATCAATGTAAGTGGTGGTTTTGTCACGAAATAGCCAAAGGGGGAGATTGTAAGGATTCCCGTTTTGTTGATTGGCTTATTTCGTGGGCAAACCACAAGTTGGGATTTGGTTGTAAGGGTAGTCTAAGTGATTTGTTGAAGATCAAAGACCCTTTCCAAGACCTCAAGAGGACAAGCACCAAAGGTATATCTAGTGCTTACTTTGCCTTGAAGAGATATAGTTGCACACACACACAACATGCATAACTCTTATTCTTGAATGTTGTGTTTATATTTTGTGTGCATTGTGCTTTATTGATTATTCAATATCTCTTCTTGCATTTAATTGATTGCATCTTGTTCTATGAAATGCCATGACATGATAGGCATTATGATGCATTCAATACCCACACGTGCACTTCATGTATGTTAGTCTTAAGTGTGGTGTAATTCGTTTCCGTTTGTGTGATCGGAAACGTCCGCGCTTGCACGATGGTGTGCATGTCTTAGCGTGATGGTTGACCACTTGAGAAGGTCTCATTCTTCTCTTGGATAAGTGTTAGATTTGGTTTGGTTATTTGGAGTAAGTGTCTAGTTTCAAAAGATTGGATTTCAATGTTTTAAGTGTTTTCAAAACTGACCTTTGCATGGTCGTGTGACCATAGCTTTTTTCACAAAGCTTCAAAATGAGTTTTGAAAATTTCTGTACAAACTAGACACCCATACCTTTCCAACGGTATATTATTCGTAATATTTCATGACCGTTTGGATTGGTTTTGAAATTTCCAAAGTGACCACTAAAACAGGGCATCACAGCTGTTATCCGAATCTGACCTTTGGTCACTCAAATGACTATAACTTTTTTTACAGTTATCCAAATCATGTTTTGTTAATTGGAGTAGAAAGTAGACTTCCATACCTTTCGAACGGTATATTATATGAAAGGTTTCGATGTCGTTTGGTCATGTTTTGAGTCGCTTGAAAATCAAGCTTTGTGCTGTGACGCTTCGCCGCAGTTTCAGTGCCGCGGTTTGTGACAGCGGCGTTCGAGCGAAAGCAAGTCAGTGCCGCGGTTCTAGTGCAGCGGTTGTGCAACCGCGGCAGTCGAGCCACAGAGCAACTGCGATAGTGTGATTCAGGGGCAAAATTGTCTTTTCACTTGCCATGTTCTTGATGTCTATAAATATCACACTTTCTCATTATCTGAATAAGTTCTTTTACTCTTAAGAACCATAAACTTCAAAGACAGATTTTGAGAGAAAATCAAATCAAGAACTCACCTTTAACCACTCAAATCAAACCCCTTTTGCATCAAATTTCATATTGCATCTCCTATGTCTATATAGAGTGCATCCATGTATGGGTTTGCATCATCACAACTTGCTTGGTAAGATTTTGATTAATTTCATCTTATTTTAGTATTTTAAATACCAAGCCATCTCTTTTAAATTACTTGTATGTTTTAGATCATATGCTAAATACAAGAAAAGAGATTAATTGTGATGAATTGATTAAGTGTTGTTTTTGATAGATATCTAGGTTTTTATAATCTATGATTATCTATGCTATTTGACATGTCATTTAGCAATTGATATCTAGGGTTGATTTAATTTGAATATATCATCATCCTAGATAAGGATCTAAGGTTCCCTAGCCTTGTTTGTTAATTGAATATTCATACATATTCACATAGGGTTGTGCATCTCTTTTGAGAGATTAAAGTCTTGGTCTAGGGTTGCTATTACAGGCCTGCGGGTATTAGTGTTGGGTTACAGACCGGGATTAGGCTGTAAACATCATTACAAGTAGTGACTGTGAGGATCGAGCAAATTGGAATAGGGTTGCTAATAAAGGCCTGCTGGGTAGAAGTGAGGGGTTACAGACCGAAGTGTTAGACGAGGTCTACATAGGTTGTAAACTTCATTTAAATTAGTGATTTCGAGTTCCGAGTATGGCGCACTAAACAGCCCGTGGTTTTTTCCCAGTGGTTGGGTTTCCACGTAAACATCAAGTGTCATTTATTATTTCCGCATCTTATTACACTTGTATGTATATTTGACTTGCTAGGGGTATTTTCATAAAATTGACATGCACGTGAAAATTGGGTAATAATTAGCTAAAATCTATTCACCCCCCCTCTAGCTTTATATATTAAACACGCCTTGAGTATTTAATTACTTACAATATATATATATTGGATGATAGATTAGAAATTCCTCAAAAGTGACCAACTCATGATCTACTTCCTATTGGAGTCTATGTCTACCCAACCCTATTTATAGATTAGAAAATCCTCAAAAGTGTGGAACCACTTTCTATTGGAGTCTATGTCTACACAACGCCGTTGAAAGATTAGAAATTCCTCAAAAGTGAATACACATCCGATGCAACACTCTTGAAAGTATACAAACGAAGTTAAATTGCTTAAAGCATACCTAGGAGGAGGGGGGGGGGGGGGGGGGGGGGGTGAATAGGTTTTTACACCTTTTTCAATCCCTTGAACAAACTTTCGTTTGTCCCTCAAGGTAGCCTTACACACAACACAATAAGCCAAGGAAGACATACATAGACAATACGATAATACAATCATAAGAGCAAAGTCTAAGTATATCAACTAGTTGTGTGAGGTATAAGAACAAATAAACACAACAACAAAGTAAGCTTGTATTTCAATAGATGTTCAATGAGTTACAAGAGTGATCAAAATATCACTGTACAAAAATTACAATATACAAAAGAATCATAGATACAAAAATGATCAAAAGAATGAATTCACTAATCACACTATACAAAGTCTTGCTTCACAATACATCACATGTGAATATTATGAATCAAGATAATAAAATATACAATTAAAATATAAGAGAAAGAGATAGGAAGAATTAACACAAGAGATTTTTTTAACGTGGTAAAACCTCCAAGGAGGAAACATCCACGGGTTGAACTACAACCATTGGGTACTATATTATTGGAAAGTAAACATAGAACATTCACAAAGTGACCAATCTTTAGCTCACCCAACCTAGTGAAGTCTAAGCCTACCCAACCCTATTGGAAAGTGTGAAATCCCTCAGTGATGTGAAACCACCATATATTGGACACCACACAAAACCAACATCGATGGTAGATTAGAAATTCCTCAAGAGTGCATACACCTCCTGTGTACCCCGCTCTATCGGAGTCTATGTCTAACCATACGCCTAGGCCTACCAATACAATAGCCAACTCCCTATCCAAGGCACTCTTGCCTCTAGGAAGCCTCCCATGCATGACTATCAGAGTCCTCCCGACTCTAGCCATGACTCCTTGCTTACCTATCCGAGTCATCCCGACTCTAGGCAAGACTTCTTGCTTGGCTATCCGAGTCACCCCGACTCTAACCAAGACTTCATGCCTTTTACAAGGCCTTCCTAGTGTGATCATGTGAATGCAAATGATGCAAACAATTAAATCAACATAGAACATGTGATCAATACATTCTATGGCACAAATAGACCTAAACATGTGATATCACAAGTAATCAAGTCTAGATGCAAAATACGAGAATAAAACCTAAGCATGTGAAACACCTAACACATAAGCTCAAAGTCTCATTCACATATACAACACTTGAATCAAAATATATTCATGAAGTACAAGTTCAAGATGCAATCAATATACAATAAAATGCTAGATACATGAGATTTAATCAATCAATATTCTAGCTAAAAACATAGAGCAAGGATTTGAGATTTACATCAATCAAAACCTAGATTCTCTAAATCACAAACAAAATACACAAATCCTAGATTTCATCAATCAAAGGATCAAATCAAATCTCAAGGTCATTTATCACAAAATTAATTCAATTAAGTTCCAAACAACCTAAGATGCCATTCTAATCACAATACAACTCACAAACATATGTAAAACCTAGAATCATAGAAACTAGTCAACATTAGTCCACAAATTGACTTTCAATTAGAATGATAATCAAGCTATCTTTCTCAATAGCTTTTACCAAACATAAACATAGATATAGAAGAAGAAACCCCAAACAAATGGAAGGTTAAAAAGAAAGAAATCCCTAAGTTAAGTCCAATACCTTGGTTTCACGAGCTGGTTCGGAAATCAGTGTGGAACCACCAGAAATCACAATCAAACAGCCACCAAACCACTTGAAGATGATAGAGGACTCAAATACGAACACTCTCCAACTTGAATCACTCAAATCCGACTCCGGATGAGGAAGATATGGTGTTTTGAAGTTCTGAAAACTGGAGAGAAAATTCTGACGGGAAAAACAATTTTTTCTTCTTGAAATTTCAAATGGAGAGAGAGAGGGAAGAAATAGGAGGAGAGAGAAGAGCCAAACCGACCAATGGTGTGAGGCCACGTCACCCCCTGGCCATGGGAGGCGCGTGGTCCACACGGGGGCAGAGAGCCCTCAAGGCCGTGGGGCCCACGGCCACACACACGGCCAGCCCAAGTGGCCTCACGGCCTGGGCTGTCTTCTCGCGCGCTCCCTCGGTTCTTCAGCCCGTATCTTGGGCATCCGAACTCCGATTTTGAATCCATTTCCGGATTATGAACCGTGACTCTCTCATGCACGATGAAAACTATACAACTTTGAAAAATGGTTGAGAAATCATCTCGGAAAACGTCAATGAAGTCAACTCAACGAATGAGAACGAAAAATAGCGTAGCTACATCATTTGGACTCGAAACTACATGAATGAGTAACTGAAATGACCGGAACTCAATAAGGAATCATAATAGAGCATATTCAAGTCCAAATACAAAAATACAGAAATATACAAACATAAAGACACACACATATGCTAGTTTCCGGACATAGTCCTAGAAAATGCAAAACACAAAGTTTATCAACATAATATGAATGCATGAGCATATTTTGCCAAGTGTGTGAAAGTGATATATAAATGAAATTAAATCATGAAGGAACACACAAGAATGCTATGTGTGAGTGTGTGCCTAGCCTTGTAAGAGATATGAGGTCCTTTAATACCTTTGTTGACCAATGATGCACGAATCTCTTAAAAGCCGGCTTCTTGAATGAATTGTGGTTGAGACGTCCTTCGTCTTCTTAATTCTTCAATTACTTGTTAGGATTATGCTCAATAGCAAGAGTGTAATATTGTAATTAACAATCTTTTTCATATTAATAAAGTGATTTCTGGTTTAACAAATCGTATAGCATTTATAGTTTAATATTATAATTGTCAAAGTAAATAATCATAAGGTCTAAAGACTATGAGAAAAGAAGAATTGTTCGTACATCTGGATATGTATGTGGTAGACACAATTTTTTAGTTAGTCTTGAATAATGTTCACAACTTAAGTTAAAGGTTGGGCACCTTTATCTTGATAAAGTTGTAGAATTCTTTTGCTAGCATTTGAGTGGGATGAAATGAGATATGATGAGTCTAAAATCATCGGAGTGTCTTCGAGCAAAAGGATCTAGTGCACTGGGTGCATTGAACTGGATCACAATGAAAAGCTTTATCTAGAACCGTCAATAGATAATAGTCTTTTCATTATCAGGACAATCGGAGAGTCTATCTTAATCCTGAGATAAATGATGGACTTATGGTTGCAAGTGATATCATTTGAGTTATCAATGAGTACGATTATATCGCATAGTCTATCCTCGATAGTTTGGTGATATTCATTTGTTAATCGATAGAGGACTTCATTTATAGATATGGACATCGTGGCTCCATTTATTAAATGAGAGTATAATAGCATCATATGGATGTTTTGAGGTAATTGGATATTAAATCTCAACGTTGAGTTTTCGATAGTGTCTATTGAAAACATGGCTTCTGGACAAGTCAAAATATCCAAGTTCAAAACGTGGTCATATGAGTAAATATGGTAACTTGGAGAGTTATAGGCGGTCTATGAACTCTTGGCAATTACTGATATTAATCACGAGGATACACTGTTAGGATTATGCTCAATAGCAAGAGTGTAATGTTGTAATTAACAATCTTTTTCATATTAATAAAGTGATTTCTGGTTTAACAAATCGTATAGCATTTATAGTTTATATTATAATTGTCAAAGTAAATAATCATAAGGTCTAAAGACTATGGGAAAAGAAGAATTGTTCGTACATCTGGATATGTATGTGGTAGACACAATTCTTTAGTTAGTCTTGAATATTGTTCACAACTTAAGTTAAAGGTTGGGCACCTTTATCTTGTTAAAGTTGTAGAATTTTTTTGCTAGCATTTGAGTGGGATCAAATGAGATATGATGAGTCTAAAATCATCGGAGTGTCTTCGAGCAAAAGGATCTAGTGCACTGGGTGCATTGAACTGGATCACAATGAAAAGCTTTATCTAAAACCGTCAATAGATAATAGTTTTTTCATTATCAGGACAATCGGAGAGTCTATCTTAATCCTGAGATAAATGATGGACTTATGGTTGCAAGTGATATCATTTGAGTTATCAATGAGTACGATTATATCGCATAGTCTATCCTCGATAATTTGGTGATATTCATTTGTTAATCGATAGAGGACTTCATTTATAGATATGGACATCGTGGCTCCATTTAATTAAATGAGAGTATAATATCATCATATGGATGTTTTGAGGTAATTGGATATTAAATCTCAACGTTGAGTTTTCAATAGTGTCTATTGAAAACATGGCTTCTGGACAAGTCAAAATATCCAAGTTCAAAACGTGGTCATATGAGTAAATATGGTAACTTGGAGAGTTATAGGCGGTCTATGAACTCTTGGCGATTACTGATATTAATCACGAGGATACACTATCTCCAATATGATTGTCTAGGGTATGAATGAGGAGCATCTTCCTTTTCTATCTTTATTTAAGAGTTCAGTTTTAGCTCTTTAGTGGAATGAGTTAAAATTAATGGATCGGACCTAAGTGAATCATTTGTTGATTGTGATTAGGTTATGTCTATTGAAGCTTAAATTTAGATGGCCAGCCAAGATCCCCAATCCACACGGACTTGCATGGATCACTTGATATATTCTACCGGACCAATTTAAGGGTCCATCTAGAATTGCATTTAATATATTAAGAATATAATTTGCACATTATTTAAGTAATGGGCTGCTCAATTATATTAATATATTAATGAAAGACATGTGGGCTTGTTTCTTTTAGTAAGAATGGGTCTGGTTCACATGTGGGCTTTTTATTTAAAGTCCAATGGATTAAATGAAATAAGAAAATAATGTTAGGCCCAACCTTATACAAGTGGGGCGGCTAGGTTAAGGTTTTAACCTAAAATATTATTTTGTTTCATTTGTTTTAATTAAATAAGAATTAATTGATTTATTGATTAATTGTTTAATTAAAGAAACAAATCTTTCCTAAAAGTAAAAGACTTGTTTGATAAGTAAATAAATAAATTTGTTTTATTTATTTAGTCAAATAAGGAGTCTTTTTTATTTAGTCAAATAAAAGAATAAAAATAAAAGAGTTGGATTAGGGTTTGAAGTCTATAAAGTTAAAAAGAATTAGGGTTGAATTTTAGTCACCCTATATAAGTGACATGATGAAATTCGGCAACCCTAATCTTAGACTACATAGAATTCGGCAACCCTAAAGGAAAAAGAAGAAAAATTCGGCCAACCTATATATATGTTCTTATAGGGTTCGGCCACATCAATTAATTGGTGCTTGAGTTTTTATTTTCTTTCTTCTTCTTCTTAATTCTAAAGAGAGTTTTTATTCTAGAGAGACAAAAAGGAGTGAAAAATTATTCTTTGATAGTATACAATTGCTTAAACATCAATAAGCTTGTGTATACGATATCGATCTAGGTTCACGCGAGTTTCGATCATAAGATTGTGAACTCAAAAGTGACCGGAATAATTTTGACATTCTTTTGATTGTTTTGTGACTAACAAAGAAAAGAAAGTATTTGTTTGGTCCATTCACAGGTTTGCAATTCAAAGGAAAGGGAGACCACGCTCCTAGGTGATCCACGTTCGTGCTCGGATTGAAGGTCTTGCGGATTACCATCGACGTAAGTCAATCGGATCACGCGACAAGAGGTAATTTACTTTTGTTGATATATATGCATGTTTATTGATTAAAAGGGTTTAAGGTTCATAAAGGAAAAATTTTAAAAGTCACTAAATCTATTTTTTAGTCTCGCTTCCGCTGCGTGCACTACGGTATTTTTCCCTACAATTGGTATCAGAGCCTAGGTTGAACCCTTTTAATTAATTAACGTATATATACGTGGATCTATTTCTTTTTATTGTGATTATGCATGTTTAGAAAGAGATGGCACTCTAGGTATTCAAATATATAATTACATGTGATGTATGGATTTATATATGTTTTATGTGGTTTGTTATTGCTCGATTTTGGCCCTAGATTTTCAATGTAATTTTTGTTTCGGAGTTGTAACAAGAAGGGTGGTCTATTATCGCCATAATTCCTTCTTGGTAGATTGCTAGGTTTTATTTTTTTTATTTTAGGTGCAGTATTTTTATTATACTACTGCAGATTTTTTATTTTTTTATGTGCAGTTTTGTTTGTAAAAAAGTACTGCAGTGATTAAAAAAAAAAAAAAAAAAAAAAAATACTGCAGTATTTTATTTGTTTAAATACTGCCGTAATATATTTAGGTCTTGAAGATTCGAAGACACGATGAAAAACGAAGCAACCGGAACCAAGAACGAGCACCGTGCGCACCCTAGGAGTTGATTGGGCTGCGCATGGCAAGCCCATTGCAAGGTGGGCTGCGCACGGCAGCCTTGAAGGCCCTATGGGCTGCGCATGGCAGCCCCTTTGTGGGGTTGTGGGTCGTGCACGCCCATGGGGTTTGGGCCGAAGGATGAGCGTATGGTTGATGGGCCACCTGAAGATCTTGTATTCCTGACAATTGTAATTTACTTGTTTTTCTAGGATGGGCCAAAATTGTTGCTATTTAATTTATGCTTAAATATTACAATATTTGTTATTGTATGATAACATGACATATAGAATAGGAGTGCCACGCATATATCTCTTTTGGTATGAACATGCATTGAATGATTTAGGTATCTAAATTGGCATCTAGATAACTCGGTAAATCATTCTATGGAATTTAATCACACGCCTTAAATAATTGAGTGGGAGAAGGTGTTTTTGTAACACCTATGGCCTCCAAGGTTAGTTGAGCTTTATCATTTATTGGTAATCCCCCCAAGGGGCGTCCATGAATGGAATTTAGCAACATACTTCCTTACAAGGATAGACTAGACAATGGACTCAAACGAGATCTACTCCCCAAGGAGGGATTTTCGTGAGAGAAAATTGAGGGTCGATATCTTGGTAACACACTCAATGTAATTTTATTGATATCCTCCCAAGAGTTCTTGTCAGTAAAATTGCAAGGCTAAAATTGAAAACGCTGGTTGTTATGTTAACAATTAGGTGGGACCTAGTCTAACTAGTAAATGGTGCGAACTCCCAAAGGAGGCGTAACATTTATGGGTGTTAGATCACCGTTGAATTTTATGATTGAGTTATTTATTTAATTCAAGATAAATATTTAAAAGTGCTTTATCATGATTATTTAATTATATACGTTTTGTTTTATTCAGAAATCATGACCCCATCACTTATGAACATCCTGAAAGATAACACTTTAACTGGAGATAATTATGTCACATGGAAAAGGAAAATTGGGTTGTTGCTGCAAAGTGAAAAACATAAGTTTGTTCTAACTACTCCTAAACCACCTGCTCCTAATAATGAATCTAGCATAATGTGTAGAGATGAGTATGAGCAGTGGAAGACTTCAGATGATATGGCAAAATGTTACATTATGGCCACTATCTCCGACGTGTTGCAACAGCAGCATGAAGGAATGGAGTCCGCTGCTGATATAATGATGTCTCTAGAGGAAATGTTTGCTATGAAGTCTAGGACGACTAAGAGAGAGGCAGTGACTGCTTTTATGAATCTTAGGATGAAACCTAGACAGGCTGTGAAAGATCACATGATGAAAGTCATAGCACATCTCAACATTGCTGAACTGCATGGCGCTGAGATAGATGGTGAGACAAAGATTGATATGGTTGTCAATTCATTGTCAGATTCCTTTGATCAGTTCAAATTGGACTACACTTTGAACAAAAAGGAATACACCTTACAAGGCCTGATGCAAGATGTTCAAAGTGCTGAAAAGATCCTTGTGAAAGGCAAAGGTCAAGAGATTCATATGGTTGGTAAAGTTGCTACTGTTAAGGCCCGTCAAAAGGTCAAGAAACAACAGAAGAAAAAGCAACTTGGGCCTATCAAGAAGGAGACCAAGAAAGTAACCAAGATCAAAGGGAAATGCTTCTTTTGTGGTGAAAAGGGACATTGGAAGAGAAATTGCCCAAAGTCCCAGAACAAGAAGGAAGAAGGTAATTTGAATTATCTAGAAACATGTTTTTTGGCTGATTCTACAGATTCTTGGATCATAGACTCAGGAGCCACTAATCATGTTTGTTATTCCTTGCAGGGGTTTCAAGAAAGGAGAAAGCTGAGTAAGAATGAAATCAATTTGCGCTTGGGCAACGGAACGTTAGTGTCTGCAAGTGCAGTGGGAGATATTAGAGTTTATTTGGATTCTAGAAGGTATTTAGATTTAATAGACGTTTATTATGTACCTCAATTCAAGAGGAATTTAATTTCAGTTTCTTGTTTGAATAAATTTGGATATTCGGTTACTTTTAATAAAGTTTTTATTATTAGTAAGAATGACAAAATTATTTGCCAAGGTACATTGGAAAACGGTCTATACTTTTTGCATAGAAATATCTCTCACTCGTTAGACACAGAAATAACGGAACCTAATCATAAAAGAGTAAAATTATCAACAGATGAAACCTACCTTTGGCATTTACGCTTAGGTCATATTAACCTTAATAGGATTAAAAGATTGGTAAGTGACGGACCTTTAAGTGACTTAAAGGTTGATGATCTACCAACTTGTGAATCTTGTTTGGAAGGTAAAATGACCAAAAGGACGTTCTCTGCCAAAGGTGCAAGAGCCACTGAATGTTTAGGATTGATACACACTGATGTATGTGGACCTATGAGCATTCAAGCTAGAGGTGGATATGAGTACTTCATCACCTTCACGGATGATTACTCGAGATTTGGTTATGTGTATCTCATGAGACATAAGTCGGATGCTTTTGACATGTTCAAAGCATTCAAAGCTGAAGTGGAAAATCAGCTTGAGAAACACATAAAAATCTTGAGATCTGATCGTGGTGGAGAATATCTATCTGGTGAGTTTCAGCAATATCTTATTGATAATGGGATAGTTTCTCAGTTTTCTGCACCAGGTACACCTCAACAAATGGGGTAGCAGAAAGGAGAAATAGAACTCTTTTGGATATGGTTAGGTCTATGTTGAGTTATTCAACGCTTCCTATTTCTTTTTGGGGATATGCTTTACAAACTGCTATATACATTCTAAACGATGTACCATCTAAGTCTGTTCCTAAAACACCGCATGAGTTGTGGACTGGGCGCAAGCCTAGTTTACAACACTTAAGGATATTTGGTTGTCCTGCGCATGTGTTAAAAGGAAAGACAGAAAAGATGGAGTCCCGTTCAGAAACATGTATATTTGTAGGGTATCCAAAAGAAACTAAAGGATATTATTTCTATAGTCCTTCAGATCTTAAAGTATTTGTTTCGACAAATGCTAAATTTCTGGAAAAGGACTATATGAATGATTTTGTGCCTAGAAGTAGAATTGTCCTGAATGAGATGTCAGGAGATACAATTCCACGAGAGGTTACACAACCTAACCCAATTGTAAGTTCCGATCCAACACAAGATCAACAACCTACCATTCCTCGTCGTAGTGGGAGGGTTAGAACACAACCCGAAAGATACATCGGTCTGGGAGAATCAGTGGAGAATCTCCTGGACGACGATGATCCCTATACGTACAAGGAAGCTATGGAGGATGTTGATAGTCGCCATTGGCAAAAGGCAATGCAATCCGAGATTGAATCTATGTTCGATAACAAAGTCTGGTCCCTTGTAGACTTGCCTAAAGGGATAAAACCATTGGGTGCAAGTGGGTATACAAGAGGAAAAGAGGTATGGATGGAAAGGTGGAAACCTTTAAAGCTAGATTGGTAGCTAAAGGGTATACATAGAAAGAAGGTATCGATTACGAGGAAACCTTCTCTCCTGTGGCCATGCTTAAATCCATTAGGATACTCTTATCCATTGCAGCATCTTTAGATCTAGAGATTTGGCAAATGGACGTCAAGACAGCTTTCCTAAATGGAAGTCTTGACGAAAGCATCTACATGATGCAACCAGAGGGATTCATTGAAAAGGGCCAAGTGGATAAGGTATGCAAGTTGCAGAAATCCATATATGGATTAAAGCAAGCATCCAGATCCTGGAACATAAGGTTTGATCAAGCTGTCAAAGGTTTTGGATTTATTCAGAATCCTGACGAACCTTGTGTATACAAAAGGATTAAAGGCGACAAGTTGGTTTTCCTGATTCTTTATATTGATGATATACTACTCATTGGAAACGATGTAGGTGTATTGACATCAGTAAAAGAATGGTTAGCAAAACAATTTGATATGAAGGACTTAGGAGAAGCAAGTTTTATTCTAGGTATCCAAGTAATAAGGGATAGAAAGAATAGAAAGATTGCATTATCCCAAGCTTCATACATAGACAAATCTTGTCTAGGTTTTCCATGCAGGATTCCAAGAAAGGTATGTTACCTTTCAGACATGGAATCAAACTTTCTAAGGAACAAGTTCCTAAGAATGAGCATGAAGAGCAATTCATGAGTAGAGTTCCATATGCCTCGGCAGTTGGAAGTCTCATGTATGCAATGCTCTGTACTAGACCAGATATTTGTTTTGTTGTTGGCATAGTTAGCAGGTTTCAATCGAAACCTGGACCTGATCACTGGACGGCAGTCAAGCATATTTTCAAGTATCTTAAGAGAACGAGAGATAATATGCTTGTATACTCTGGAGGGGATTTGGTTCCCGTTGGGTATACAGATTCTGATTTCCAATCAGATTCTGACTCCAGAAAATCCACATCAGGGGCTGTGTTTACTATTGGAGGAGGAGCAGTTATATGGAGGAGTATCAAGCAATCTTGTATTGCTGATTCCACCATGGAAGCTGAGTATGTTGCTGCATGCGAAGCTGCCAAAGAGGCTGTTTGGCTCCGCCAATTCTTGATTGACTTAGAAGTGGTTCCTAGTGCGAATAAGCAGATCACTATCTACTGTGACAACAGTGGAGCAGTGGCTAATTCGAAAGAACCAAGAAGTCACAAGAGAGGTAAACACATTGAAAGAAAGTATCATCTTTTAAGGGAGATTGTTCAAAGAGGTGACGTGACGATTACCAAAATCGCGTCAGCAGAAAATCTAGCGGATCCCTTCACAAAGGCTCTACCTCAGAAGAGTTTCGATGGGCATCTAGAGAATATGGGCTTGAGAGATATGACACATTTGCTATAGCGCAAGTGGGAGATTGTTAGGATTATGCTCAATAGCAAGAGTGTAATGTTGTAATTAACAATCTTTTTCATATTAATAAAGTGATTTCTGGTTTAACAAATCGTATAGCATTTATAGTTTATATTATAATTGTCAAAGTAAATAATCATAAGGTCTAAAGACTATGGAAAAGAAGAATTGTTCGTACATCTGGATATGTATGTGGTAGACACAATTCTTTAGTTAGTCTTGAATATTGTTCACAACTTAAGTTAAAGGTTGGGCACCTTTATCTTGTTAAAGTTGTAGAATTTTTTTGCTAGCATTTGAGTGGGATCAAATGAGATATGATGAGTCTAAAATCATCGGAGTGTCTTCGAGCAAAAGGATCTAGTGCACTGGGTGCATTGAACTGGATCACAATGAAAAGCTTTATCTAAAACCGTCAATAGATAATAGTTTTTTCATTATCAGGACAATCGGAGAGTCTATCTTAATCCTGAGATAAATGATGGACTTATGGTTGCAAGTGATATCATTTGAGTTATCAATGAGTACGATTATATCGCATAGTCTATCCTCGATAATTTGGTGATATTCATTTGTTAATCGATAGAGGACTTCATTTATAGATATGGACATCGTGGCTCCATTTAATTAAATGAGAGTATAATATCATCATATGGATGTTTTGAGGTAATTGGATATTAAATCTCAACGTTGAGTTTTCAATAGTGTCTATTGAAAACATGGCTTCTGGACAAGTCAAAATATCCAAGTTCAAAACGTGGTCATATGAGTAAATATGGTAACTTGGAGAGTTATAGGCGGTCTATGAACTCTTGGCGATTACTGATATTAATCACGAGGATACACTATCTCCAATATGATTGTCTAGGGTATGAATGAGGAGCATCTTCCTTTTCTATCTTTATTTAAGAGTTCAGTTTTAGCTCTTTAGTGGAATGAGTTAAAATTAATGGATCGGACCTAAGTGAATCATTTGTTGATTGTGATTAGGTTATGTCTATTGAAGCTTAAATTTAGATGGCCGCCAAGATCCCCAATCCACACGGACTTGCATGGATCACTTGATATATTCTACCGGACCAATTTAAGGGTCCATCTAGAATTGCATTTAATATATTAAGAATATAATTTGCACATTATTTAAGTAATGGGCTGCTCAATTATATTAATATATTAATGAAAGACATGTGGGCTTGTTTCTTTTAGTAAGAATGGGTCTGGTTCACATGTGGGCTTTTTATTTAAAGTCCAATGGATTAAATGAAATAAGAAAATAATGTTAGGCCCAACCTTATACAAGTGGGGCGGCTAGGTTAAGGTTTTAACCTAAAAATATTATTTTGTTTCATTTGTTTTAATTAAATAAGAATTAATTGATTTATTGATTAATTGTTTAATTAAAGAAACAAATCTTTCCTAAAAGTAAAAGACTTGTTTGATAAGTAAATAAATAAATTTGTTTTATTTATTTAGTCAAATAAGGAGTCTTTTTTATTTAGTCAAATAAAAGAATAAAAATAAAAGAGTTGGATTAGGGTTTGAAGTCTATAAAGTTAAAAAGAATTAGGGTTGAATTTTAGTCACCCTATATAAGTGACATGATGAAATTCGGCAACCCTAATCTTAGACTACATAGAATTCGGCAACCCTAAAGGAAAAAGAAGAAAAATTCGGCCAACCTATATATATGTTCTTATAGGGTTCGGCCACATCAATTAATTGGTGCTTGAGTTTTTATTTTCTTTCTTCTTCTTCTTAATTCTAAAGAGAGTTTTTATTCTAGAGAGACAAAAAGGAGTGAAAAATTATTCTTTGATAGTATACAATTGCTTAAACATCAATAAGCTTGTGTATACGATATCGATCTAGGTTCACGCGAGTTTCGATCATAAGATTGTGAACTCAAAAGTGACCGGAATAATTTTGACATTCTTTTGATTGTTTTGTGACTAACAAAGAAAAGAAAGTATTTGTTTGGTCCATTCACAGGTTTGCAATTCAAAGGAAAGGGAGACCACGCTCCTAGGTGATCCACGTTCGTGCTCGGATTGAAGGTCTTGCGGATTACCATCGACGTAAGTCAATCGGATCACGCGACAAGAGGTAATTTACTTTTGTTGATATATATGCATGTTTATTGATTAAAAGGGTTTAAGGTTCATAAAGGAAAAATTTTAAAAGTCACTAAATCTATTTTTTAGTCTCGCTTCCGCTGCGTGCACTACGGTATTTTTCCCTACATACACTATCTCCAATATGATTGTCTAGGGTATGAATGAGGAACATCTTCCTTTTCTATCTTTATTTAAGAGTTCAGTTTTAGCTCTTTAATGGAATGAGTTAAAATTAATGGATCGGACCTAAGTGAATCATTTGTTGATTGTGATTAGGTTATGTCTATTGAAGCTTAAATTTAGATGGCCTGCCAAGATCCCCAATCCACACGGACTTGCATGGATCACTTGATATATTCTACCGGACCAATTTATGGGTCCATTTAGAATTGCATTTAATATATTAAGAATATAATTTGCACATTATTTATTTAATGGGCTGCTCAATTATATTAATATATTAATGAAAGGCATGTGGGCTTGTTTCTTTTAGTAAGAATGGGTCTGGTTCACATGTGGGCTTTTTATTTAAAGTCCAATGGATTAAATGAAATAAGAAAATAATATTTGGCCCATTTATTTTAAGTGGGGCGGCAAGGTGGTTTTTTAACCTAATATATTATTTTGTTTCATTGTTTTAATCAAATAAGAATTAATTAATTCATTAATTAATTGTTTAATTAAGAAACAAATCTTTTCTGAATAGGAAATATGATTCCTAGAGTTATACAATTGGTAGTAGTATACTAAAATTAAAAGACTTGTTTGATAAGAAAATAAATAATTAATTTTATTTATTTAATCAAATAAGAAGCCTTTTTATTTAGTCAAATAAAAGAATAAAAGATTTATGAATCATATTAGGGTTTGAAGTCTTAAACTAGATGGAAATTAGGGTGCAACACAAACTCTTTTTGGCTTGTGTGTGCGGCAACCCTAGTCCCTTTTTACTTGGAGAATTCGGCCACCCTAATAGAAAGAAGGAAAGAAAATTTGGCCACCTATATAAGTGTACTTATAGAATTCGGCCACTCTAAGGGGTTAAGTGCTTGAGAGACAATTTTTCTTCTTCTTCTTAATTCATAGAGAGCATTATTTTATTCTACTAAAAACATAAAAGAGTGATAGATTATTCTTTGATGGTACACTATTTGCTTGTTCATCAATAAGCTTGTGTGTACAACATCGATTTAGGTTCACGCGATTTTCGATCATTAGATTGAGAACTCAAAAGTGACCGGAATAATCTTAGTATTCTTTTGATTGTTTTTGTGACTAACAAAGAAAAGAAAAGAAAAGTTTATTTGTCCATTCACAGGTTTGCAATTCAAAGAAACGGGAGACCACGCTCCTAGGTGATCCACGTTCGTGCTAGAATTGAAGATCTTGCGGATTATCATCGATGTAAGTCAATCGGATCACGCGACAAAAGGTATTCTTCTTTTGTTAGATAATATATATGTTTAATTGATTAAAGGGTTTAAGGTTCATAAAAAGGAAAAATTTTAAAAGTTACTAAATCTATTTTTTAGTCTCGCTTCCGCTGCGTGTACTACGGTATTTTTCCCTACATTACTAACCACTAAACATTACAAGAGAAACACGTTTTGATATGGAATTGATGCCAACACAAACTATAAACCTTACAACTCTTTATTGGAGTTTATGTCTATCCAACATCCTGGGCTGACCAATGTCGTAGCCAACTCCCTATCCAAAGCACTCATGCCTCAAAATTGAGGAACTTACAAAGATAAATTTATTAGACATGGTTTGAGAAATGTATTGAACATGGTTATTTTAAATTATATGCTATGGATACTGGTTTTTACAATTGATTTATAATTAATGAACTACGAGGGCTTTGGTCATTATTGATATAGGGTACGCAGGCGTTTGGTTGTAAATGTAAATCTCAAACTCAAACCCAAAGGAAATTTGTTAGTGATATTTGAGATTTATGACTGATTAAACATTTATTTATTTGTAATTGAAGTTATGATTTAAAATTAATGTGATTAAGTTATTAACTAACAGGTGAAGGGTTTTGGGAATACTTCTAGTACTGAGGACCTATGCTGAAGTTTTATTAAAGACTGGTCTTACTAAGACTATGATATATAAGAGAGGAGAACACTAGATTTACCGAGTTCACTATTAGATTCTAATTTTTTAATCACGTACCCGGATTTTGGGATATGACAATATATCACCTAATGATTTGTGTAGTGATGACAACTCATTTGCAATATCATTTGGTTTGAATTTTGAGTTATTTTTTTGGGTTGCATAGTATTTATATTTTTGGATTTTAAATAACCCAACATATTAATTACCCGACCCAATAGAACTATTCCCATCAACCGTTTTGGTCCCTAAGTTCTTAGGAAGGGTCACTTTTTTACTTGAGTTCGGTGTATTAGCTTCTTTGGGCCTCAACTTTTCAGAAATGCATCAAAATGATCCCTCTAACCAAAAAGTTAACGGTCAATGTTGACATATTTGTTGAAATGACTATTTTACTCCTTAATTTAATTTTTGACTGAAAAGTACTATTTTTCCTCAACTTTGTAGTTTGTACATACTTACAATTAAAAACCCAAAAATAGTATTTCAAAACAAAAAAAAAAAAAACCAAAAAAATCCTTAAAATATATAAAATGATTATTTCTTATAAAAATATTCATACAAATTAATAATTCAATTTATTAATTTTAGTAAATTATAGTATATTAAAAAAATTAAATTAAAATTAGAAAAAAAAATGAGTGGAGCCTTTTATGGATGGCAAAATATGGATCCAGATCCAACCCAGACCCAGATCCATAAAATGCCCACACAAAATGAATGGGTCTAGACCCGACCCAAAACCACTAAATAAGTAGCTGGTTCGGATCTGGACCCAACCTGCTTATCTTCCGAGTTTTAAACCGACCCGCCTATTACCCGTTTTATGTTTATTTTGACCCAGATTTTTTTGACCCGGATTTTTGACCTAGATTTTTTGACCCTGATATTTGTTAGGATTATACTCAATAGCAAGAGTGTGATATTGTATTTGACAATCTTTTCATATTAATAAAGTGATTTCTGTTTTAAACAAATCTTATAGCATTTATAGATTGAATATTATAATTGTTAAAAGTAAATAATCATAAGGTTAAAAGACTATGAGAAAAGAAGAATTGTTCGTACATCCGGATATGTATAAGGTAAACACAATTTTTTAGTTAGTCTTGAATAATGTTCACAACTTAAGTTAAAGGTTGGGCACCTTTATCTTGTTAAAGTTGTAGAATTCTTTTACTATCATTTGAGTGGGATCAAATGTGTTATGATGAATCTAAAATCATCGATGGGTCTTCGAGTAAAAGAATCTAATGCACTAGGTGCATTGAACTAGATCACAATGAAATACTTTATCTAGAACCGTCAGTAGATAAAAGTCTTTTCATTATCAGGACAATCAGAGAGTCTATCTTAATCCTGAGATAAATGATGGACTTATGGTTGGAAGTGATATCATTTGAGTTATCAATGAGTACGATTATATAGCATAGTCTATCCTCGATAGTTTGGTGGTATTCATTTGTTAATCGATAGATGACTTCATTTATAGATATGGACATCGTGGCTCCATTTTATTAAATGAGAGTAGAATATCATCATATGGATGTTTTGAGGTTTTGGATATTAAATCTTAACGTTGAGTTTTCAATAGTGACTATTGAAAGATGACTTCTGGATAAGTCATAATATATATCCAAGTTCAAAATGTGGTCATATGAGGAAATATGGTAACTCGGAGAGCTATAGGCAGTCTATGAGCTCTTGGCGATTACTGATATTCTTCACGAGGATTCACCATCTCCAATAAGATTGTCTAGGGTATGAATGAGAATCATTTACTTATTCTATCTTTATTTAAAAGTGCAATTTTAGTTCTTTAGTGGAATGAACTAAAATTAATAGATTGAACATAAGTGAATAATTTGTTGATTGAGATTGGGTTATATCTATTGGAGCTTAAATTTAGATAAGCCCGCCAAGATCCTCAATCCACACGAACTTCTATGGATCACTTGATATATTCTACTGGACTATTTATGGGTCCATCTAGAATTGTATTAAGGCATGTGGGCTTGTTTCTTTTAGTAAGAATGGGCATAGTTCACATGTGGGCCTTTTAATTAAAGGTCCGATGGATTTAATAAAATAAAAAATTATATTTGGGCCTATTTTTTATACATGGGCGGCAAGGCTTATATATAAGTCTAATATATTATTTTATTACTGATATTAATCACGAGGATACACTATCTCCAATATGATTGTCTGGGGTATGAATGAGGAACATCTTCCATTTCTGTCTTTATTCAAGAGTTCAATTTTAGCTCTTTAGTGGAATGAGTTAAAATTAATGGATCGGACCTAAGTGAATCATTTGTTAATTGTGATTAGGTTATGTCTATTGAAGCTTAAATTTAGATAGCCCGCCAAGATCCCCAATCCACACGGACTTGCATGGATCACTTGATATATTCTACCGGACCAATTTATGGGTCCATTTAGAATTGCATTTAATATGTTAAGAATATAATTTGCACATTATTTATTTAATGGGCTACTCAATTATATTAATATATTAATGAAAGACATGTGGGCTTGTTTCTTTTAGTAAGAATGGGTCTGGTTCACATGTGGGCTTTTTATTTAAAGTCCAATGGATTGAATGAAATAAGAAAAATAATATAAGGCCTATTTATTCAAGTGGGGCGGCAAGGTGCTTTTTAACCTAATATATTATTTTGTTTCATTGTTTTAATTAAATAAGAATTAATTAATTTATTAATTAATTATTTAATTAAGAAACAAATCTTTTCTGATCAGGAAATATATTTCCTAGAGTAATACTATTGGTAGTAGTATACTAAAAGTAAAAGACTTGTTTGATAAGAAAATAAATAATTAATTTTATTTATTTAATCAAATAAGAAGTCTTTTTATTTAGTCAAATAAAAGAATAAAATATCTATGAGTTGGATTAGGGTTTGAAGTCTTAAACTAGATGGAAATTAGGGTGCAACACAAACTCTTTTTGGCTTGTGATTTGCGGCAACCCTAGTTGTTTTAGAGAAGGATTTTCGGCAACCCTAATAGAAAAGAGGAAGCAAATTTAGGCCACCTATATATTCACACATATAGAATTCGGCCACCCTATGCATTGTGCTTGAGAGACAATTTTCTTCTTCTTCTTAATTCATAGAGAGCATTATTTTTATTCTACTAAAACATAAAAGAGTGAATAGATTATTCTTTGATGGTACACTATTTGCTTGTTCATCAATAAGCTTGTGTGTACAACATCGATTTAGGTTCGCGCGAATTTCAATCATTAGATTGAGAACTCAAAAAAGACCGGAATAATCTTAGTCTTCTTTTGATTGTTTTTGTGACTAACAAAGAAAAAGAAAAGTTTATTTGTCCATTCACAGGTTTGCAATTCAAAGAAAAGGGAGACCACGCTCCTAGGTGATTCACGTTCGTGCTAGGATTGAAGATCTTGCGGATTACCATCAACGTAAGTCAATCGGATCATGCGACAAAAGGTATTCTTCTTTTGTTAGATAATATATATGTTTAATTGATTAAAGGGTTTAAGGTTCATAAAAAGGGAAAATTTTAAAAGTTACTAAATCAATTTTTAGTCTCGCTTCCGCTGCGTGTACTACGGTATTTTTCCCTACAACTCCCTCACGCACGACGAAGACTACACCACTTTGAAAAATGGTTGAAAAATCATCTCGGAAAATGACGATGAAGTCAACTCAACGAATGAGAACGAAAGTAGCGTAGCTACATCGTTTGGACTTGAAACCTTATGAATGAGTAACCGAAACGACCGGAACTCAATAAGGCATCAAATAAGAACATGTTCAAGTCCAAAACACAAAATACACAAACAAATAAACACATATTCACACAAGCATGCCATATCAAAGAGATAGTCACAAAGCATGCAATTCCACAATGTTTGTCTATACAAGATCAATGCATGAGCATACTATGAGATGTGTGAATGTGTTATACCAAATGTTTGAACCACGATGCAGGGACACACATGTATGAATTGTGTGTGTGCGCTTACGCCTTGCAAGAGGATGGAAGTCTAGATATACCTTTGATGCTTTCACCTCTTGAAGACGACATTTGCACTAGACGTTGCTCTTCAACTTTTAAGCTTCTTTTCTTTCAAGAACATTCTAAGCAACAACTAATACAAATATAGAGCATTTTGCAATGGAATCAAGCCAATACAAATCATGAACCTTACAATCTCCCCCTTTGGCTATTCCATTGACAAAACCTCATCCTCACCATACATTGTTCACTCCAATAAACTCAATGTTGATAGCATTCTCTCATCCTCACATTACAAAGAGATCCCTAGACTAAAAGGTCTTCAAGTCTTCTTGATTCTTCAAGAATCCCTTCTTTGATCTTCAAAGTACCTATGAGCAACATAGCAAACCAACAAGAGATCTTCTTCCAAAGAAGAATGGTGAGATATCATTATATAAACAAATACAAAACTTCCCTTATCTCAAACGAAAAATGCATTATCTCAAGTGTATGAATGTTTTCAAATTAAAGCTCTTCCTAAGATCCTTAACATAATTAGGCAAGAATTCTTTTCTCCACCTTAAGACAAAAATTCTCCCCCTTAAGGCAAAATCTCCATAAAAGCACAAAGAGGAATTTCCCACACATTTGGAACATTTCTCCACACATGGTGAGAGGTATACATTTTTCTCCCCTATATTAAACATGGATTCCCCCATATCAAACATGGTGAGGTATATATTTCTCCCCCTTTTTGTCAAAAAATAGACAAAGGACACAAGAGATAAAGAATGAGATATTAAGCAAACAAATCGTATAGAAAGCTAAGTTGAATAAACTAAAGCTCCCCCTTAACATATGCTCCACATATTATCACCAAGTAGATTTGTTCACAAGGAACTTCACACATTCACACAATCACACAATCAAGCAATAAGAGAAAATATTTCATCACTTTTCAAAGTCCAAGAGAGAATCATAGATTTTCATTAATCTCTCAAAAATATTCTCACATTGCTAATGAATCAAGCACATAAGCAAAATATGTGTGTGTGGGTGAATGCTTCTCACATATATAGAAGGAGTAATTGTGATATCAACATGCAAACTCTATCCACACCTATCCATCTAAAGCATTTCCAAAAAATAGGTCAAACCGATATTCATCCGGGTTTTTACTTTTAAAAAGAATAGATATCAACATATGAGCGTGTGTGTGCATGTGGCTCGTTTTCCCGTTTCTGTTTGTCAACCCGAGCTTTTTCACAATTCTCAACTATACACCATTAAGCCTTTTATTTTTCATTTCTTTTAGGCTTAGAATCAAAGATTTTTTTTTTTTTTAATAATTATTTTCAACACTTCTTTGATTTTTCTAACATAAACATATACACCTCATGGCGGCTTTCACTCATCACAATGGCGTAGCCCATTCCTACATTAGGCGGCTGCACAACCAAGGTGTGTAGCCCTTTCCATGAGGGTGCTCGTTGATTACTATGTAGTTCCGAAGCAAAATAGATACATATCATAGGTCATCTATCATTTACTAAGCAATAGGCTTCTAGATGCATCCATAATCTACACATTTTCAATCACATATACTCAAAACTAAAACATATAAGAGAAGCATTAGTGCACTTTTCAAAAAATAATTTTTCAAGCTCAAGTGCATGATCTAGAAACAATAAGAGTTATTTATTTAAGATCATTACTTCTCAAGTGAGTAGCTCCCAAAGATATTGATTTTCAATTAGAGTTTTGCTCATCAAGCCACTCACAATCACACATAGACAATAATCAACACAAATCATGCCAATGAATCTTCAAAGAGTTTTACCTCTTATGTCCAAGGGCTTAGTGAACAAATCCGCAAGTTGATTTTTTTAGTAGGCATTGCTTTAGAGAAATAATAGAATGTTCAACATGTTCTCTAATGAAATGATGCCTAATATCTATGTGCAACGATATAATGCATACATAGAGTTGAAAAGATGAAATAAAAAGCAAGCTTTTAGAGTAGAGAAATAACTTAGCAAGCTTTTTCACCAATGAAAGGTCTCCGCTTTTTTTATGAGCTTTCTTGGCTTGTTTGTCCTCATGACAACAAGTTGTTGGTGTGTCATTCCAAGAAAATAAAGACCAAACACTTTCAACTCAAACAAACACATGAAAATGACTTTCTCTAAAAGTCTTAACAAAAATTTTCACCAAATAGATTTCAAAATCCAACTTCTTTAAAGTTAATCAACAAATTTTGATTATCATAGTGAGTATGAGAATATTAAGTTCATGAATTGATTAGAGACACCAAGTTTGAATACTAGACCTTGCACATTACAAATAGCTTAGTCAAGCATCAAACTTAGAACTCTTATCAAACAAGAACAAAAAAATTCCATATGTGCTACTCAATCAAGTATGAGAGCACTCACCTTTGACCATATTGGTCTTAGGTGAACCAACACAAACAACATCATGATCATTACGCATGGCAATATGAAATCTAGAAGATAAATCATCAACTATCTTCTTCATGAAAACATCACTCATATTAAAGTCAACATTTTTGCCACGCACAAATATTTCATCAAGACTCTTCAAATGATCATGGTTAACACTCTTCTTAACCAACTTCTTCTCAACATATTTCTTAACATGATTATTATTAACATGCATGTCATTCTTTTCAATCCAAATTTTCTTGGTAGGTTTCTTCACATAAATATGATCAATATGCAAATTTCTCAAAGCATCAAAGCTATTGTCATGTTTAGAAACTTTCAAAGAAGATTTATCCATTTCACAAGAATGCACATTATTTTCTTAACCCAAACTTTCCTTGTTGATTTCTTTTCATTAACATGTTCATCATGCATAGTCTCTAATGCCCTAACATGTTTAGAAACAACCAAAGGAAGTCTTTTCATCTCACTAGCATGCATCTCATTCCCTAGTTCGCATTGTCTAATATACTTGTAGCATTTAGGTTTGATATGCCCTACAACATTGCAAAAATGACAAACCGGGATAAACTTAGAGATGTTATGTCTAGCTCTAGACTTAAACACATGCTTAAGAGAATGATTAGGTAACATTTTCACATTTTTATCATGTTTCACATTTCCTAGTTTTCATTGCCTAATATATTCATAACATTTAGGCCTAATGTGACCAACCACATTACAATAATGACAAACCAGAATGAATTTAGAAAAGTTACCTTTTAGGTGTGCATCTTTGGTTGAGAAGTCGGTTGAGAAGTTCCATAGCTCTTTTTGTCTTTGTCTTTGATGTTGGAAGGAATAGTAGTTGAGTCTTTCTTCTCCTTGGAAATTCTTGACTTGTTCTTGGTTGTAGGAGTCTTCTTAACTTCTTTTACATAACCTAAGCCACGTTTATCTCGATGATGCTTTCCAAGTTTTATCACTTCATCAAGCTTAATGGCTCCAATTTTTATGCCATTAATAGACTCTTTGAGAGCTTTGACTTCATCTATAAGCTCACACTCTTTTATCTTCATGATAGACAAAGAGTTCTCTTTTTGCTTAATCTCTCCTTCCATGGCAAACAACTTTATAGTAAAGTCTTCTTTTAGATCATCTAGCTCTTGAGCACTTTCCTCCACCTTAGAGACATACTTCTCAATGGTCTTTTCATGCTCCTTAATGACTTCACTTTGCTTGCTCAACTTCTCCAAAGACATCTTCTTTTCATTGATAAGAGCTTTAAAAATCACCACTAAATTGGCATTGATCAACTTCAACTTGATGTTCTCTTCATTCTTTTGTTAAAGGATCTTGTCATTGAAGCTTATAAAATCTTGATTTGAGGAGACTTCAAACTCTTCATGATTGGAGGAGATTTCACTATCTTCACTACTCAAAGAGTATTCACTTTCCTCGTTACTTGAGGAGTCTTCACTACTACCCTCAAATCTTCCTTCATATATAGCCGGGTGAGCAATATAATTGCTAGTATATTCTCGTTCATTCGAGGACTCCTCTTCCTCTTCTTTATCACTCACACTCACATCACTCTAAGAAGCCGCCATAGCTAAGCCTTTCTTAGACTCTCTCTTCTCATTAGCACGCTTGGTAGAGATAAATCCAATCCCATTGCATTCATGGCATCGAATTAACTTCTTCATAGATTCATCCTTGCAATCTACCACTTCTTTTGGAGTGATCTTCTTCTTGACTTCCTCTCTCTTAGAACATATGTTCTTTAGAAATTTCTTGAGAGTTCTCACCATACAAGCCACATCATCTTCACTCTCATCATTATTTACCTTGAGTGATATTCCCTTACCTTCAATCTTCGGCTTGAACCCAAGCTCATAAGTTTGTAGAGACCCAAGAAGCTCATCAACCCTCATAAGAACAACATTCTTGCTTTCTTCAATTGCGGTCACCTTTGCATTAAATCTCTTAGGCAAGGATCTCAAGATCTTCCAATTAATTCTCTCTTGTGGATATAGCTCTCCCAAAGTTTGACTTTGGTTGGTGATATTCAAGAGTCTAGTTTGGAAGTCTACTAACTTCTCATCCTCATTCATAACAAGACTTTCAAATTGAGAAGTAAGCATTTGTACTCTAGACCTTCGAACCGCTAACGTACCCTCATTGGTAGTTTGCAAAGTATCCCATGCTTCCTTTGCCGATTCAAGGTTTTGGATGTAGATAAATTGAGTACTATCTACACCTCCAAAAATAGCATTCACCGCTCGATGATGCCATTTAGCATTATCAAAATCAATGGTCGTCCATTCGGCTCTAGGCTTCGCAATCATAGTGTCATCTTCAATCCTTTGGTAGGCAACTCATAACCTTCCTCAACACTTATCCATGCTTTTTCATTAATGGATCTAATGTAAGCTCTCATCCTAATTTTCCAAAAGGAGTAGTTACCACTATTCAATAGATGAGGTCTACCACTAGAAGCACCTTCTGGCATTGAATCACCTATAGCTACAAAAATGAACAAACACAACAAAACACAACAAAACAAAACACAAACACTATAATATGGATCTATCTAATTACTTCTAGACACCCGCTCTGATACCAATTGAAATTCCCTTAAGCAATATAGTGTAATATATACCTAGAGGGGGGGTGAATAGGTATTTACTCAAATTCTCCCAATATTAAAAATGATGCGGAATATAACAAAGAAAATGCACACTTGATAAGATTTAGCAAATGGGCTGATTTCACTAATACAAGAGTTAATCAATTTACAAGATATGCAATCAATGTAAGATATGGAAGATAAAGAAATGTAAAACAAAAAATGAACACAAGTATTTTTTACGTGGTAAAACCTCAAAGAGGAAACATCCACGGGTTGATACCACAACCATCGGCGAAGCAATCCACTATGTGAAAAAGGACTTACACACTCAAGCTATCAACTCATGATATCCGCTCAAGCTATCAACTCCTAATCTACCCTCGGGCTAGTGAATCACCAAGCCTACTTCCTATCCGAGATGTATCCTACACCTCTAGAAAGCAACTTCCTATCCAAGACGCTCATGTCTCTAGGAAGATTTCTTGCTTGCCTATCCAGATCCTCCCGACCCTAGACAAGTCTTCCTTGCTTGATTATTCGAGTCCTCCCGACTCTAATCAAGACTTCCTTGCTCTATCCACAAAGCTTCACTTACTTTGCTAGAGACTTCAACCTAATGCAAGGCTATGATATAAGTGATGCAAGTGATGCAAACACAATCAAATTAAGCTAGATGATCAATCAAGCTAAATGTACATGTTCAATGATAATCTAGAATATGCTTCCAACACACAATCACAAAATTATCTAGAAATCAAGACATGTAAATCAATAAGAACAAGGTATGAATATTCAATATATCACACTAAAACCTAGTTCTTAGATCATGAAATTAAACCTAGAAAATAACATGAGGCACATCACATATACATTTTCTAGAATCAATTTCAAACAAAATCAAGTTTAGCACATATATGTTCAAGAGAAATCACAAAGCTAAAACTCAATTCACAAATGATCAAACACCCCTAGCATATGATCTAACATACTTCTCAACAAATTTAATCAATCAAACAGTAAGAATCAAGAGATGATCAAAGATGAAATTGAAAAAGAAGAAGTTGAACAAACAACCTTGACCACGTACTGAAGATCAGGCTGCTGGGAATAATGACGAAGTCAGCTCCCTCTGGAAATGCTTGGGGTTTGTAGCTCTACTCAAGACCAATAATTTTAGCTTTTGAATCAATTGATTTCGAGTTCATATGAGAAAGATATGATCAAAATACTAAAACTAAAAATTGAAGAAAATCTACAGAATTTCGTGAAAAGTTCTTAAAGTTCTTCAACACATGTGGAGGGAAGGATTAAAAAGAAGAGAGAGAAGAGATTTCCGAGCCAATTAGCAAGGGCCACATCACCCACCCCGTGGGGGGCGCGTGGGCCTCATGGGGCCAGAGAGGGTCTCTGGCCGTGGGGCCCACGGCCTCCCTCACGGTGTGGCCCACGTGGCCTCTTGGCCACTCTCACCTCTCTCGCGCACTCTCACGTTCTTCAGTCGTAACTTAGGCATCCAAACTCTGATTTCAAATCCGTTTTTGGATTATGAACCGTGACTCCCTCACGCACGACGATGACTACACAATTTTGAAAAATGGTTGAGAAATCATCTCGGAAAATGACGATGAAGTCAACTCAACAAATGAGAACGAAAGTAGCGTAGCTACATCGTTTGGACTCGAAACCTTATGAATGAGTAACCGAAATGATCGAAACTTAATAAGGCATCAAATAAGAACATGTTCAAGTCCAAAACATAAAATACACAAACAAATAAACACATATTCACACAAGCATGTCATATCAAAGAGATAGTCACAAAGCATGCAATTCCACAATGTTTGTCTATACAAGATCAATGCATGAGCATACTATGAGATGTGTGAATGTGTTATACCAAATGTTTGAACCATGATTCAGGGACACACATGTATGAATTGTGTGTGTGTGCTCTTACGCCTTGCAAGAGGATGGAAGTCTAGATATACCTTTGATGCTTTCACCTCTTGAAGACGACATTTGCACTAGACGTTGCTCTTCAACTTTTAAGCTTGTTTTCTTTCAAGAACATTCTAAGAAACAACTAATACAAATATAGAGCGTTTTGCAATGGAATCAAGCCAATACAAATCATGAACCTTACATGTTGGATCACCTTTGAATTTTTACGATTGAGTTATTAATTTAATTCAAGATAAATATTCGAAAGTGCTTTATCATGATTATTTGCTCATATATATTTTTGTTTTTATTCAGAAATCATGACCTCATCCCTAATTAACATCCTGAAAGATAATACTTTAACTGGAGATAATTATGTCACATGGAAAAAGAAAATTGGGTTGTTGCTGCAAGATGAAAAATATAAGTTCGTGTAAGGATTCCCTTTAATTGATTGGCTTATTTCGTGGGCAAACCACATGTTGGGGTTTGGTTGTAAGGGTAGTTTAGGTGATTAAGGTTGAAGATCAAAGACCCTTTCCAAGACCTCAAGAGGACAAGCACCAAAGGTATATCTAGTGCTTACTTTGCCTTGAAGAGATATAGTTGCACACACACACAACATGCATAACTCTTATTCTTGAATGTTGTGTTTATATTTTGTGTGCATTGTGCTTTATTGATTATTCAATATCTCTTCTTGCATTTAATTGATTGCATCTTGTTCTATGAAATGCCATGACATGATAGGCATTATGATGCATTCAATACCCACACGTGCACTTCATGTATGTTAGCTTTAAGTGTGGTATAATTCATTTCCCGAAGGATATTTGGAAACGTCCGTGCTTGCACGATGGTGTGCGTGTCTTAGCATAATGGTTAACCACTTGAGAAGGTCTCATTCTTCTTTTGGATAAGTGGTAGTTTTGGTTTGGTTGTTTGGAGTAAGTGTCTAGTTTCAAAAGATTGGATTTCAATGTTTTAAATGTTTTTCAAAATTGACCTTTGTATGGTCTTGTGACCATAACTTTTTATAAAAAGATTGAAATTGAGTTTTGTAAAATTCTGGGAAAACTAGACACCCATACCTTTCCAACGGTATATTATTCATAATATTTCATGACCGTTTGGATTGGTTTTGAAAATTCCAAAGTGACCACTAAAACAGGGCATCACAGCTGTGATCCGAATCTGACCATTGGTCACTCAATTGACCATAACGTTTTCTACAGACATCAAAATGTCATTCCATAAATTGGAGTAGAAAGTAGACTTCTATACCTTTCCAACGATATATCATATGAAAGGTTTCGATGTCGTTTAGTCATGTTTCGGTGCGCTCAAATATTGAGCTTTGCTGTGGCGGATTTCTGCGGGCCGTGACCGCAAAACAAGGGCGCAGAAAAGGGACCAGAACATCAGGTCAATTCTGCGCCCTCAATTCTGCTAGCACGGGCAGCAGAATAGGCCACCGATTTGGCCCGTAAAGTTGGGACAAAATTGTCTTTTCACCCAACCTTTTCACTCTCTATAAATACATCCTTATCTCTGGTTCAAAAGACAAGTCTTTCATCCCAAGAACCCTAGAGAGATATTTAGAGAGACTTGAGAGAAAAAGTTTAAAGATTACATCTTTATCTCTCTAAACCCATTTCCACATGCATAAATCATCATCTAAGCATCATCTAGGATCATCTAGCATGTGCTAATGCATGGGTCTTCTTCAACACACATGGTATGATTTGTTGAACACTTTTATCTTACATAATTAGTGTTTCTACTTGTCAATTTTATCTCATTTATTATTTGTATGTTTTAGATTAATTTCTACATATATGATTGAGATTATGTGTTGATTGGGTTAATTTTTCATAGCTTATTTGATTAGGTCATTATTGCCTAAAAGCTATGCCATAAACATTCTTGTGTGATTTATTGATAACTAGGTTGATAGATTGTTTTTTTAATCAACTAGTTAATCTTTTGAATGTTTGTGGGTTATTTGTGATAGCTTTGTATCTAGGATTGGTTATCCTTTACTTAGCTAAAGTTGTATGCCATGACATATAGCTATATGTGATATCTAGGATTGATTATATTGTCATCTTATAATCCTAGGTAAGCATCTAGAGTACCCTAGCTCTTCTTGCATATTTGGATATCATTGCATATTCACATAGGGTTGTGCATCTCTTTTGAGAGATTTAAGTCTTGTGTGATTGACTGGGATTAGGTCAGACACCGGGAATAGGTGGTCACATAAGCAATTGGACTAGAGCCACTTTTAAAGGCCCGAGTGGTAGAAGTGGGGGGTTATTGACCGGACTGTTAGACGAGGTCTACATAGGTTGTAAACTCCATTCAATTAGTGGATTTCGAGGTCCGAGTGTGGCGCACTAAACAGCCCGTGGTTTTTCCCGTGAGGGTTTCCACGTAAACATCAAGTGTCATTTATTATTTCCGCATCTTATTACACTTGTATGTATTTTTGACTTGCTAGGGGTATTTTCGTAAAATTGACATGCACGCGAAAATTGGGTAAGAATTAGATAAAATCTATTCACCCCCCCTCTAGCTTTATATATTAAACACGCCTCCAGGACTTTACAGTTCGTTCTAACTACTCCTAAACCACCTGCTCCTCCTATTGAATCTAATGTTGTGCAAAGAGACAAGTATGAGCAATGGAAGACTTCTGATGACATGGCTAGATGTTACATTATGGCCACCATTTCCGACGTGTTGCAATAGCAGCATGGAGGAATGGAGTCTGCTGCTGATATAATGATGTCTCTAGAGGAAATGTTTGCTGTGAGATCTAGATCGACTAAGAGAGAGGCAGTGACTGCTTTTATGAATCTTAGAATGAAACCTAGACAGGCTATGAAAGATCACATGATGAAAGTCATATCACATCTAAATATTGCAGAACTTAATGGTGCTGAGATTGATGGTGAGACAAAAATTGACATGATTGTCAACTCACTGTCAGATTCCTTTGATCAGTTCAAGTTGGACTACTGTAGGGAAAAATACCAAGAAGTACACGCAGCGGAAGCGATACTAAAAATAAGATTTAGTGACTTTTAAAAATTTTTCCTTTATGAACCTTAAACCCTTTAATTAATTAAACATACATATACAATAACAAAAAGTAGAATACCTTTTGTCGCGTGATCCGATTGACTTACGTCGATGGTAATCCGCAAGATCTTCAATCCTAGCACGAACGTGGATCACCTAGGAGCGTGGTCTCCCTTTTCTTTGAATTGCAAACCTGTGAATGGACAAAACAAACTTTTCTTTTCTTTGTTAGTCACAAAAACAATCAAAAGAATGACTAAGATTATTTCGGTCACTTTTGAGTTCTCAATCTAATGATCGAAACTCGCGTGAACCTAGATCGATATCGTATACACAAGCTTATTGATGAATAAGCAAATAGTATACTATCAAAGAATAATCTAACACTCCTTTTTGTTTTAGTAGAATATAAAACTTTCTATGAATTGAGAAGAAGAAGAAATTTGTATCATGAACACATGTGGTGGCCAAATTCTATACTTGTCAATATATAGGTGGCCTAAGTTTGCTTCTTCTTTTCTTTTATTATTAGGGTTGCCGAAATCCTAACCTAGAAATAACTAGGGTTGCCGAAATCACATGCCCACCATAGGCTTATGTTGCACCCTAATTTCCATCTAGTTTTTAAGACATCAAACCCTAATCCAACTCATAGATCTTTTATTCTTTTATTTTGACTAAATAAAAAGACTTCTTATTTGATTAAATAAATAAAACTAATTATTTATTTCCTTATCAAACAAGTCTTTTACTTTTACTTTTAGGAAATATATTTCATGATTAGAAAAGATTTGTTTCTTTAATTAAACAATTAATTAATAAATTAATTAATTCTTATTTAATTAAAACAATGAAACAAAATAATATATTAGGTTAAACTAACCCTTGCCGCCCCACTTAGAGTAAATGGGCCAAAATATTATTTTCTTATTTCATTTAATCCATTGGACTTTAAATAAAAAGCCCACATGTGAACCAGACCCATTCTTACTAAAAGAAACAAGCCCACATGTCTTTCATTAATATATTAATATAATTGAGCAGCCCATTACTAAAATAATGTGCAAATTATATTCTTAATATATTAAATGCAATTCTAGATGGACCCTTAAATTGGTCTGGTAGAATATATCAAGTGATCCATGCAAGTCCGTGTGGATTGGGGATCTTGGCGGGCCATCTAAATTTAAGCTTCAATAGACATAACCTAATCACAATCAACAAATGATTCACTTAGGTCCGATCCATTAATTTTAACTCATTCCACTAAAGAGCTAAAATTGAACTCTTAAATAAAGATAGAAAAGGAAGATGCTCCTCATTCATACCCTAGACAATCATATTGGAGATAGTGTATCCTCGTGATTAATATCAGTAATCGCCAAGAGTTCATAGACCGCCTATAACTCTCCAAGTTACCATATTTACTCATATGACCACGTTTTGAACTTGGATATTTTGACTTGTCCAGAAGCCATGTTTTCAATAGACACTATCGAAAACTCAACGTTGAGATTTAATATCCAGTTACCTCAAAACATCCATATGATGATATTATACTCTCATTTTATTAAATGGAGCCACGATGTCCATATCTATAAATGAAGTCCTCTATCGATTAACAAATGAATATCACCAAACTATCGAGGATAGACTATGCGATATAATCATACTCATTGATAACTCAAATGATATCACTTGCAACCATAAGTCCATCATTTATCTCAGGATTAAGATAGACTCTCCGATTGTCCTGATAATGAAAAGACTATTATCTATTGACGGTTCTAGATAAAGCTTTTCATTGTGATCCAGTTCAATGCACCCAGTGCACTAGATCCTTTTGCTCGAAGACACTCCGATGATTTTAGACTCATCATATCTCATTTGATCCCACTCAAATGCTAGCAAAAGAATTCTACAACTTTAACAAGATAAAGGTGCCCAACCTTTAACTTAAGTTGTGAACATTATTCAAGACTAACTAAAGAATTGTGTCTACCACATACATATCCAGATGTATGAACAATTCTTCTTTTCCCATAGTCTTTAGACCTTATGATTATTTACTTTGACAATTATAATATTAAACTATAAATGCTATACGATTTGTTAAACCAGAAATCACTTTATTAATATGAAAAAGATTGTTAATTACAACATTACACTCTTGCTATTGAGCATAATCCTAACAACTACACCTTGAACAATAAGGAATACACCTTGCAAGGCCTGATGCAAGATGTTCAAAGTGTTGAAAAGATCCTTGTGAAAAACAAAGGTTAAGAGAATCATATGGTTTGTAAAGTTGCTACTGTTAAGACTTGTCAGAAAGTCAAGAAACAACAGAAGAAAAAGCAACTTGGGCCTACCACAAAGGAGATGAAGAAAGTAACCAAGATCAAAGGGAAGTACTTCCTTTGTGGTGAAAAGAGACATTGGAAAAGTAATTGCCCAAAGTCTCAGAAAAAAAAGGAACAAGGTAATGTTAATTATCTTGAAGCATGTTTTTTGACAGATTCTACAAATTCTTGGATCATAAACTCTGGAGCCACTAATCATGTTTGTTATTCCTTGCAGGGGTTCCAGGAAAGGAGAAAGCTGAGTAAGAATGAAATCAACTTGCGTTTGGGCAACGGAGCGTTGGTGTCCACCAGTGCATTGGGAGATATTAGAGTTAATCTGCATTCTTTTAGGCATTTAGATTTAATAGACGTTTATTATGTACCTCAATTAAAGAGGAATTTAATTTCAGTTTCTCGTTTGAATAATTTTGGATTTCGGTTACTTTTAATAAAAATTTTATTATTAGTAAGAATGACAAATTTATTTGCAAAGGTACATTGGAAAACGGTCTATTCAATTTACATAGTAATGTCTCTCACTTGTTGGACATAGAATTAATGCAACCTAATCATAAAAGAGTAAAAATATCAAAAGATGAAACCTACCTATGGCATTTGCACCTAGGTCATATTAACCTTAATAGGATTAAAAGATTGGTTAGTGAAGGACCTTTAAGTGACTTAAAGGTTAATGATCTACCAATTTATGAATCCTGTTTGGAAGGTAAAATGACCAAAAGGTCGTTTACGACCAAAGGCACAAGAGCCATTGAATGTTTGGGATTAATACACACTGATGTATGTGGTCCTATGAGCATTCAAGCTAGAGGTGGATATGAGTACTTCATCACTTTCGCAGATGATTACTCGAGATTTGGTTATGTGTATCTCATGAGATATAAGTCGGATGCTTTTGACATGTTCAAAGCATTAAAGCTGAAGTGGAAAAACAGCTAGAGAAACATATAAAAATCTTGAGATCTGATCGTGGTGGAGAATATCTATCTGGTGAGTTTCAGCAGTATCTTATTGATAATGGAATTATTTCTCAATTTTCTACACCAGGTACACCTCAACAAAATGGGGTGGCAGAAAGGAGAAATAAAACTCTTTTGGACATGGTTAGGTCTATGTTGAGTTATTCAACGCTTCCTATTTCTTTTTGGGGATATGCTTTACAAACTGCAATATACATTCAAAACAATGTACCATCTAAGTTGGTTCCTCAAACACCGCATGAGTTGTGGACTGGGCGTAAGCCTAGTTTACAATACTTAAGGATATTTGGTTGTCCTGCGCATGTGTTAAAAGGAAAGACAGAAAAGATGGAGTCCCGTTCGAAAACATGCATATTTGTGGGGTATCCAAAAGAAACTAAGGGATATTATTTCTATAGTCCTTCAGATCTTAAAGTATTTGTTTCAACAAATGCAAAATTTCTAGAAAATGACTATATGAATGATTTTGTACCGAAAAGTAGAATTGTCCTAAATGAAATGTCAGGAGATACAATTCCACAAAAGGTTACACATCCTAGCCCAATTGTAAGTACCGCACCATCACAAAATCAACAACCTAACATTCCTTGTCGTAGTGGGAGGGTTAGAAGTCAACCCGAGAGATACATCGGTCTGGGAGAATCGGTGGAGAATCTCTTGGACAACGATGATCCCTACACGTATAAGGAAGCAATGGAGGATGTTGATTGTCGCCATTGGCAAAAGGCAATGCAATCTGAGATTGAATCCATGTTCAATAACAAAGTATGGTCTCTTGTAGACTTGCCTAAATGGATAAAACCCATTGGTTGCAAGTGGGTATACAAGAGGAAAAGAGGTATGGATGGAAAGGTGGAAACCTTTAAAGCTAGACTAGTAGCTAAAGGTTACACACAGAAAAAAGGTATCGATTACTAGGAAACCTTCTCTCCTGTGGCCATGCTTAAATCCATTAAGATACTCTTATCCATTGCAGCATCTCTAGATCTAGAGATTTGGCAAATGGACGTCAAGACAGCTTTCCTTAACGGAAGTCTTAATGAAAGCATCTATATGGTGCAACTAGAAGGATTCATTGAAAAAGGCCAAGTGGAAAAGGTATGCAAGTTGCAAAAATCCATTTATGGATTAAAGCAAGCATCCAGATCCTGGAACATAAGGTTCGATCAAGCAGTTAAAGGTTTTAGATTTATTCAGAACCTTGACGAACCTTGTGTTTACAAAAGGATTAAGGGCGATAAGATGGTTTTCCTCATTTTTTATGTTGATTATATACTACTCATCGGAAACGATGTAGGTGTATTGACATCAGTAAAAGAATGGTTAGCAAAACAATTTGATATGAAGGACTTAGGAGAAGCAAGTTATATTCTTGGTATCCAAGTAATAAGGGATAGAAAGAATAGAACGATTACACTATCCCAAGCTTCATACATAGATAAAATCTTGTCTAGATTTTCCATGAAAGATTCCAAGAAAGGTATGTTACCTTTCAGACATGGAATCAAACTTTCTAAGGAACAAGTTCCTAAGAATGAGCACGAAGAGCAATTCATGAGTAGGATCCCATATGACTTGGCAGTTGGAAGTCTCATGTATGCAATGTTCTGTACTAGACCAGATATTTGTTTTGCCATGGGCATAGTTAGTAGGTTTCAATCGAAACCTGGGCCTGATCACTGGACGGCAGTCAAGCATATTTTCAAGTGTCTCAAGAGAACGAGAGATAATATGCTTGTACACTCAGGAGGGGATTTAATTCCCATTGGATATATAGATTCTGATTTCCAGTCAAATTCTGACTCCAGAAAATCCACATCAGGATCTGTGTTTACTATTGGAGGAGGAGCAGTCATATGGAGGAGTATCAAGAATGTTAGGATTATGCTCAATAGCAAGAGTGTAATATTGTAATTAACAATCTTTTTCATATTGAAATTTCCCTTAAGTAGTAGTGAAATATACCTAGAGGGGGGGGGGGGGGGGGGGGGGGGGGGGGGGGTGGGGGGGGGGTGAATAGGTATAGGCTCTAAATTCTCCCAATTAAAAAATAATGCGGAATATATCAATGAAAATGCACACTTGATTAAATTTGACAAATTAATTGATTTCACTTATACAAGAGTTAATCAATTTACAAGATATGCAATCAATGAAAGAAATGGAAGATAAAGAAAAGTAAAAGCAAAAATGAACACAAGTGTTTTAACGTGGTAAAACCTCAATTAGGAAATGTCCACGGGTTGATACCACAACCACCGGCGAAGCAATCCACTATGTGAAAAAGGACTTACACACTCAAGCTATCACTCATGATATCCTCTCAAGCTATCAACTCCTAATCTACCCTCGGGCTAGTGAATCACCAAGCCTACTTCCTATCCGAGATGTATCCTACACCTCTAGAAAGCAACTTCCTATCCAAGACGCTCACGTCTCTAGGAAGATTTCTTGCTTGTCTATCCGGATCCTCCCGACCCTAGACAAGACTCCCTTGCTTGATTATCCGAGTCTTCCCGACTCTAATCAAGACTTCCTTGCTCTATCCACAAAGCTTCACTCACTTTGCTAGAGACTTCAACCTAATGCAACGCTATGATCTAAAGTGATGCAAGTGATGCAAACACAAACAAATTAAGCTAGATGATCAATCAAGCAAAATGTACATGTTCAATGATAATCTAGAATATGATTTCAACACACAATCACAAAATTATCTTGAAATCAAGACATGCAAATCAATAAGAACAAAGGTATGAATATTCAATTTATCACACTAAAAACCTAGTTCTTAGATCAAGAAATAGAACCTAGAAAATAATATGAGATACATCATATATTCAATTTCTAGAATCAATTTCACACACAATCAAGTTTAGCACATATATGTTCAAAACAAATCACAAAGCTAAATCTCAATTAACAAATGATCAAACAACCCTAGCAAGTGATCTAACATACTTCTCAACAAATTTCATCAATCAAATAGTAAGAATCAAGAGATGATCAAAGATGAAATTGAAAAAGAAGAAGTTGATGTTAGGATTATGCTCAATAGCAAGAGTGTAATGTTGTAATTAACAATCTTTTTCATATTAATAAAGTGATTTCTGGTTTAACAAATCGTATAGCATTTATAGTTTAATATTATAATTGTCAAAGTAAATAATCATAAGGTCTAAAGACTATGGGAAAAGAAGAATTGTTCGTACATCTGGATATGTATGTGGTAGACACAATTCTTTAGTTAGTCTTGAATAATGTTCACAACTTAAGTTAAAGGTTGGGCACCTTTATCTTGTTAAAGTTGTAGAATTCTTTTGCTAGCATTTGAGTGGGATCAAATGAGATATGATGAGTCTAAAATCATCGGAGTGTCTTCGAGCAAAAGGATCTAGTGCACTGGGTGCATTGAACTGGATCACAATGAAAAGCTTTATCTAGAACCGTCAGTAGATAATAGTCTTTTCATTATCAGGACAATCGGAGAGTCTATCTTAATCCTGAGATAAATGATGGACTTATGGTTGCAATTGATATCATTTGAGTTATCAATGAGTACGATTATATCGCATAGTCTATCCTCGATAGTTTGGTGATATTCATTTGTTAATCGATAGAGGACTTCATTTATAGATATGGACATTGTGGCTCCATTTAATTAAATGAGAGTATAATATCATCATATGGATGTTTTGAGGTAATTGGATATTAAATCTCAACGTTGAGTTTTCGATAGTGTCTATTGAAAACATGGCTTCTGGACAAGTCAAAATATCCAAGTTCAAAACGTGGTCATATGAGTAAATATGGTAACTTGGAGAGTTATAGGCGGTCTATGAACTCTTGGCGATTACTGATGTTAATCAAGAGGATACACTATCTCCAATATGATTGTCTAGGGTATGAATGAGGAGCATCTTCCTTTTCTATCTTTATTTAAGAGTTCAGTTTTAGCTCTTTAGTGGAATGAGTTAAAATTAATGGATCGGACCTAAGTGAATCATTTGTTGATTGTGATTAGGTTATGTCTATTGAAGCTTAAATTTAGATGGCCCGCCAAGATCCCCAATCCACACGGACTTGCATGGATCGCTTGATATATTCTACCGGACCAATTTAAGGGTCCATCTAGAATTGCATTTAATATATTAAGAATATAATATGCACATTATTTATGTAATGGGCTGCTCAATTATATTAATATATTAATGAAAGACATGTGGGCTTGTTTCTTTTAGTAAGAATGGGTCTGGTTCACATGTGGGCCTTTTATTTAAAGTCCAATGGATTAAATGAAATAAGAAAATAATATTAGGCCCAATTTTATACAAGTGGGGCGGCAAGGTTAATGTTTTAACCTAATATATTATTTTGTTTCATTTGTTTTAATTAAATAAGAATTAATTAATTTATTGATTAATTGTTTAATTAAAGAAACAAACCTTTCCTAAAAGTAAAAGACTTGTTTGATAAGGAAATAAATAAATTAATTTTATTTATTTAATCAAATAAGGAGTCTTTTTATTTAGTCAAAAATAAAAGAATAAAAATCAATGAGTTGGATTAGGGTTTGAAGTCTATAAAGTTGAAAAGAATTAGGGTTGAATTTTGGTCACCCTATATAAGTGACATGATGAAATTCGGCCAACCCTAATCTAAAACTACATAGAATTCGGCAACCCTAAAGGAAAAAGAAAGAAAAATTCGGCCAACCTATATAAGTGGTCTTATAGGGTTCGGCCACCACATACATGTGTGCTTGAGATTTTATTTTTCTTCTTCTTCTTCATTCATAGAGAGTTTTTATTCTACTAAGACAAAAAGGAGTGTTAGATTATTCTTTGATAGTATACTATTGCTTAATCATCAATAAGCTTGTGTATACGATATCGATCTAGGTTCACGCGAGTTTCGATCATTAGATTGAGAACTCAAAAGTGACCGGAATAATCTTAGACATTCTTTTGATTGTTTTGTGACTAACAAAGAAAAGAAAAGTTTTGTTTTGTCCATTCACAGGTTTGCAATTCAAAGAAAAGGGAGACCACGCTCCTAGGTGATCCATGTTCGTGCTCGGATTGAAGGTCTTGCGGATTACCATCGACGTAAGTCAATCGGATCACGCGACAAAAGGTAATCTACTTTTTGTTAATGTATATGCATGTTTATTGATTAAAAGGGTTTAAGGTTCATAAAGGAAAATGTTTTTAAAAGTCACTAAATCTAATTTTAGTATCGCTTCCGCTGCGTGTACTACTTTTGTTTTTTTTCCCTACAGTTGAAACTAACATACTGACCACGGACTGAAAATGGATCAGCTGAGAAAAATGGCGAAGTCAACTGTCTCTAGAAATGCTTGGGGTTTGTAGCTCTCTTCGAGACCAACAATTTTAGTTTTTGAATCGATTGATTTCGAGTTCGTATGAGAGAGATATGATCAAAATAAGAAAACGAAAATTGTAGAATTCTGCAGAAAAATCTTCAAGTGTTCTTCAAAATTCAACAAAGTGCGGAGGGAAGGAGATGAGTTTAAAAGGAAGAGAGAGAGAGAGATTTTTCGAGCAAATCGGAGAGTGCCACATCACCTCCCCGTGGGGGGCGCGTGGGCCACACGGGAGCAGAGGGTTCCCTTGGCCGTGGGGCCCACGGCCTCCCACATGGGCAGGCCTTGTGGCCACACGTGCTCCCGACTTCTCTCGCGCGCTCCTTTGGTTCTTCAGCCCATATCTTGGGCATCCGAACTCCGATTTCGAATCCGTTTTTGGATTACGAACCGTGACTCCCTCACGCACAACTATGACTATACAACTTTGAAAAATGGTTGAGAAATCATCTCGGAATCCGATGATGATGTCAACACAACAAATGAGAACGAAAAGTAGCATAGTCAACTTGTTTGGACTCGAAACCTTATGAATGAGTAACCGAAACGACCGGAACTCAATAAGGCATTAAATGAGAACATGTTCAAGTCCTAACCACAAAATACACAAACAAATAAACACATATTCACACAAGCATGCCATATCAAAGAGATAGTCACAAAGCATGCAATTTCACAATGTTTGTCAATACAAGATCAATGCATGAGCATACTATGAAGTGTGTGAATGTGTTATACCAAATGTTTGAACCATGATGCAGGGACACACATGTATGAATTGTGTGTGTGTGCGCTAACGCCTTGTAAGAGGATAGAAGTCAAGATTTACCTTTGACGTTTTTCACCTCTTGAAGACGACTTTTGCACTAGACGTTGCTCTTCACTTTTTAAGCTTCCTTTCTTCAAATAATGTCCTAAGCAACAACTAATACAAACATAGAGTGTTTTGCAATGGAATTAAGTCAATACAAATCATAAACCTTACAATCTCCCCATTTGGCTATTCCATGGCAAAAACACTCAACCTCACCATACAATGTTTCACTCAAATAAACTCAAGATGATAGCATACTCTCAATCTCACATTACAAAGAAATTCCTAAACTAAAAAGTCTTCAAGTCTTCAAGAATTCCTCTTTCGGTCTTCAAAGTACCTATAAGAGAAAATAGCAACCAAACAAGAGATCTTCTCTAAAGAAGAATGGTGAGATATTTAACCAAACAACAAACATAGAAGATATCCCTTATCTCATACACAAATGCATTATCTCAAGTGAATAAAATATGTTCATATTAAAGCATTCCCTTAGTTTCCCAATTCCCAAGGACCAACTATCCTTAACATTATCAAGAAAGAATTCTTTCTCCCCTTTAAGACAAAGTCACATTTAAGCACAAAGAGGAATATGATTCACACGATTGGAACATTTTTCCACACAAGGTGTGAAGTATACAAAATCTCCCCAATATCAAACATGGTGAGGTATACATTTTCTCCCCCTTTTTGTCAAGGAATAGACAAGGGACACAAGAGATAAAGAACGAGATATTAAGCAAACAAATCGTATAGAAAGCGAAAGTTGAATAAACTAAAGCTCCCCCTTAACATATGCTCCACATATTATCAACAAGTAGATTTGTTCACAAGGGACATCACACAATCACACAATCAAGCAATAAGAGAAAATATTTCATAACTTGTCAAAGTCTAAGAGAGAATCATAGATTTTCATTAATCTCTCAAAAATATTCTCACATTGCTAATGAATCAAGCACATAAGCAAAATGTGTGTGTGTGAATGCTTCTCAAATATATAGTAGGAGTAACTGTGATATCAACATGCAAACTCTATCCACACCTATCCATCTAAAGCCTTTCCAAAAATAGGTCAAACCGATATTCATCCGGTGTTTGCTTTTAAAATGAATAGATATCAACATATGAGCGTGTGTGTGCATGCGGCTCGTTTTCCCGTTTCTATTTGTCAACCCGAGCTTTTTCACAGTTCTCAACTATACACCAATAAGCCTTTTATTTTTCATTTCTTTTAGGCTTAGAATCAAAGTTTTTTTCTTTTAATGATTCATTTCAACACTTCTTTGATTTTACTAACAAAATCATATACTCCTCATGGCGGCTTTCACTCATCATAATGGCGTAGCCCTTTCCTACATTGGGTGGCTTCACAACCAAGGTGTGTAGCCCTTTCCATGAGGGTGCTCGTTGATTACTATGTAGTGCCGAAGCAAAATGGATACATACCATAGGTCATCTATCATGTACTTAACAATAAACTTCTAGATGCATCCATTATCTACACATATTCAACCACAAAAACTCAAAACTAAAACATACAAGAGAAACATTAGTGCACTTTTCAAAAATAAGATTTTCAAGCTCAAGTGCATGATCTAAAAAACAATAAAAGATACTTGTCAAAGATCATTACTTCTCAAGTGAGTAGCTCTTAAAGACAATGATATTCAATTAAAGATTTGTTCATCAAGCCACTCACAATCACACAAAGACATCAATCAACACAAATCATGCCAATGGACATTCTAAGAGTTTTAAACCTCTCTTTGTCCAAGGGCTTAGTGAACAAGTCCGCAAGTTGATTTTTAGTAGGCAAATGATCTAGAGTAACAATAGAATGTTCAACTAGATCTCTAATGAAATGATGCCTAATGTCTATGTGTTTAGTACGGGAGTGTTGAACCGGATTTTTAGAGATGTTAATGGCACTTAAGTTATCACAATAAAGTGTCATTTTTCCTTGTTCTATCTCATAATCCTTAAGGATTTGTTTCATCCAAAGTAATTGTGTGCAAGCACTTCCGGCCGCAATGTATTCGGCTTCGAAAGAGGAAAGGGAAACCGAATTTTGTTTCTTACTTGACCAAGAAACCAAATTATTACCAACATAAAAGCAACCGCCCGATGTGCTTTTACGGTCATCTATGTTTCCCGCCCAATCCGCATCACAATAGCCTACAAGAATATCATTGGTATCAAATGAATAGAATAAACCAAGACTATGAGTTCCGTTGATGTACCTAATGATCCTCTTGATGGCTTTTAAGTGAGATTCCTTGGGATTTGCTTGGAATCTAGCACACAAGCCAACACTAAAGCAAATATCGAGTCTATTGGCCGTTAGGTAAAGTAGACTACCTATCATGCTTCTATAAAGGCTTTGGTCAACACTTTTCCCTTTTTCATCTTTGTCAAGTTTTAAAGTGGTACTCATGGGAGTTTCAAAATCTTTTCCATTTTCTAGGCCAAATCTCTTAACTATATTTTTAGCATATTTAGATTGATTCAACATTATGCTCATGCTAGTTTGCTTTACTTGCATTCCTAGAAAATAATTCAACTCACCCACCATACTCATTTCAAATTCACTTGCCATAACACTAACAAATTCATCAACCTTGGTTTTATTAGTAGACCCAAAAACAATGTCATCAACATATATTTGTGCAACAAAAATATCATGATCATGATGTTTGATAAACAAAGTTCTATCAATGCCACCTCTCCTATATTGGTTGTCAATAAGATATTGAGTCAACCTATCATACCAAGCTCTTGGAGCTTGTTTAAGGCCATAGAGAGCCTTTTTCAATTTAAACACATGATTAGGAGAGTGTGGGTCTACAAAACCCTTAGGTTGTTCAACATACACTTCTTCTTGAAGATATCCATTGAGGAAAGCACTTTTGACATCCATTTGAAATAATTTGAACTTTTTAATGCATGCAATGGACAACAAAAGTCTAATGGACTCGAGACGAGCAACCGGGGCAAACGTCTCATCAAAGTCAACACCTTCCACTTGAGTGTAACCTTGAGCCACTAGTCTAGCTTTATTCCTCACAATCTTGCCACTTTCATCGGTCTTATTCCTAAATACCCATTTAGTGCCAATTACATTTATATCTTTGGGTCTAGGAACTAAGGACCACACTTCATTCCTCTCAAATTGATTAAGTTCATCTTGCATAGCCCCAACCCAATATTCATCAACAATTGCTTCATTAATGTTTTTGGGTTCAATTTGAGAAGTGTAGCAAGCATAGGATATTTGGTTAGCAATTTGATTTCTTGTTCTAACCCCTTCATTTAAATCACCTATGATGTCTTCTTGATAGTGTAAGTTTCTAAGTCTTGGGTGAGAATGTTCAACAACTTGGTCATTTTGTTGATTATCATTTAAAGCATTTTCCAACCCTTGACTTACAACTTCAACATGACTATCATTTTCATCATCTTGACTAGAAACACTACTAGCCACATCAATAGGTGTTTTAGTGTCATTCAACATGTTTTCTTTAGGTTCATTGACACCATTATCATCACACAAATTAAGCATGCTAAGATCATCTATCTTCACATTGATAGACTCTATGATAGTCTTAGTAGTCAAGTTAAAGACTCTATATGCATGACTATTAATAGCATACCCAAGAAAGAGACCAATATCACTTTTAGCATCAAACTTTCCTAAGTTATCTCTATCATTCAAAATATAACATTTACTCCCAAAAGTGTGGAAGTAACTCACATTGGGCTTCTTGCCCTTCCATAGCTCATAGGACGTTTGTTTTGTGCCGGGCCATTTGAAAACACGATTTGACACATAACAAGCGGTATTGACCGCCTCGGCCCATAGGTTTCTAGGGACTTTCTTGCTATTGAGCATGACCTTAGCCATCTCTTGCAAGACACGATTTTTCCTCTCAACAACACCATTTTGTTGAGGAGTTCTAGGTGTTGAGAACTCATGAGAAATCCCTAAACCATCACAAAACTCACTAAATTTTGCATTTTCAAATTTCGTCCCATGATCACTCCTAATGCGACATATTTTCTTGATATCAAGACCTTTTTCATTTTGAACTTGATTACAAAACTTTTTAAAGTAATCAAAAGCCTCGGTCTTGTTTCTAAGAAAATAAACCCAAGTAAACCTAGAGAAGTCATCAACGCATACAAAAATGTATTTTTTGCCATTAATGCTCTCGGTTTGAATTGGCCCCATTAGGTCCATATGCACAAGTTCTAAAGGTCTCTTGGTAGCTATGTAAGAATTTTTCTTATGAGACACTTTGGTTTACTTACCTAATGTAGGGAAAAATACCGTAGTACATGCAGCGGAAGCGAGACTAAAAATTGATTTAGTAACTTTTAAAATATTTTTCCTTTTATGAACCTTAAACCCTTTAATCAATTAAACATATATATTATCTAACAAAAGAAGAATACCTTTTGTCGCGTGATCCGATTGACTTGCGTCGATGGTAATCCGCAAGATCTTCAATCCTAGCACGAACGTGGATCACCTAGGAGCGTGGTCTCCCTTTTCTTTGAATTGCAAACCTGTGAATGGACAAAACAAACTTTTCTTTTCTTTGTTAGTCACAAAAACAATCAAAAGAATACTAAGATTATTCCGGTCACTTTTGAGTTCTCAATCTAATGATCGAAACTCACGTGAACCTAGATCGATGTTGTATACACAAGCTTATTAATGAATAAGCAAATAGTATACCATCAAAAAATAATCTATCACTCTTTTATGTTTTTAGTAGAATAAAATAATCTTTCTATGAGTTGAGAAGAAGAAGAAAATAGAATCAAGCACCAAAAACCCTAAGTGGCCGAATTCTATAAGTCCACATATATAGGTGGCAAAATTTTCTTTCTCTCTTTCAATTAGGGTGGCCGAAAATTATAACCTAAAAGGGACTAGGGTTGCCACAATACTCAAGTCAAAAGAGAGTTTGTATTGCACCCTAATTCCTATTTAGTTTAAGATTTCAAACCCTAATTTAATTCATAAATCTTTTATTCTTTTATTTTGACTAAATAAAAAGACTTATTATTTGATTAAATAAATAAAATTAATTATTTATTTCCTTATCAAACAAGTCTTTTACTTTTACTTTTAGGAAATATATTTCCTGATCAGAAAAGATTTGTTTCTTAATTAAACAATTAATTAACAAATTAATTAATTCTTATTTATTTAAAACAATGAAACAAAATAATATATTAGGTTAATATTAACCCTTGCCGCCCCACTTAGAATAAATGGGCCAAATATTATTTTCTTATTTCATTTCATCCATTGGACTTTAAATAAAAAGCCCAGATGTGAACCAGACCCATTCTTACTAAAAGAAACAAGCCCACATGCCTTTCATTAATATATTAATATAATTGAGTAGCTCATTACTTAAATAATGTGCAAATTATATTCTTAATATATTAAATGCAATTCTAGATGGACCCTTAAATTGGTCCGGTAGAATATATCAAGTGATCCATGCAAGTCCGTGTGGATTGGGGATCTTGGCGGGCCATCTAAATTTAAGCTTCAATAGACATAACCTAATCACAATCAACAAATGATTCACTTAGGTCCGATCCATTAATTTTAACTCATTCCACTAAAAAGCTAAAACTGAACTCTTAAATAAAGATAGAAAAGGAAGATGCTCCTCATTCATACCCTAGACAATCATATTGGAGATAATGTATCCTCGTGATTAACATTAGTAATCGCCAAGAGTTCATAGACCGCCTATAACTCTCCAAGTTACCATATTTACTCACATGACCACGTTTTGAACTTGGATATTTTGACTTGTCCAGAAGCCATGTTTTCAATAGACACTATCGAAAACTCAACGTTGAGATTTAATATCCAATTACCTCAAAACATCCATATGATGATATTATACTCTCATTTGATAAATGGAGCCACGATGTCCATATCTATAAATGAAGTCCTCTATCGATTAACAAATGAATATCACCAAACTTTCGAGGATAGACTATGCGATATAATCGTACTCATTGATAACTCAAATGATATCACTTGCAACCATAAGTCCATCATTTATCTCAGGATTAAGATAGACTCTCCGATTGTCCTGATAATGAAAAGACTATTATCTATTGATGGTTCTAGATAAAGCTTTTCATTGTGATCCAGTTCAATGCACCCAGTGCACTAGATCCTTTTGCTCGAAGACACTCCGATGATTTTAGACTCATCATATCTCATTTGATCCCACTCAAATGCTAGCAAAAGAATTCTACAACTTTAACAAGATAAAGGTGCCCAACCTTTAACTTAAGTTGTGAACATTATTCAAGACTAACTAAATAATTGTGTCTACCACATACATATCCAGATGTATGAACAATTCTTCTTTTCTCATAGTCTTAAGACCTTATGATTATTTACTTTGACAATTATAATATTAAACTATAAATGCTATACGATTTGTTAAACCAGAAATCACTTTATTAATATGAAAAGGATTGTTAATTACAATATTACACTCTTGCTATTGAGCATAATCCTAACACCTAATTGGCAAGGTTCACAAACCACCTCAAGCTTTTTACCAAGATTAGGAAGACCTCTAACAATGCCATGTTTTTCAAGCTTTTTCAAATCTTTAAAATTCATGTGACCGAAACGTTGATGCCACAAATCAAGCTTATTGCACTCATGTGCCATGTTGCAAGTTAGAGGATCTATCTCAAGACAATAACAATTGTCTATAGACCTTTTGCCACTTAGGACAACATTGCCCTTTTTATCAATTATAGTGCATACATCTTTGTTAAAGCTAACTTCTTTAAAAATTTCACACAAGTGAGTAATGCTTATCAAGTTAGCTTGTAACCCATCAACATACAAAGTATTGCGAAGTTTAGGCAATCCGGGGATACAAATTGTTCCCTTGCCAAGAACTTGCTTTTTGGTACCATCACCAAAAGTAACCCAACCTCCATCCTTTAAAACAAGATTCTTAAAGAACTCTTTGTTCCCGGTCATGTTCCTAGAGCAACCGCTATCTAGGTACCAAGAATAGGAGGAGTTGGCACGTAAAGCATATTGTGCAACATTACATTTAGATGTGTCCTTTTTAATCCACACATTTTTCACAACATGCTTCTCACTCTTACTTCTAACATGCTTTGACTCAATGTTAGGCTTTTTAACATGCACCTTGACCTCATTGGTCACATCTTCAAAAATATCAAACAAAGCATTATCAATTTTCTTATGCATAGTAGAGTGAGGCGCAACACAAGATTTAGCAAGCAAGTCATCAACAACTTTTTCAACAACATGCTTTTCCAAGGTCTTCCTAGGTCTATTTCTATATCCATACATGGATGATTGCCTAGGTCCATTCAAAGACATATCATGAAAAGTATTATCAAGTTTACATTTCCGAATATACTCAAAGCATCTAGGTCGAATATGTCATATCATATTACAATGATGACAAATAGGAATAAATTTGAGAAATTTACCATTTGCATTTGCTTCCATGGCATTTGGTCTTCTCACAATTTTACCTCTTTGAAGAGCAACCCTTGATGCTCCACCTCTTGCATTTGAGGTTGTTGCTTCTTGATGCTTAAGTTGTTGAGTTCTTCCATTGAACATCCTTGTTGATGAAGAGGCACCTCTGGTAGCTTTCATAGCTTTACCTTGAGAGAGTGTACCTACAATTGATTCAATGCTTGCTTTGACAAAAGTAGATTTGTTAGATGAAGGAGTCTCCTTCTCATTGATATAACCCAAACCTCTTTTGTCACATGGATGCTTTCCTCTTTTAATGAGGGTTTCAACTTTATTAGAACTAGATGACATCTTGCTAATCACCCTATTAGCCTCATCAAGTTTGTCACGAAGCATCATAAGTTCAATGGCATATTTTTCCGCTATGTCATCACTAAACATAACATCTTTACGTGATTTATCAAGCCATTGTTCATACTTTTTCTCTTGATTTAAATGCTTATTAAGTTTGGATTTAAGCACATTTTCAAGTTTCTTAGCATTAACAAGAGAACAATCTCTTTGCTCAATTTCTTGCTTCAAGATAGCAAGTCTATCATTACTATCTTTAAGATTCAATTCTAGACTTAGGATCTTGTCTTTAAGTTCATTGAACTCCTTTGAGCCAAGATCATGATTCTCTAACTTCTTGTTGAGGGACATATTGACATTGGATAAACGTTCATTTTCAAAAGTAAGATCATTGATCTTTTTCTCATCTAAGTCAATATGTTCAACAAAAGAAGCCACATAGGAATACACTTCCTTAATCATGATTATCACAAACAAAAACACAAAACACTACAAAGAAAGGATCTATCTAAGTACGTCTAGACACCCGCTCTGATACCAAATGAAATTTCCCTTAAGTAGTAGTGAAATATACCTAGAGGGGGGGTGAATAGGTATAGGCTCCAAATTCTCCCAATTAAAAAATAATGCGGAATATATCAATGAAAATGCACACTTGATTAAATTTGACAAATTAATTGATTTCACTTATACAAGAGTTAATCAATTTACAAGATATGCAATCAATGAAAGAAATGGAAGATAAAGAAAAGTAAAAGCAAAAATGAACACAAGTGTTTTAACGTGGTAAAACCTCAATGAGGAAACATCCACGGGTTGATACCACAACCGCCGGTGAAGCAATCCACTATGTGAAAAATGACTTACACACTCAAGCTATCACTTATGATATCCTCTCAAGCTATCAACTCCTAATCTACCCTCAGGCTAGTGAATTACCAAGCCTACTTCCTATCCGAGATGTATCCTACACCTCAAGAAAGCAACTTCCTATCCAAGACGCTCACATCTCTAGGAAGATTTCTTGCTTGTCTATCCGGATCCTCTCGACCCTAGACAAGACTCCCTTGCTTGATTATCCGAGTCTTCCCAACTCTAATCAAGACTTCCTTGCTCTATCCACAAAGCTTCACTCACTTTGCTTGAGACTTCAACCTAATGCAAGGCTATGATCTAAAGTGATGCAAGTGATGCAAACACAAACAAATTAAGCTAGATGATTAATCAAGCAAAATGTACATGTTCAATGATAGTCTAGAATATGATTTCTGTAAGGTTGATAATTAGTGTTGGCATTAATTCCATATCAAAACGTGTTTATCTTGTAATGTTTAGTGGTTAGTAATTGAAGAATTTTGAAGACGAAGGACGTCTCAACCACAACTCATTCAAGAAGCCGGCTTTTAAGAGATTCGGGCATTATTGGTCGACAAAGGTATTCAAGGACCTCTTATCTCTTACAAGGCTAGGCACACACTCACACATATCATCCTTGTGTGTTCCTTCATGATTTAATTTTATTTACATATCACTTTAACACACTTGGCAAACTATGCTCATGCATTCATATTAAGTTAATAAACTTTGTGTTTTGCATTTTCTAGGACTATGTCCGGAAACTAGCATATGTGTGTGTCTTTGTGTTTGTATGTTTCCATATTTTATGTTTAGGACTTGAACATGTTCTTATTTAATGCCTTATTGAGTTCCAGTCGTTTCGGTTACTCATTCATAAGGTTTCAAGTCCAAACAAGTTGACTATGCTACTTTTAGTTCTCTCGTTGTGTTGACTTCATCGATGATTTCTCAACCGTTTTTCAAAGATGTGTAGTCGTCGTCGTACGTGAGAGAGTCACGGTTCATAATCCAGAAATAGATTTGAAATCAGAGTTCAGACGCCCAAGATACGGGCCGAAGAACCGAGGGAGCACGTGAGAGGATAGCCCAGGCCGTGAGGCCACTTGGGCAGGCCGTTGGTGAGGCCGTGGGCCCCACGGCCTGGAGCAGCCTCTGCTCCCGTGTGGGCCACGTGCCCCCCATGGCCAGGGGGTGACGTGGCCACACTTGATTGGCTCCCTTAGCCCTTCTCTCTCCTCCTATTTCTTCTGTAAGGATTCCCGTAGCTTTTAATTGGCTTATTTCGTGATCAAACCATATGAGGGGATCATGTAATGGTAGCTTAGGAATGTGTTCAAGCTCAAGGCCCTTGCAAGTGTTAAGCACTCCAAAGGTATATGTTTAGTGCTTAATTTTCTATGAAGAGATTTAGTGCACACACTCACTTAGCATACTTGCATTTGTGTGCATTCTCTTCACATGTCACTTTTCACACTTGCACTTCTTTGTTATATGTTGTTGTGTGTTTATGTGTCTTGTATTTCTTTTCCCGTTGTTATTCGAAAATGTCCGCGCTGCACCGTGTGTGCTTGTTTTTAGCGCGAAGATCGCTGTTGGAGAATGCCCTTGGCTTCTCCCTTACGGCGGTTTGGATCGGTGGCCTGGCCGCCGAATGAAACAACCGTTTGTGTCCAGAGGTCTTTGGACCAATTCGACGGTTGGATCGGCGGTTTCGAGGCCGCCGATCTAAAACGCCGTTTCAAACCTGTTTGTTTTTTATTTCTCGGTCTTGTCTCTGCGGTTGGTTCGACGGTTTCGAAACCGCCGTTTGAAACCACCGTTTCTCCCCTGTTTCCTCGGGAGCAATTCGGCGGTTGAAATCAGCGGCCTGGCCACCGATTAAAACCGCCGATTGGTACGTTTCTTTGAAACTTACTTAAACGACCTCACTTTGGTTTGGCCCTCTATATATGCCATTTTGTCTTTAGGTCAAGTAAGAGAGTTCATATTCAGATTTCATACTTAGGATATTTTTCAAAGAGAAGAAAAATTCCAAGAACTCATTTTTAATTACTCAAATACTTTTCCATGATCATCAATCATCATCTAGCATCATCTTTGATCTTCTAGATGTCATCTTGCATGGATTCTTCATCATACTTTGCTTGGTAAGCTTTTCACTAATATCTTACATATTTTGTGTTTCTCTTATCTAGCAATCTCAATTAATTACTTGTTTGTTATTTTGCATGCTTTGGATACAAGATTGAGATTAGTGTGATGTATGTTTGAGAAGTTGTATTGTGCTAGCATATTAGGTTTTGTGCTTAATATTGATTAGCTAAACTAATTGACATGTCATTTAGTTTTTAATATCTAGGATTGTTCTAATTGCATATTGATCATCTTAGATAAGCATATAGGGTTTCCCTTGCTCTATGTTGCATTTTGGATATTCACATATATTCACTTAGGGTTGTATTCTCTTCATAGAGAAAGTAAGTCTTGTGTGTAGCTTCCGGGATTAGGTTGCTTAGATCACAAGCAAATTGGACTAGGTTCACTCATACCGGGATTAAGTAGGTGTGTGATTACTTCCGGGATTAGGTTGTAAACGTTTTACACATTTAGTGGATTCGAGGTTCGAGTGTGGCTTACTTACTAGCCCGTGGTTTTTCCCGTGAGGGTTTCCACGTAAAAATCAAGTCTTATTTAATTTTCGCATATTTACTTGATTTATTGCTTTATCTATTTAGGGGTAATTTCATAATTTTGACTAACACGAAAAATTGGGTAAAAAGCGTAAAATCTATTCACCCCCCTCTAGATAGTTTTATACACACCGTGCTATATTTAGTTTCAATTGGTATCAGAGCGGGTTCCTAGACATACATAGGTGATCCTTGCTTATTTTGGTGTGTTTTGCATTTTGTGTGATTTTTGATCATTCATACATTTGCATTCATTTCATTCATTCATAAACACTATGAGTGGAAACGGTGGAAATGGTGGTGGCAACGAAGGTGCTTCTAGCACAAGGCCTCCACTTCTTACCGGTTTGAACTATTCCCAATGGAAAGGGAAGATGGAATCCTACATATGCCAAATTCACGACCGTGCATGGATGGCGGTGGAAGATGGATATGATCTCCCTATGATGACTCCCGCAGGTGGAGGAGAAGATGTTTTGAAGCCTAAGGCGCAATGGAACGCGCAAGAGTTTGAGGCTTCAAAGTGGAATAGGAAGGCGATGCATGCCATCTTGTGTGCTATGGACGAAAATCAATACAAGTTGATTCAAAATACTAGGATAGCTAAGGAAGCATGGGACATCCTAGAGATTGCACATGAGGAAACCGAAGTGGTGAAGGACTCTAAGCTTCAAGTCCTCCAAAATCAATTCGAGATGCTCAAGATGGAGGAGAATGAGTGCTTCAACGACTTTGAGATCAAGTTGATGGATATAGTCAACCAAAGTCATCAACTTGGTGATCCATATTCGGATAGGAGAATCAAGCAAAAAATTATGAGATCTCTACCCGATAGGTTTGAATCGAAGGTAACGGCTTTAGAAGAAAATAGTGGTTATAAAGATATGAAGCCGAGTGAGGTGATTGGGATATTTCTAGCTTATGAGTCTAGGAAGGGGCCTATCTCCACACCTCCTAAAAAGCAAAAAGGAATTGCTTTGAAGACCTCCAAGGATGAAAAGGAGGCAAAGAAGGTTGACTCGGATGAAGACCTTGCCTTGTTTGTAAAAAGGTTCAACAAGGTTATGAAGTTTAAAAGAAAGAGCTTTGGGTCAAAAGGTCAAGATTTGAAGAAAAAAGGCTCTTTCAAGAAGTTTGAACCTAGGCAAGAAAGGACTGAAAGAAAAGGGGTCCGTTGTTTCGAGTGTGGTGGCATAGGTCATTTTGCCCCCGATTGTGCAAATCATGTTGAGAAGAAAAAGGGGAAAGTGATGGCCGCCACTTGGAGTGGAAGTAGTGATGACTCCTATGAGGGAGATGAGTCTTCGGATGATAAAGAGCTCATGGCTAATCTCCTAGCTTTTGCCTCCTCCCATAAAAGTAAAAGTGCTAGTGAGAGAGAGGAAATGAGTCAAGAGGAAAATGACTCAAGTGAAGTAGAAAGTGATTCCTCTTCTAACTCCATGAATGGATTTGTGGAGAAAAAGGTTCTTGCTAAATATCATGCCGAGTTTAATGATTTAGCAATCAAGAGCACAAGAAAGATCAAGATGTTGAGAGAAGAAAATCTTAAGCTTGCATCTCATAATGATCACTTGAGTGAACAAGTGGAAAAATTCAAGAAGATGGAAGATAAGCTAAAAGAGGAGTTAGTCTTATCTAGGAGGAATAAAGATAGTCTAAAGAGGGAGCTTGAAGAAGTTAGAGAATCTTTGACTAGGATGGATTCTAGCACCAAGAAGCTTGACCATATGCTTGGTGTTGGAAAGAGTCCATGTGACAAGAGGGGTCTTGGGTATGAAGATGGCAAGAAGATCTCAACCTCTAACAAAATCATGTTTGTCAAGAGTTTGAGGAAAGAAGATACTTCATTTGTGCAAATTCCGAGGAAGAAGTTAGAAGTAGGACAATGTTCAAATGCACAAGTGAAGAAGGGGCCAAGAAGGCAACCTCAAGCTCAACCCCCTAGGGTCCCTCAAGCCAACATTCCTCCACAAATGGCTCACAAAGGAAAGAGACCTATCATGCTTCCTCAAGCAAGGAAACAATCTAGACCGGTTCAACAACGAAGACGGATTGAACCCTTTCATCCACAAAGACAAGGACAAGGTATGATTCCTTATTTTACTCCAATATGTCACTTTTGTGGATTTGATGGTCATATTAGACCACATTGCTTTCGATATATAAAAATGTGCAAAACTAGAAGCATGATAGAGAAGAAAAAGAAAAGAGCCATGATGCTGTTAGGATTATGCTCAACAGCAAGAGTGTAATAGTGTTTTTGACAATCTATTCATATTAATAATGTGATTTCTAGTTTAACAAATCTTATAGCATTTGTAGTTTAATTATTATAATTGTCAAAAGTAAATAATCATAAGGTCAAAAGACTATGAGAAAAGAAGAATTGTTTATACATCTGGATATGTATGAGGTAGACACAATTCTTTAGTTAGTCTTGAATAATGTTCACAACTTAAGTTAAAGGTTGGGCACCTTTATCTTGTTAAAGTTGTAGAATTCTTTTACTAGCATTTGAGTGGGATCAAATGTGTTATGATGAGTCTAAAATCATTAGAGGGTCTTCAAGCAAAAGAATCTAGTGCACTGGGTGCATTGAACTAGATCACAATGAAATACTTTATCTAGAACCGTCAATAGATAATAGTCGTTACATTATCAGGACAATCGGAGAGTCTATCTTAATCCTGAGATAAATGATGGACTTATGGTTGCAAGTGGTATCATTTGAGTTATCAATGAGTACGATTATATAGCATAGTCTATCCTCGATAGTTTAGTGGTATTCATTTGTTAATCGATAGAGGACTTCATTTATAGATATGGACATCGTGGCTCCATTTATTAAATGAGAGTAGAATATCATCATATGGATGTTTTGAGGTATTGGATATTAAATCTTAATGTTAAGTTTTCAATAGTGTCTATTGAAACATGGCTTCTGGACAAGTCAAAATATCCAAGTTCAAAAAGTGGTCATATGAGGAAATATGGTAACTTGGAGAGCTATAGGCGGTCTATGAGCTCTTGGCGATTACTGATATTCTTCACGAGGATACACCATTTCCAATAAGATTGTCTAGGGTACGAATGAGAAATATTTACTTATTCTATCTTTATTTAAGAGTTCAATTTTAGCTCTTTAGTGGAATGAGATAAATTAATAGATCGGACCTAAGTGAATCATTTGTTGATTGTGATTAGGTTATGTCTGTTGAAGCTTAAATTTAGATAGCCCGCCAAGATCCCCAATCCACACGGACTTGCATGGATCACTTGATATATTCTACCAGACTAATTTATGGGTCCATCTAGAATTGTATTAAGGCATGTGGACTTGTTTCTTTTAGTAAGAATGGGCCTAGTTCACATGTGGGCCTTTTATTAAGGTCCAATGGATTTAATAAAATAGAAAAACAATATATAGATATATTAATATATATGGCATGGCCAAGATATATATATGATATTATATTGTTTTATTTTTATTATTTGATTAAATGGAAATTAATTAATTGATTAATTAATTATTTAATTAAATATCAAAATCTTTTTCTGACTAGGAAATATGTTTCTTAGTAGTATACTATTGTGGTAGTATAATAAATATAAAAGACTTTAATTGGTAAGTAGATAAATAAGGGATTTATTTATCTAGTCAAATAAGGAAGTCTTTTATATGGTCACAAATACACTAAAGAGTTGGATTAGGGTTTGTATATAATATATATGCATGCAGAATATATAGATGATATATGCATGAATGCATGCGGAAATATATATACATATATGCATGCGGCAGAATATATATTAGATATACACTATGATTATATAAAGCATGCAGAATGTGCACAAGGCCGAAAATATATATGTATTATAAGGCATGCAGAATTAATTTCAAAAATATATATATATATATATATATATATTTAAGCGTGCAGTATTAGTATGCACTTATTTAGGCGTACAATACTTATGATATAAATATATTATTAAAGGTTGAATTTGGGTGCCGCAACATATATATTATTCTTGCAACCTGAATGTGAGTGCCGGATTATATATATATAAAGAATTAGGCTAACCCTAAGAGCTAAGTCTTTGGACTTGAGAGTTTTTTCTTTTACTTGAGAAAAATAGAATCCAACTCTTAGACTAGTGTGATAATTTCGGCCAAGAGGAATAGAGAGAAAAGTTTGTTCTTATTTCGATAGTGCACTAGTAACTTTTATATCAAAAGGTTTTGTGCACAATTTCGAATAAGGTTCACGCGAGTTTCGATCTAACGATTGTTGTAAGGATTCCCGTTGTTTTTAATTGGCTTATTTCGTGATCAAACCATAAATGGGGATCCTTTGTGAGGGTAGTTTTGATGTTGTTATTAGTGCATTAGGCCCTTTGAAGACCTCATTATTGACAAGCACCAAAGGTAATATTCTAAGTGCTTACTTGTCTTGAAGAGATAGTTGCACACACTCACAACTCATGCATATGTTTAATCTTTGTATGTTGTGTTTCTTTTTGTTGTGCATCAATGCTTATTTACATCTCTTCTTGCTTGTATCTATGATTGCATCTTGTGTTTATAACATCATAGCATTTAGGCTTTTAGGATGCATTTTAGTTTAACTTTGTACCCCTTGCATGATTGCTTGTGGGATACAAATTTGGGCTGTGCGTTGGTCCACCAGCGCCGGTCCACCAGCGCCGCTCACCGGCGCAAATCGCCCAGTGGAGCGCCGCTGGTCATGCGCTGGTGTGGACCAGCGCAGGCCACCAGCGCCAATCGCCCAGGTGTGCACCGCTGGACTGGCGCTGGTGGCAGCGCCTGTCATCCAGCGCTCAAGCCAATTTTGGCTTGTGCGCTGGTCCTACGCTAGTCCACCAGCGCAGGTCCACCAGCGCACAGAGCATTTTTCTAGCAAAATTTCAAAACGACCTCACTTCACTTATGGCCTCTATATATATGCTAACTTGATTTTAGGTCACTAACAAGAGTTCTTATTCATGCTTCATACTAAGGATATTTTTCAAGAGAAGAAAAATACACAAAGAACTCATTTTTAATTACTCAAACACAATTTCATGATCATCAATCATCATCTAGCATCATCATAGATCATCTAGATGTCATCTTGCATGGAATCTTCATCATACTTTGCTTGGTAAGCTTTTCACTAATATCTTACATATTTTGTGTTTAATTTATCTAGCAATCTCAATTAATTACTTGATTGTTATTTTGTATGCTTTAGATACAAAATTGAGATTAGTATGATGTATGTTTGAGAAGTTGTATTGTGCTAGCATATTAGGTTTTGTGCTTGATATTGATTAGCTTAACTAATTGACATGTTATTTAGTTTTGATATCTAGGATTGTTCTTAATTGCATATTAATCATCTTAGATAAGCATATAGGGTTTCCCTTGCTCTATGTTGCATTTTGGATATTTTCACATATTCACTTAGGGTTGTATTCTCTTCAAGAAAAGGTAAGTCTTGTGTGTAGCAATCGGGATTAGGTTGCTTAGATCACAAGCAAATTGGACTAGGTTCACTCATACCGGGATTAGGTAGGTGTGTGATTACTTCCGGGATTAGGTTGTAATCGTTTGCACATTTAGTGGATTCGAGGTTCGAGTGTGGCTTACTTACATAGCCCGTGGTTTTTCCCGTGAGGGTTTCCACGTAAAAATCAAGTGTTGATTTAATTTCCGCACCATATTACACTTGCTTGTTTATATTATCTTGAGGGTAATTTCATAATGTTGACTAACACGAAAAATTGGGTAAAAAGCGTAAAATCTATTCACCCCCCCTCTAGATAGGTTTATACACACCGTGCTATAATTAGTTTCAATTGGTATCAGAGCGGGTTCCTAGACATACATAGGTGATCCTTGCTTTTTTTGGTGTGTTTTGCATTTTGTGTGATTTTTTATTATTCATACATTTGCATTCATTTCATTCATTCGTAAACACTATGAGTGGAAACGGTGGAAATGGTGGTGGCCACGAAGGAGCTTCTAGCACAAGGCCTCCACTTCTTACCGGATTGAACTATTCCCAATGGAAAGGGAAGATGGAATCCTACATATGCCAAATTCATGACCGTGCATGGATGGCGGTGGAAGACGGATATGATCTCCCTATGATGACTCCCGCGGGTGGAGGAGAAGATGTTTTGAAGCCTAAGGCGCAATGGAACGCGCAAGAGTTTGAGGCTTCAAAGTGGAATAGGAAGGCTGTAAATAACTAAATACTCGAGGCGTGTTATCAATATATTAATCTAGAGGGGGGGGTGAATAGATTTTAACTATTATTACCCAATTTTCGCATACAAGTCAATATTACAAAAATGACCCTACTAGTCAAAAATACAAGCAAGTGTAATATAGTGCGGAATTAAAAATGACACTTGATGTATACGTGGAAACCCAACCACTGGGAAAAACCATGGGCTGTATAGTGCGCCACACTCGGAACTCGAAATCACTAATTGAAATGAAGTTTACAACATATGTAGACCTCGTCTAACAATCCGGTCTGTAACCCCTCACTTCTACCCAGCGGGCCTTTATTAGCAACCCTATTCCAATTTGCTTGAGGCCTAAGCACTCTTAGCCTCAAGTCTTAATTCTCTAAGAAGAGATTATGCAACCTATGTGAATATGTATGAATATTCAAATAACAAACAAGGCTAGGGAACCTTAGATGCTTATCTAGGATGATGATATAATCAATTAAAATCAATCCTAGATATCAAGTGCTAAATGACATGTCATAATAGCTTAGATAAACATAGATTATAAAAACCTAGATATCTATCACAATACAACACTCAATCAATTTATCGCAATTAATTCTCTAATCTTGTATTTATCATATGATCAAAACATACAAGTAAATTAAAGAGAATAGCTTGATAATAAAAATAATCAAATAAGATGAACTTAATCAAAATCTTACCAAGCAAGTTGTGATGATGCAAATCCAATCATGGATGCATTCTATATAGTAATAGAAGATGCAATATGAAATATGATGCAAAAGGGATTTGATTTGAGTGGTTAAAGGTGAGTTCTTGATTTGATTTTCTCTCAAATCTCTCTTTCTCTCTCAAGAATATGGAGCCTCTCTCTTTAGGGTTTGATTTTATGGCACAGCCCTTAAAATGATGAGAAAGATATGTATTTATAATGCCCAAGTGAAACTATGTCGTTTTGGAAGAAATGGAAAAAATATGGGCATTTTCGCGGTACTCGCGTCAGTGCAGCGACTCAAGATTCGAGAGCTTCGAAACATGACCAAAAGACATCGAAACCTTTTGTATGATATATCGTTGGAAAGGTATGGAAGTCTACTTTCTAGGCGTTTTTATAGAATGACATTTTGATGTCTGTAGAAAAAGTTATGGTCAATTGAGTGACCAAAGGTCAGAAACGGACAACAACAGAGTTGCCCTGTTTTGGTTGTAACTTTGGAGATTTTAAAACCAATCCAAACGGTCATGAAATATTACGAATAATATACCGTTGGAAAGGTATGGGTGTCTAGTTTGTACAGAAATTTTCAAAACTCATTTTGAAGCTTTGTATAAAAAGTTATGGTCACAAGACCATGCAAAGGTCAGTTTTGAAAAACATTTAAACATTGAAATCTAATCTTTTGAAACTAGACACTTTACTCCAAACAATCAAATCAAAACTACCACTTATCCAAGAGAATAATGAGACCTTCTCAAGTGGTCAACCATCGCGCTAAGACATACACACCATCGTGCAAGCGCGGACGTTTCCGATCACACAAACGGAAACGAATTACACCACACTTAAGACTAATAATGAAGTGCAAGTGTGGGAAGTGAATGCATCCTAATGCCTAAACATGTCATGGCATTTCAATGAACAAGATGCAATCAAAATAAAACATGCAAGAAGAGATGTTCAAGAACATGCATGCACACATATAAAACACACAACATACAAGAATAAAATTTATGCATGAGTTGTGTGTGTGTGAAACTAATCTCTTCAAAGCAAATTAAGCACATAGAAGTTTACCTTTGGTGCTTATCAACCTTGAGGACATGAGAGGGTCTTGAGCTTGAATATCAATCACTTAAGCTACCCTTACATGCAATCCCCAATACGTGGTTTGTCCACGAAATAAGCCAATCAAGATATGGGAATCCTTACAAAGGCGATGCATGCCATTATGTGTGCAATGGATGAGAATCAGTACAAGCTTATTCAGAATACTCAGATTGCCAAAGTGGCATGGGACATCCTTCAAGTTGCACATGAGGGAACCGAGGTGGTGAAGGAGTCCAAGCTTCAAGTCCTCCAAACTCAATTTGAGTTACTTAGGATGGGAGAGGATGAATGCTTCAACGACTTCGAAATCAAATTGATGGACATAGTAAATCAAAGCCATCAACTCGGAGACCCGTATTCGGATAGGAGAGTCAAGCAAAAAATTATGAGATCTCTCCCCGATAGGTTTGAATCAAAGGTGACGGCCATAGAAGAAAATAGTGGCTATATGGATATGAAGCCAAGTGAGGTAATTGGGCGTCTCCTTGCATATGAGTCTAGGAAGGCTCCTAGCACCACTACTCCTCCTAAGAAGTCTAAAGGAATAGCTTTGAAAGCATCTAAGGATGCAAATGAGGCAAAGCATGAATCGGATGAAGATCTTGCCTTATTTGTGAAAAGGTTCAACAAGGTTATGGGGTTCAAGAAGAAGAAGGGATTTGGGTCAAGAGGACAAGATTTGAAGAAAAAGAGTTCCTTCAAGAAGTTTGAGCCTAGACAAGAGAGGACCGAAAGGAAAGGGGTCCGATGCTTTGAGTGTGGTGGGATTGGTCACTTTGCCCCCGAATGTGCTAATCACAATGAAAAGAAGAAAGGCAAAGTGATGGCCGCCACATGGAGTGGGAGTAGTGATGACTCCATTGAGGAAGATGAGTCTTCAAGTGAAGAAGAGCTCATGGCTAACTTCCTAGCTTTTGCCTCTTCTCACAAGAGCAAAAGTGCTAGTGAAAAAGAGGAGATGAGTCAAGAGGAAATTGACTCTAGTGAAGTAGAAAGTGACTCCTCTTCTAATTCCAAAAAGAAATTTGTGGAGCAAAAGGTGCTTGCTAAATACCATGCCGAGTTCAATGATTTAGCAATTAAAAGCACAAGAAAGATTGAGAGGTTGAGAGAAGAAAACCTTGAACTTTCGGCTCACAATGAGCACTTAAGTGAACAAGTGGAAAGATTGAAGAGGAGAGAGGATAAGTTAATTGAGGAGTTACACTTATCCAAGAGAAGTAAAGAAGGCTTGAAGAGGGAACTTGTAGAAGTTAAAGGGTCCTTGGCTAGGATAGATTCTAGCACCAAGAAGCTTGATCATTTACTTGGTGTTGGAAAGAGTCCAAGTGACAAGAGAGGTCTTGGGTATGAAGATGGCAAGAAAATCTCAACCTCTAACAAGACAGTGTTTGTCAAGAGCTTGAAGAACGAAGAAGCTTCATTTGTTCAACCTCCTAGGAAGAAGTTAGAAATAGGACAAAGTTCTAATGCACAAGTGAAAATGGGGCCAAGAAGGAAATCTCAAGCTCAACCTCCTAAGGTTCCTCAAGCCAACACTCCTCCCAAATTGGCTCACAAAGGAAAGAGACCAATCATGCAACCTCAAGCTTGGAAGCAACCAAGACCGGTTCAACAACAAAGATGGATTGAACCCACTTATCCACAAAGACATGGACGTGCTCAAAGGCGAGGTATGATTCCTTTTTTCATCCCTATTTGTCACTTTTGTGGTTGTGATGGTCATATTAGACCAAATTGCTTTCAATATATTGAAATGTGTAGAAAACAAAGCGTGATTGAAAAGAGAAAGAATAGAGCCAAGATGCATGTTTCTAGGAATGAAAATATTGATTTGCATGATCCTAGAAATAGTAGAGCACATGTACCAAAGACCACTAAGAAAGCTAAAATTGTTGCTAAGTGGATTAGAAAGAATGAAAATGTTTGCCATGTTGTACAAATAGCCTTGAAGGCAAATTCTTCTAATTTTTGGTATTTGGATAGTGGGTGCTCTAGGCACATGACGGGAAACAAGAGTTTCTTCGAGACTCTTGTTATGGAGGAAGGTTGAAATGTCACTTTTGGTGATGGATCCAAAAGATATGTTGTAGGGAAAGGAACCATTTCCGTTCCCGGATTACCCTCCTTATCCAATGCTTTATTTGTTGATGGCTTGAAAGCCAATTTAATTAGCATTTTACATCTTAGTGATGAAGGATATTCCGTCTTGTTCTCTAAAGATTATTGCTCTATCCTTAAACCCGATGGACAAACCTTGTTGAAGGGCATGAGATCTAGCGACAATTGTTATTGTCTTGAAGCTAGAATTGTATCTAATCATGTGTCCATGGATGAGCAAATTGAGTTGTGGCATGAAAGACTTGGCCACATGAACTTTAGGGATCTACGGACCCTTGGAAAGTTCAATTGTGTGCGTGGCCTCCCTAAGCTTGGAAAGAAAGCCAATGGTATTTGTGGACCTTGCCAACAAGGAAAGCAAACTAAAAGCATGCACAAAAAGGGTAAGTATCTCACCACCAAGGAGCCACTTGAGCTTCTCCACATGGACCTCATGGGTCCCATGCAAACCGAAAGTTTGGGTGGAAAGAGATACATTTTTGTTTGTGTTGATGATTTCTCTAGGTTCACATGGACATATTTTCTTAGAGAAAAATCCTAAACTTTTGATAAGTTTAAAATGCTTTGTAATAAAATTCAAAATGAAATGAACTCTATTATTAAAAGCATTAAGCAGATTAGAAGTGACCATGGGAGGGAATTTGAGAATGCCACCTTTGAAACCTTTTGTAATGGTTTAGGCATCTCCCATGAATTTTCTGCTCCTAGGACACCTCAACAAAATGGAGTTGTTGAGAGGAAAAATAGGGTCCTTCAAGAGATGGCCCGTGTGATGTTGCTTAGCAACAATGTCCCTAGGAACCTATGGGCCGAAGCCATCAACACGGCTTGCTATATAGGAAATAGAGTATTCCTAAGGCCCGGTACTAGAAACACCTCCTATGAGTTATGGAAAGGCAAGAGGCCAAATGTTAGCTACTTCCACACTTTTGGAAGCAAATGCTACATTTTGAATGACCGTGATCAACTTGGCAAATTCGATGCTAAGAGTGATGAGGGTATTTTTATTGGCTATGCCTTAAATAGTAGAGCCTATAGAGTTTTCAATTTAAAGACTCTAAGTGTTATGGAATCATCCAATGTCGTATTTGATGATACTAGGCTCAAGTCTAATGATCATGAGGAGGAGGTTATTTTTAGTGATGTTTCTCCTTTGGAGGAGGTTGTGGTGTCACCTAATGTTGGGACATCTAATGTCAACAATAATGACACACAACCTATTGATAGAGTTCCTCTCTTGGACTCTAAAGAACCCGCTCCATGGGTTAGGAAACTCCATGATAAAGAAGATATCATTGGAGAGGTAAATGAGGGTGTTAGGACTAGACGTCAACTTGCTAATCTTATTAGCTATACATGCTACACCTCTCAAATTGAACCCAAAAAGGTTGAAGAAGCCTTAAATGATGAATTTTGGGTTCTTGCCATGCAAGAAGAGCTAAACCAATTCGAAAGGAATGAGGTTTGGACTCTAGTTCCTAGGCCTAAGACCACTAATGTCATAGGCACTAAATGGATATTTAGGAACAAATCCGATGAGGATGGCAACATAGTGCGAACAAGGCTAGACTTGTAGCACAAGGGTACTCTCAAATTGAGGGTATCGACTTTGAGGAGACTTTTGCTCCCGTTGCCCGCTTAGAGTCCATTAGGCTTCTCTTGTCCATCTCTTGTGTGCACAAGTTCAAATTGCACCAAATGGACGTCAAGAGTGCCTTCCTCAATGGCTTCTTGCAAGAGGAAGTGTTTGTAGAACAACCTAAGGGGTTTGTGGATGCACACCACCCCAATCATGTTTATCGCCTCAAAAAGGCACTTTATGGGTTGAAACAAGCACTGAGGGCTTGGTATGAGCGCCTCACTCAATTCTTGTTGACAATAACTACACAAGAGGTAGTGTTGACAAGACACTATTCATCAAGAGAGACAATGATGAGCTTTTCATAGCTCAAATATATGTTGATGACATAGTGTTTGGCTCCACCAACAACACCAAAGTCCAACAATTTGTTGATGTCATGTCTCTTGAATTTGAGATGAGTCTTGTTGGTGAGCTTAGTTATTTCCTAGGTTTGCAAATTAGGCAAATGCATGATGGGATTTTCATAACCCAAGCCAAATATGCTAAGAACCTAGTGAAGAAGTTTGGTTTAGAGAAAGCCAAACATTGTGATACACCCATGAGTACCACTTTGAAGCTAAGCAAGGATGCTAGTGGTAAAAGTGTGGAACAAACTCTATATCGTGGCATGATAGGTAGCTTGCTTTATTTGACCGCAAGTAGGCCCGATATATCTTTTAGTGTGGGTGTGTGTGCTAGGTACCAAGCGGATCCTAAGGAGTCCCACCTCTCTTCCGTGAAGAGGATCATTCGCTATGTGAATGGGACATCCAACTATGGGATTTGGTACTCTTTTGACACTAATGCTAGTCTTGTTGGCTTTAGTGATGCGGATTGGGCAGGAAATTGTGATGATAGGAAGAGCACATCGGGCGGTTGCTTCTTTCTAGGCAACAACTTGGTGTCTTGGTTTTGTAAAAAGCAAAACTCGATTTACTTGTCCACGGCCGAGGCCGAGTACATAGCCGCAGGGAGTGGATGCACACAACTCCTATGGATGAAGCAAATGCTAATAAACTACGGATTCAACCAAGGTACTCTCACTCTCTTTTGTGATAACATGAGTGCTATTAATATTTCCAAGAATCCGGTTCAACATTCTAGAACTAAGCATATTGACATCCACCATCACTTCATTAGAGAGCTTGTTGAAAATAAATGCATAGTACTTGAACATGTAGGTACTAATGATCAACTTGCGGACTTATTTACTAAACCCTTAGATGCTACTCGATTTAAAACTCTTAGTAGATCTATTGGGATATGTCTTGTGGAGTGATGCTCTATGATTGACCCCATATGGGGAACTCAAGCAAAGAGAGCTATTTTGCATTCTTGTAACTTGCAAAAAATTTGAAATAACTTATGCTTCTTCTTTTGATTGCTTGAGTAAGCTTGGTTGTACATATGTATATATGCTTTCAAATTCTATAAGTGTGAACCTTGCTTGTTTACAATCCATGTCATATTTATGTTCAAATATGCATTTTTGGACTAGGAGATTTACATAGGAAGTATGATGTGAATGACCTATAATAATCTCCATGACATGATGATTCTTATAACATGCTAATGATAAATGAAAAAGCATGAAATTCATACAACATGCTCTCATGAAAAGCATGAATTGATGATTGCATATTCTTAAAATGCAAAACGTGTGTGAAAGCTAATGAGACTCAAAATGAATAAAGGATCTTGTATCCGTTCAAAGGAATTTACATTCCAAATGTCTCTCTTTCTTTATTAGTTGAACATGGTTACTATCATACGGATATCTTATCCGGAAAAATCAAATAGGGTGCAAAGTCGCTCATACCATGTTTCGCTTATAAAGTTGGATATAGTTACTCTTAAATTGAAATCAATAATCTCTATATCCTTGCTTTTCCCATGACATTGGTGAAATTGGTTTGAATTCTTATTTGAAACCTTTGCCATTTGCTTTGCCAAATACCATTGTATTTTGGACTTGAATGCTATATGTTTTGTATGCAAAGCATGTTGGATTCACACATTTTTTTCTCAAATAAATCTCCTTGTTTCTCTCAAATTAATTGAAGTGCATAAAGTGACTTATATGTATATGCATATCTTGCATGCTTCTATCTCTCGTTGCTTTGAGTGACCCGATTGGGGACTACTCCTTTGCCTATATCATGACAAAAAGGGGGAGTAGGATATGGTAAGGGGAGTTGCAAAATATATAGAAGCTATTTTGCATTTTGGGGAGAACATACATTGAGGGGGAGGAACCCTTTGAGGGGGAGCATTGCATTTATCATTCATTGCATACATTTGATAATGTTGTGCCTAAATTCTAAAAATGCAAATGCTTGGTATTGTTCTCACATGATTAATCTCACACTTTTCTGAATTGGAAATGTTAGAAACTCTTTTCAGGGATTGATTATTCTACAAGAGGATTGAAGACTTCAAGTTGCATTCTCTTATCTCTTTGTAATGTAGAATATCATTGTAATCCCGTAGTTTCTATTTTTTTTTGTGAGGAATCAATGTGAGTGATGGTTTTGTCACGAAATAGCCAAAGGGGGAGATTGTAAGGATTCCCGTTGTTTTTAATTGGCTTATTTCATGATCAAACCATAAATGGGGATCCTTTGTAAGGGTAGTTTTGATGTTGTTATTAGTGCATTAGGCCCTTTGAAGACCTCATTATTGACAAGCACCAAAGGTAATATTCTAAGTGCTTACTTGTCTTGAAGAGATAGTTGCACACACTCACAACTCATGCATATGTTTAATCTTTGTATGTTGTGTTTCTTTTTGTTGTGCATCAATGCTTATTTACATCTCTTCTTGCTTGTATCTATGATTGCATCTTGTGTTTATAACATCATAGCATTTAGGCTTTTAGGATGCATTTTAGTTTAACTTTGTACCCCTTGCATGATTGCTTGTGGGATACAAATTTGGGCTGTGCGCTTGTCCACCAGCGCCGGTCGATCAGCGCCGCTCACCGACGCAAATCGCCCAGTGGAGCGCCGCTGGTCATGCGCTGGTGTGGACCAGCGCAGGCCACCACCGCCAATCGCCCAGGTGTGCGCCGCTGGACTGGCGCTGGTGGCAGCGCCTGTCGTCCAGCGCTCAAGCCAATTTTGGCTTGTGCGCTGGTCCTGCGCTGGTCCACCAGCGCAGGTCCACCAGCGCACAGAGCATTTTTCTGGCAAAATTTCAAAACGACCTCACTTCACTTATGGCCTCTATATATATGCTAACTTGATTTTAGGTCACTAACAAGAGTTCTTATTCATGCTTCATACTTAGGATATTTTTCAAGAGAATAAAAATACACAAAGAACTCATTTTTAATTACTCAAACACAATTTCATGATCATCAATCATCATCTAGCATCATCATAGATCATCTAGATGTCATCTTGCATGGAATCTTCATCATACTTGCTTGGTAAGCTTTTCACTAATATCTTACATATTTTGTGTTTAATTTATCTAGCAATCTCAATTAATTACTTGATTGTTATTTTGTATGCTTTAGATACAAAATTGAGATTAGTATGATGTATGTTTGAGAAGTTGTATTGTGCTAGCATATTAGGTTTTGTGCTTGATATTGATTAGCTTAACTAATTGACATGTCATTTAGTTTTGATATCTAGGATTGTTCTTAATTGCATATTAATCATCTTAGATAAGCATATAGGGTTTCCCTTGCTCTATGTTGCATTTTGGATATTTTCACATATTCACTTAGGGTTGTATTCTCTTCAAGAGAAGGTAAGTCTTGTGTGTAGCAATCGGGATTAGGTTGCTTAGATCACAAGCAAATTGGACTAGGTTCACTCATACCGGGATTAGGTAGGTGTGTGATTACTTCCGGGATTAGGTTGTAATCGTTTGCACATTTAGTGGATTCGAGGTTCGAGTGTGGCTTACTTACATAGCCTGTGGTTTTTCCCGTGAGGGTTTCCACGTAAAAATCAAGTGTTGATTTAATTTCCGCACCATATTACACTTGCTTGTTTATATTATCTTGAGGGTAATTTTGTAATTTTGACTAACACGAAAAATTGGGTAAAAAGCGTAAAATCTATTCACCCCCCCTCTAGATAGGTTTATACACACCGTGCTATAATTAGTTTCAATTGTGGATTCAAAAGTGACCGGAACATTCTTTATAGCCTCTTGGAATTTGTTGTGACTAACGAAAAGAAAAAGTTTTGTTAATCCATCCTCAAGTACACAATTCAAAGAGAAGGGAGACCACGCTCCTAGGTGATTCACGTTCGTGATTGGATTGGAAGATCTTGCGGATTACCATCGACGCAATGTCAATCGGATCACGCGACAAATGTATGATATCTTTAGTATTATATGTTAATTAATTAGAGGGTTAAGGTTCAAATTATAGAAAAATTTTAAACTATACTAAAACCCTTTTTAGTCTCGCTTCCGCTGCGTGACCGTATTTTTCCCTACAATTGGTATCAGAGCCAGGTTGTACCCTTTAATTAATTAACGTATATATACGTGAATCTATTTCTTTTTATTGTGATTATGCATGTTTTAGAAAGAGATGGCACTCTAGGTATTCTCATATATAATTACATGTGGAATGTATGGATTTATATATGTTGTTATAAAGTGAATTGTTGTTGCTTGATTTTGGTCCTAGAATTTCAATGTAATTTTTATTTCGGAATTGTAACGAGAAGGGTGGCCTATTACCGTCACAAGTTCCTTCTTGGTAGTTGCTAGGTTCACTATTTTTTTTCTTGTATTAAAAGTACTGCAGTTTTTATTGTATTTAAAATACTGCAGATTTTTTTATCATTTAGTGCAGTTTTTATTGTGTAAAAAATTACTGCAGTGATTAAAAAAAATAAAATAAAATTCTGCAGCAGTTTATTTTGTTAAATAAAGTTGTAATACATTCAAGCATCGAAGATTCGAAGTTTTGAAGAATTGGAAGCAACTGGAACACGTTTGGGATCATGCGCACCATAGCAATTAGCGTGCGCGCAAGTTGGCGTGCAGCTGCGCTTGTTGTGGCATGGACTGCGCACGGCAGCCCTATGGAAGCCATGGGCTGCGCACGGCAGCCCTTCATGGTGCTGTGGGGTGCGCAAGGCCATAAGAGGCAGCCAAGGGGTGTGCGAATGGATTGTGGCCTCTTGAAGACTTGTTCACCAAGAAGGAAGATCTTGTAATTCCAACAATTGTAATTTACTTGCTTTTCTAGGATGGACCAAAATTGTGGCTATTTATTTTTTGCATAAATATTACAATATTTGTTATTGTATGATAACATGTCAAATAGAATAGGAGTGCCACTCATATATCTCTTTTGGTATGAACATGCATTGAATGATTTAGGTATCTAAATTGGCATCTAGATAACTTGGTAAATCATTCTATGGGATTTAATCACACGCCTTAAATAATTGAGTGGGAGAAGGTGTTTTGCAACACCTATGGCCTCCAAGGTTAGTTGAGCTTTATTATTTATTGGTAATCCCCCCAAGGGGCGTCCATGAATGGAATTTAGCAACATACTTCCTTACAAGGATAGACTAGACAATGGACTCAAACGAGATCTACTCCCCAAGGAGGGATTTTCGTGAGAGAAAATGAGGGTCGATATCTTGGTAACACACTCAATGTAATTTTATTGATATCCTCCAAGAGTTCTTGTCAGTAAAATTGCAAGGGTAAAATTGAAAACGCTGGTTGTTATGTTAACAATTAGGTGGGACCTAGTCTAACTAGTAAATGGTGCGAACTCCCAAAGGAGGCGTAACATTTATGGGTGTTGGATCACCGTTGAATTTTATGATTGAGTTATTTATTTAAATCAAGATAAATATTCGAAAGTGCTTTATCATGATTATTTACTCATATATATATTTTTTTGTTTTATTCAGAAATCATGACCCCATCACCTAATGAACATCTTAAAAGATAATACTTTAACCGGAGATAATTATGTCACATGGAAAAGGAAAATTGGGTTGTTGCTGCAAGATGAAAAACATAAGTTTATTTTGTCTGCTCCTAAACCACTTGCTCCTACTTATGAATCCCAGATTCATATGGTTGGTAAAGTTGCTATTGTTAAAGACCCGTAAGAAGGTCAAGGAACAACAAAAGAAAAAGCAACTTGGGCCTACCAAGAAGGAGACCAAGAAAGTAACCAAGATCAAAGGGAAGTGCTTCCTTTGTGGTGAAAAGGGACATTGGAAAAGAAATTGCCCAAAGTCCCAGAACAAGAAGGAACAAGGTAATATTAATTATCTTGAAACATGTTTTCTGGCAGATTCTACAGATTCTTGGATCATAGACTCTGGAGCTACAAATCATGTTTGCTATTCCTTACAGGGGTTCTAAGAAAGGAGAAAGTTGAATAAGAATGAAATCAACTTGCGTTTGGGCAACAGAACGTTAGTGTCTGCAAGTGCAGTGGGAGATATTAGAATTAATCTAGATTCTTTTAGGCATTTAGATTTGATAGACGTTTATTATGTACCTCAATTCAAGAGAAATTTAATTTCAATTTCTTGTTTGAATAAATTTGTATATTCGGTTACTTTTAATAAAGATTTATTATTAGTAAGAATAACAAATTTATTTGCAAAGGTACATTGGAAAACGGCTTATTCTTTTTGCATAAAAATATCTCTCACTTGTTGGACACAGAAATAACGGAACCTAATCATAAAAGAGTAAAATTATCAATAGATGAAACTTACCTATGGCATTTACGCCTAGGTCATATTAACCTTAATAGGATCAAAAGATTGGTAAGTGACGGACCTTTAAGTGACTTAAAGGTTGATGATCTACCAACTTATGAATCTTGTTTGGAAGGTAAAATGACCAAAAGGTCGTTCTCAGCCAAAGGCGCAAGAGCCACTGAATGTTTAGGATTGATACACACTGATGTATGTGGTCCTATAAGCATTCAAGCTAGAGGTGGATATGAGTACTTCATCACCTTCACAGATGATTACTCGAGATTTGGTTATGTGTATCTCATGCGACATAAGTTGGATGCTTTTGACATGTTCAAAGCATTCAAAGCTGAAGTAGAAAATCAGCTTAAGAAACACATAAAAATCTTGAGATCTGATCGTGGTGGAGAATATCTATCCGATGGGTTTTCAACAATATCTCATTGATAATGGGACAGTTTCTCAGTTTTCTGCACCAGGTACACCTCAACAGAATGGGGTAGCAAAAAGGAGAAATAGAACTCTTTTAGACATGGTTAGGTCTATGTTGAGTTATTCAACACTTCCTATTTCTTTTTGGGGATATGCTTTACAAACTACTATATACATTCTAAATGATGTACCATCTAAGTTCGTTCCTCAAACACCGCATGAGTTGTGGACTGGGTGCAAGCCTAGTTTACAACACTTAAGGATATTTGGTTGTCCTGCACATGTGTTAAAAGGAAAGACAGAAAAGATGGAGTCCCGTTCGGAAACATGTATATTTGTAAGGTATCCAAAAGAAACTAAAGGATATTATTTCTATAGTCCTTCAGATCTTAAAGTATTTGTTTCGACAAATGCTAAATTTCTAGAAAAGGACAATATGAATGATTTTGTGCCTAGAAGTAGAATTGTCCTGAATGAGATGTCAGGAGATACAATTCCACGAGAGGTTACACAAACTAACCCAATTGAAAGTTCTGATCCAACACAAAATCAACAACCTACCATTCCTCGTCGTAGTGGGAGGGTTAGAACACAACCCGAAAGATACATCGGTCTAGGAGAATCAGTGGAGAATCTCCCAGACGACGATGATCCCTACACGTATTAGGAAGCAATGGAGGATGTTGATAGTCGCCATTGGCAAAAGACAATGCAATCTGAGATTGAATCCATGTTCGATAACAAAGTCTGGTCCCTTGTAGACTTGCCTAAAGGGATAAAACCCATTGGGTGCAAGTGGGTATACAAGAGGAAAAGAGGTATGTATGGATGGAAAGGTGGAAACCTTTAAAGCTAGATTGGTAGCTAAAGGGTATACACAGAAAGAAGGTATCGATTACGAGGAAACCTTCTCTCCTGTGGCCATGCTTAAATCCATTACGATACTCTTATCCATTGTAGCATCTTTAGATCTAGAGATTTGGCAAATGGACGTCAAGACAGCTTTCCTTAATGGAAGTCTTGATGAAAGCATCTACATGATGTAACCAGAAGGATTCATTGAAAAGGGCCAAATGGAAAAGGTATGCAAGTTGCAGAAATCCATATATGGATCAAAGCAAGCATCCAGATCCTGGAACATAAGGTTCGATCAAGCTGTGAAAGGTTTGGATTTATTCAGAATCCTGACGAACCTTGTGTATACAAAGGATTAAGGGCGACAAGTTGGTTTTCCTGATTCTTTATGTTGATGATATACTACTCATTGTAAACGATGTAGGTGTATTGACATCAGTAAAAGAATGGTTAGCAAAATAATTTGATATGAAGGACTTAGGAGAAGCAAGTTTTATTCTAGGTATCCAAGTAATAAGGGATAGAAAGAATAAAACGATTGCCTTATCCCAAGCTTCATACATAGACAAGATCTTGTCTAGGTTTTCCATGCAGGATTCCAAGAAAGGTATGTTACCTTTCAGACATTGAATCAAGCTTTCTAAGGAACAAGTTCCTAAGAATGAGCATGAAGAGCAATTCATGAGTAGAGTTCCATATGCCTCGGCAGTTGGAAGTCTCATGTATGCAATGCTCTACACTAGACCAGATATTTGTTTTGCTGTTGGCATAGTTAGCAGGTTTCAATCGAAACCTGGTCCTGATCACTGGACGACAGCTAAGCATATTTTCAAGTATCTTAAGAGAACGAGAGATAATATGCTTGTATACTCTGGAGGGGATTTAATTCCCGTTGGGTATACAGATTCTGATTTCCAATCAGATTCTGACTCCAGAAAGTCCACATCAGGGGCTGTGTTTACTATTGGAGGAGGAGCAGTTATATGGAGGAGTATCAAGCAATCTTATATTGCTGATTTCACCATGGAAGCTGAGTATGTTGCTGCATGCGAGGCTGCCAAAGAGGCTGTTTGGCTCCGCCAATTCTTGATTGACTCGGAAGTGGTTCCTAGTGCGAATAAGCAGATCACTATCTATTGTGACAACAGTGGAGCAGTGGCTAATTCGGAAGAACCAAAAAGTCATAAGAGACGAAAACACATTGAAAGGAAGTATCACCTTTTAAGGGAAATTGTATATAGGGGTGAGAACATGGGAATGAGAGATATGACACATTTGCTATAGCGCAAGTGGGAGATTGTTAGGATCATGCTCAATAGCAATAGTGTAATAGTGTTTTTGACAATATATTCATATTAATAATGTGATTTCTAGTTTAACAAATCTTATAGCATTTATAGTTTAATTATTATAATTGTCAAAAGTAAATAATCATAAGGTCAAAAGACTATGAGAAAAGAAGAATTGTTCATACATCTGGATATGTATGAGGTAGACACAATTCTTTAGTTAGTCTTGAATAATGTTCACAACTTAAGTTAAAGGTTGGGCACATTTATCTTGTTAAAGTTGTAGAATTCTTTTACTAGCATTTGAGTGGGATCAAATGTGTTATGATGAGTCTAAAATCATTAGAGGGTCTTCGAGTAAAAGAATCTAGTGCACTGGGTGCATTGAACTGGATCACAACGAAATACTTTATCTAGAACCATCAATTGATAATAGTCTTTTCATTATCAGGACAATCAGAGAGTCTATCTTAATCCTGAGATAAATGATGGACTTATGGTTGCAAGTGGTATCATTTGAGTTATCAATGAGTACGATTATATAGCATAGTCTATCCTCGATAGTTTAGTGGTATTCATTTGTTAATCGATAGAGGACTTCACTTATAGATATGGACATCGTGGCTCCATTTATTAAATAAGAGTAGAATATCATCATATGGATGTTTTGAGGTATTTGATATTAAATCTTAATGTTAAGTTTTCAATAGTGTCTATTGAAACATGGCTTCTAGACAAGTCAAAATATCCAAGTTCAAAATGTGGTCATATGAGGAAATATGGTAACTTGGAGAGCTATAGGCGGTCTATGAGCTCTTGGCGATTACTGATATTCTTCACGAGGATACACCATCTCCAATAAGATTGTCTAGGGTACGAATGAGAAATATTTACTTATTCTATCTTTATTTAAGAGTTCAATTTTAGCTCTTTAGTGGAATGAGTTAAAATTAATAGATCGAACCTAAGTGAATCATTTGTTGATTGTGATTAGGTTATGTCTGTTGAAGCTTAAATTTAGATAGCCCGCCAAGATCCCCAATCCGCACGGACTTGCATGGATCACTTGATATATTCTACCGGACTAATTTATAGGTCCATCTAGAATTGTATTAAGGCATGTAGACTTGTTTCTTTTAGTAAGAATGGGCCTAGTTCACATGTGGGCCTTTTTTTAAGGTCCAATGGATTTAATAAAATAGAAAAACAATATACAGATATATTAATATATATGGCATGGCCAAGATATATATATGATATTATATTGTTTTATTTTTATTATTTGATTAAATGGAAATTAATTAATTGATTAATTAATTATTTAATTAAATATCAAAATCTTTTTCTGACTAGGAAATATGTTTCTTAGTAGTATACTATTGTGGTAGTATAATAAATATAAAAGACTTTAATTGGTAAGTAGATAAATAAGGGATTTATTTATCTAGTCAAATAAGGAAGTCTTTTATATGGTCACAAATACACTAAAGAGTTGGATTAGGGTTTGTATATAATATATATGCATGCAGAATATATAGATGATATATGCATGAATGCATGCGGAAATATATATACATATATGCATGCGGCAGAATATATATTAGATATACACTATGATTATATAAAGCATGCAGAATGTGCACAAGGCCGAAAATATATATGTATTATAAGGCATGCAGAATTAATTTCAAATATATATATATATATATATATATATATTTAAGCGTGCAGTATTAGTATGCACTTATTTAGGCGTACAATACTTATGATATAAATATATTATTAAAGGTTGAATTTGGGTGCCGCAACATATATATTATTCTTGCAACCTGAATGTGAGTGCCAGATTATATATATATAAAGAATTAGGCTAACCCTAAGAGCTAAGTCTTTGGACTTGAGAGTTTTTTCTTTTAATTGAGAAAAATGGAATCCAACTCTTAGACTAGTGTGATAATTTCGGCCAAGAGGAATAGAGAGAAAAGTTTGTTCTTATTTCGATAGTGCACTAGTAACTTTTATATCAAAAGGTTTTGTGCACAATTTCGAATAAGGTTCACGCGAGTTTCGATCTAACGATTGTGAATTCAAAAGTGACCGGAACATTCTTTATAGCCTCTTGGAATTTGTTGTGACTAACGAAAAAGAAAAAGTTTTGTTAATCCATCCTCAGGTACACAATTCAAAGAGAAGGGAGACCACGCTCCTAGGTGATTCACGTTCGTGATTGGATTGGAAGATCTTGCGGATTACCATCGACGCAATGTCAATCGAATCACGCGACAAAGGTATGATATCTTTAGTATTATATGTTAATTAATTAGAGGGTTAAGGTTCAAATTATGGAAAAATTTTAAACTATACTAAACTCGATTTTAGTCTCGCTTCCGCTGCGTGACCGTATTTTTCCCTACAGATGCATGTTCCTAGGAATGATAATATTGATTTGCATGATCCTAGGAATAGTAGAGCACATGTACCAAAGACCACTAAGAAAGCTAAAATTGTTGCCAAGTGGATTAGAAAGAATGAAAATGTTTGCCATGTTGCACAAATAGCCTTGAAGGCAAATTCTTCTAATTTTTGGTATTTGGATAGTGGGTGCTCTAGACACATGACGGGAAACAAGAGTTTCTTCGAGACTCTTGTTATGGAGGAAGGTGGATATGTCACTTTTGGTGATGGATCCAAAAAGAAGGTTGTAGGGAAAAGAACCATTTCCGTTCCCGGTTTACCCTCCGTATCCGATGCTTTATTTGTTGATGGCTTGAAAGCCAATTTAATAAGCATTTCACATCTAAGTGATGAAGGATATTCCGTCTTGTTTAGTAAAAATGATTGCTCAATCCTAAAGCCCGATGGACAAACCTTGTTGAAAGGTATGAGATCTAGTGACAATTGTTATTGTCTTGAAGCTAGAATAGTCTCAAACAATGTGTCCATGGATGAGCAAGTTGAGTTGTGGCATGAAAGACTTGGCCACATGAACTTTAGGGATTTAAGAACCCTAGGAAAGTTTGAGTGTGTGCGTGGCCTCCCTAAACTTGGGAAGAAAGCCAATGGTATTTGTGGACCTTGCCAACAAGGAAAACAAACCAAAAGCATGCACAAAAAGGGCAAGTATCTCTCCACCAAGGAGACCCTAGAGCTTCTCCACATGGATCTCTTGGGTCCTATGCAAACCGAGAGTTTAGGTGGAAAGAGATACATTTTTGTTTGTGTTGATGATTTCTCTAGATTTACATGGACATATTTTCTTAGAGAAAAATCCGAAACTTTTGAAAAGTTTAAAATGCTTTGTACTAAATTACAAAATGAAATGAAATCTAACATTAGAAGCATTAAACGGATTAGAAGTGACCATGGGAGGGAATTTGAGAATGCCTCTTTTGAAAGCTATTGTGATAGCTTAGGCATCTCCCATGAGTTTTCGGCTCCTAGGACACCTCAACAAAATGGAGTTGTTGAGAGGAAGAATAGGGTCCTCCAAGAGATGGCCCGAGTGATATTGCTTAGCAACAATGTCCCTAGGAACCTATGGGCCGAAGCCATCAATACGGCTTGCTATATAGGGAATAGAGTTTTCCTAAGGCCCGGATTTAGAAACACCTCCTATGAGCTATGGAAGGGTAGGAAGCCAAATTTTAGCTACTTCCACACATTTGGAAGCAAATGCTACATTTTAAATGACCGTGATCAACTTGGCAAGTTTGATGCTAAGAGTGATGAGGGTATCTTTATTGGCTACGCCTTGAATAGTAGAGCCTATAGAGTTTTCAACTTGAAGACTCGAACCGTCATGGAATCATCAAATGTGGTCATTGATGATACAAGGCTCAAGTCTAATGACCATGAGGAGGAGGATGTTTTAGAGGATGACTCTCCTTTGGAGAGGGTTGTGGTGACTCCCAGTGTTGGGACATCTAATAAAGTCACACAACCTATTACTAGAGTTCCTAACTTGGACTCTAATGAACCCGCTCCATGGGTTAGAAGACTCCATAACAAAGAGGATGTTAGGACTAGGCGTCAAATAGCTAATCTAATTAGCTTTACATGCTACACCTCTCAAATAGAACCCAAAAAGGTTGATGAAGCCTTCAATGATGAATTTTGGGTTCTTGCCATGCAAGAAGAGCTAAACCAATTCGAAAGGAATGAGGTTTGGACTCTAGTTCCTAGGCCTAAGACCACTAATGTCATAGGCACTAAATGGATATTTAGGAACAAATCCGATGAGGATGGCAACATAGTGCGGAAAGGCTAGACTTGTAGCACAAGGGTACTCTCAAATTGAGGGTATCGACTTTGAGGAGACTTTTGCTCCCGTTGCCCGCTTAGAGTCCATTAGGCTTCTCTTGTCCATCTCTTGTGTGCACAAGTTTAAAGTGCACCAAATGGACGTCAAGAGTGCCTTCCTCAATGGCTTCTTACAAGAGGAAGTGTTTGTTGAATAACCCAAGGGGTTTGTGGATGCTCACTACCCCAACCATGTCTATCGCCTCAAAAAGGCACTATATGGGTTGAAACAAGCACCGAGGGCTTGGTATGAGTGCCTCACTCAATTTCTTGTTGACAATAACTACACAAGAGGTAGTGTTGAGAAGACACTATTCATCAAGAGAGACAATGATGAGCTTTTCATAGCTCAAATATATATTGATGACATAGTGTTTGGCTCCACCAACAACACCAAAGTCCAATAATTTGTTGATGTCATGTCTCATGAATTTGAGATGAGTCTTGTTGGTGAGCTTAGTTACTTCCTAGGTTTGCAAATTAGGCAACTAGATGATGGGATTTTCATATCCCAAGACAAATATGCCAAAAACCTAGAGAAAAAGTTTGGTCTTGAAAAAGCCAAACATTGTGATACACCTATGAGTACCACTTTGAAGCTAAGCAAGGATGTTAGTGGTAAAAGTGTGGAACAAACTCTATATAGGGGCTGTTAGGATTATGCTCAATAGCAAGAGTGTAATGTTGTAATTAACAATCTTTTTCATATTAATAAAGTGATTTCTGTTTTAACAAATCGTATAGCATTTATAGTTTAATATTATAATTGTCAAAGTAAATAATCATAAGGTCTAAAGACTATGAGAAAAGAAGAATTGTTCGTACATCTGGATATTTATGTGGTAGACACAATTCTTTAGTTAGTCTTGAATATTGTTCACAACTTAAGTTAAAGGTTCGGCACCTTTATCTTGTTAAAGTTGTAGAATTCTTTTGCTAGCATTTGAGTGGGATCAAATGAGATATGATGAGTCTAAAATCATTGGAGTGTCTTCGAGCAAAAGAATCTAGTGCACTGGGTGCATTGAACTGGATCACAATGAAATACTTTATCTATAACCGTCAGTAGATAAAAGTCTTTTCATTATCAGGACAATCGGAGAGTCTATCTTAATCCTGAGATAAATGATGGACTTATGGTTGCAAGTGATATCATTTGAGTTATCAATGAGTACGATTATATCGCATAGTCTATCCTCGATAGTTTGGTGATATTCATTTGTTAATCGATAGAGGACTTCATTTATAGATATGGACATCATGGCTCCATTTTGTTAAATGAGAGTATAATATCATCATATGGATGTTTTGAGGTAATTGGATATTAAATCTCAACGTTGAGTTTTCGATAGTGTCTATTGAAAACATGGCTTTTGGACAAGTCAAAATATCCAAGTTCAAAACGTGGTCATACGAGTAAATATGGTAACTTGGAGAGTTATAGGCGGTCTACGAACTCTTGGCGATTACTGATATTAATCACGAGGATACACTATCTCCAATATGATTGTCTAGGGTATGAATGTAGGGAAAAATACCGTAGTACACGCAGCGGAAGCGAGACTAAAAATTGATTTAGTAAGTTTTAAAAAATTTTCCTTTTATGAACCTTAAACCCTTTAATCAATTAAACATATATATTATCTAACAAAAGAAGAATACCTTTTGTCGCGTGATTCGATTGACTTGCGTCGATGGTAATCCGCAAGATCTTCAATCCTAGCACGAACGTGGATCACCTAGGAGCGTGGTCTCCCTTTTCTTTGAATTGCAAACCTGTGAATGGACAAAACAAACTTTTCTTTTCTTTGTTAGTCACAAAAACAATCAAAAGAATACTAAGATTATTCCGGTCACTTTTGAGTTCTCAATCTAATGATCGAAACTCGCATGAACCTAGATCGAAGTTGTATACACAAGCTTATTAATGAATAAGCAAATAGTATACCATCAAAGAATAATCTATCACTCTTTTATGTTTTTAGTAGAATAAAATAATCTTTCTATGAATTGAGAAGAAGAAGAAAATAGAATCAAGCACCAAAAACCCTAAGTGGCCGAATTCTATAAGTCCACATATATAGGTGGCAAAATTTTCTTTTTCTCTTTCAATTAGGGTGGCCGAAAATCATAACCTAAAAGGGACTAGGGTTGCCGCAATACTCAAGTCAAAAGAGAGTTTGTATTGCACCCTAATTCCTATTTAGTTTAAGACTTCAAACCCTAATTTAATTCATAAATCTTTTATTCTTTATTTGACTAAATAAAAAGACTTCTTATTTGATTAAATAAATAAAATTAATTATTTATTTCCTTATCAAACAAGTCTTTTACTTTTACTTTTACTTTTAGGAAATATATTTCCTGATCAGAAAAGATTTGTTTCTTAATTAAACAATTAATTAATAAATTAATTAATTCTTATTTAATTAAAACAATGAAACAAAATAATATATTAGGTTAATATTAACCCTTGCCGCCCCACTTAGAATAAATGGGCCAAATATTATTTTCTTATTTCATTTAATCCATTGGACTTTAAATAAAAAGCCCACATGTGAACCAGACCCATTCTTACTAAAAGAAACAAGCCAACATGCCTTTCATTAATATATTAATATAATTGAGCAGCCCATTACTTAAATAATGTGCAAATTATATTCTTAATATATTAAATGCAATTCTAGATGGACCCTTAAATTGGTCCGGTAGAATATATCAAGTGATCCATGCAAGTCCGTGCGGATTGGGGATCTTGGCGGGCCATCTAAATTTAAGCTTCAATAGACATAACCTAATCACAATCAACAAATGATTCACTTAGGTCCGATCCATTAATTTTAACTCATTCCACTAAATAGCTAAAACTGAACTCTTAAATAAAGATAGAAAAGGAAGATGCTCCTCATTCATACCCTAGACAATCATATTGGAGAAAATGTATCCTCATGATTAATATCAGTAATCGCCAAGAGTTCATAGACCGTCTATAACTCTCCAAGTTACCATATTTACTCATATGACCACGTTTTGAACTTGGATATTTTGACTTGTCCAGAAGCCATGTTTTCAATAGACACATTCGAAAACTCAACGTTGAGATTTAATATCCAATTACCTCAAAACATCCATATGATGATATTATACTCTCATTTAATTAAATGGAGCCACGATGTCCATATCTATAAATTAAGTCCTCTATCGATTAACAAATGAATATCACCAAACTATCGAGGATAGACTATGCGATATAATCGTACTCATTGATAACTCAAATGATATCACTTGCAACCATAAGTCCATCATTTATCTCAGGATTAAGATAGACTCTCCGATTGTCCTGATAATGAAAAGACTATTATCTATTGACGGTTATAGATAAAGTATTTCATTGTGATCCAGTTCAATGCACCCAGTGCACTAGATCCTTTTGCTCGAAGACACTCCGATGATTTTAGACTCATCATATCTCATTTGATCCCACTCAAATGCTAGCAAAAGAATTCTACAACTTTAACAAGATAAAAGTGCCCAACCTTTAACTTAAGTTGTGAACATTATTCAAGACTAACTAAAGAATTGTGTCTACCACATACATATCCAGTTGTACGAACAATTCTTCTTTTCTCATAGTCTTTAGACCTTATGATTATTTACTTTGACAATTATAATATTAAACTATAATGCTATACGATTTGTTAAACCAGAATCACTTTATTAATATGAAAAAGATTTTTAATTACAACATTACACTCTTGCTATTGAGCATAATTCTAACAATGAATGAGGAGCATCTTCCTTTTCTATCTTTATTTAAGAGTTCAGTTTTAGCTCTTTAGTGGAATGAGTTAAATTAATGGATTGGACCTAAGTGAATCATTTATTGATTGTGATTAGGTTATGTCTATTGAAGCTTAAATTTAGATGGCCCGCTAAGATCCCCAATCCACACGGACTTGCATGGATCACTTGATATATTCTATCGGACCAATTTAAGGGTCCATCTAGAATTGCATTTAATATATTAAGAATATAATTTGCACATTATTTAAGTAATGGGCTGCTCAATTATATTAATATATTAATGAAAGACTTGTGGGCTTGTTTCTTTTAGTAAGAATGGGTCTGGTTCACATGTGGGCTTTTTATTTAAAGTCCAATGGATTAAATGAAATAAGAAATATATTTGGCCCATTATTTTAAGTGGGGCGGCAAGGTGGTTTTTAACCTAATATTATTTGTTTCATTGTTTTTTAAATAAGAATTAATTAATTATTAATTAATGTTTAATTAAGAAACAAATCTTTTCTGATCAGGAAATATTTCCTAAAGTAAAAGTAAAAGACTTGTTTGATAAGGAAATAAATAATTAATTTTATTTATTTAATCAAATAAGAAGTTTTTATTTAGTCAAATAAAAGAATAAAAGATTTATGATTGAATTAGGGTTTGAAGTCTTAAACTAAATAGGAATTAGGGTGCAATACAAACTCCTTTTTGGCTGGTATTGCAGCAAACCCTAGTCCCTTTAGGTATTATTTTCGGCCACCCTAATAGAAGAGAGAAGAAAATTTTGCCACCCTATATGTGGACTTAGATTCGGCCACTCTAGTTTTTTGGGTGCTTGATTCTATTTTCTTCTTCTTCTCAATTCATAGAAAGATTATTTTATTCTACTAAAAACATAAAAGAGTGATAGATTATTCTTCGATGGTATACTATTTGCTATTCATCAATAAGCTTGTGTGTACAACGTCGATCTAGGTTCACGCGAGTTCGATCATTAGATTGAGAACTCAAAAGTGACCGGAATAATCTTAGTATTCTTTTGATGTTTTTGTGACTAACAAAGAAAAGAAAAGTTTGTTTTGTCCATTCAGGTTTGCATTCAAGAAAAGGGAGACCACGCTCCTAGGTGATCCACGTTCGTGCTAGGATTGAAGATCTTGCGGATTACCATCGAGCAAGTCAATTGGATCACGCGACAAAAGGTATTCTTCTTTTGTTAGATAATATATATATTAATGATTAAAGGGTTTAAGGTTCATAAAAAAGAAAAATTAAAAGTTACTAAATCAATTTAGTCTCGCTTCCGCTGCATGCACTACGGTATTTTCCCTACAATTGGTATCAGAGCCTAGGTTGAACCCTTTTACTTAAGTATATATACGGGATCGATTTCTTTTATTGTGATTATGCTGTTTAGAAAGAGATGGCACTCTAGGTATTTGCATATATAATACATGTGATGTATGGATTATATATGTTTTATGTGGATTGTTATTGCTCGATTTTGGTCCTAGATTTTCAATGTATTTTTGTTATGGAATTGTAACAAGAAGGGTGGTCTATTACGCCATAATTCCTCTGGTAGTTGCTAGGTTTTATTTTTTTTTAATATAGGGCAGTATTTTTTAACTATTGCAGTTTTTTTTATTTATTTTTAGTGCAGGTTTTTTATATGTAAAAGTACTGCAGTGAATAAAAAAAAAAAAAAAATTTAATACTGCAGTATATTATTTATACTGCTGTAATGTTTTGGGTGTTGAAGATTCGAAGACACGAAGAAAAACAAAGCAACCAGAACGAGAACGAGTACCGTGCGCACCTAGGAGTGGATTGGGCTGCGCATGCAAGCCCAAACCTTGGTGGGCGCGCATGGCAGCCTTGTGGCCTTATGGGCTGCGCATGGCAGCCCTTGTGGGGTTGTGGGCTGTGCACGCCCATGGGAGAAGGACGGAGGATGAGGTATGGTTGATGGGCCACTTGAAAATCTTGTATTCCTAAACAATTGTAATTTACTTGTTTTTCTAGATGGGCCAAATTATTGGCTATTTACTTTATGCTTAATATTACAATATTATGTATGAGAACATGACATATGAATAGGAGTGCCACTCATATATCTCTTTTGGTATGATATGCATTGAATGATTTAGGTACTAAATTGGCATCTAGATAACTGTAGGAGATGCTCAATAGAAGAGTGTAATGTGGAATAACAATCTTTTTCATATAATAAAGTGATTCTGGTTTAACAAATCGTATAGCATTTATAGTTAATATTAATTGTCAAAGTAAATAACTAAGGTCTAAAGACTATGGGGAAAGAAGAATTGTGTTACATCTGGTATTGTATGTGGTAGACACAACTTTAGTTAGTCTTGAATAAGGTTCACAACTTAAGTTAAAGGTGGGCACCTTTCTCTGTTAAAGTTGAAGAATTCTTTTGCTAGCATTTGAGTGGGATTAAATGAGATATGATGAGTCTAAAATCATTGGGTGTCTTCGAGCAAAGGATCTAGTGCACTGGGTGCATTGAACGGATCACAATGAAATACTTATCTAAAGGAGTAGAAAAGTTTGTCATTATCAGGACACGGAGAGTCTATCTTAATCTGGAGATAAATGATGGGATTATGGTTGCAAGTGATATCATTGAGTATCAATGAGTCGATTATATCGCATAGTCTATCCTCGTAGTTTGGTGATTTCATTGTTAATCGATAGAGGACTTAATTATAGATATGGACAGTGGCTCCATTTAATCAATGAGAGTATAATCATCATCCTAGGATGTTTGAGTAATGGATATTAATTAACT
>CM059872.1:659576-865737 GCA_030490815.1 Acer saccharum
AAATTACAAAATGAAATGAAATCTAACATTAGAAGCATTAAACGGATTAGAAGTGACCATGGAGGGGAATTGAGAATGCCTCTTTGAAAGCTATTTGTGATAGCTAGGCATCTCCCATGAGTTTTCGGCTCTAGGACACCTCAACAAAATGGAGTTGTTGAGAGGAAGAAAGGGTCCTCCAAGAGGATGGCCCGAGTGATATTGCTTAGCAACAATGTCCCTAGGAACCTATGGGCCGAAGCCATCAATACGGCTTGCTATATAGGGAATAGAGTTTTCCTAAGGCCCGGATTTAGAAACACCTCCTATGAGCTATGGAAGGGTAGGAAGCCAAATTTTAGCTACTTCCACACATTTGGAAGCAAATGCTACATTTTAAATGACCGTGATCAACTTGGCAAGTTTGATGCTAAGAGTGATGAGGGTATCTTTATTGGCTACGCCTTGAATAGTAGAGCCTATAGAGTTTTCAACTTGAAGACTCGAACCGTCATGGAATCATCAAATGTGGTCATTGATGATACAAGGCTCAAGTCTAATGACCATGAGGAGGAGGATGTTTTAGAGGATGACTCTCCTTTGGAGAGGGTTGTGGTGACTCCCAGTGTTGGGACATCTAATAAAGTCACACAACCTATTACTAGAGTTCCTAACTTGGACTCTAATGAACCCGCTCCATGGGTTAGAAGACTCCATAACAAAGAGGATGTTAGGACTAGGCGTCAAATAGCTAATCTAATTAGCTTTACATGCTACACCTCTCAAATAGAACCCAAAAAGGTTGATGAAGCCTTCAATGATGAATTTTGGGTTCTTGCCATGCAAGAAGAGCTAAACCAATTCGAAAGGAATGAGGTTTGGACTCTAGTTCCTAGGCCTAAGACCACTAATGTCATAGGCACTAAATGGATATTTAGGAACAAATCCGATGAGGATGGCAACATAGTGCGGAAAGGCTAGACTTGTAGCACAAGGGTACTCTCAAATTGAGGGTATCGACTTTGAGGAGACTTTTGCTCCCGTTGCCCGCTTAGAGTCCATTAGGCTTCTCTTGTCCATCTCTTGTGTGCACAAGTTTAAAGTGCACCAAATGGACGTCAAGAGTGCCTTCCTCAATGGCTTCTTACAAGAGGAAGTGTTTGTTGAATAACCCAAGGGGTTTGTGGATGCTCACTACCCCAACCATGTCTATCGCCTCAAAAAGGCACTATATGGGTTGAAACAAGCACCGAGGGCTTGGTATGAGTGCCTCACTCAATTTCTTGTTGACAATAACTACACAAGAGGTAGTGTTGAGAAGACACTATTCATCAAGAGAGACAATGATGAGCTTTTCATAGCTCAAATATATATTGATGACATAGTGTTTGGCTCCACCAACAACACCAAAGTCCAATAATTTGTTGATGTCATGTCTCATGAATTTGAGATGAGTCTTGTTGGTGAGCTTAGTTACTTCCTAGGTTTGCAAATTAGGCAACTAGATGATGGGATTTTCATATCCCAAGACAAATATGCCAAAAACCTAGAGAAAAAGTTTGGTCTTGAAAAAGCCAAACATTGTGATACACCTATGAGTACCACTTTGAAGCTAAGCAAGGATGTTAGTGGTAAAAGTGTGGAACAAACTCTATATAGGGGCTGTTAGGATTATGCTCAATAGCAAGAGTGTAATGTTGTAATTAACAATCTTTTTCATATTAATAAAGTGATTTCTGTTTTAACAAATCGTATAGCATTTATAGTTTAATATTATAATTGTCAAAGTAAATAATCATAAGGTCTAAAGACTATGAGAAAAGAAGAATTGTTCGTACATCTGGATATTTATGTGGTAGACACAATTCTTTAGTTAGTCTTGAATATTGTTCACAACTTAAGTTAAAGGTTCGGCACCTTTATCTTGTTAAAGTTGTAGAATTCTTTTGCTAGCATTTGAGTGGGATCAAATGAGATATGATGAGTCTAAAATCATTGGAGTGTCTTCGAGCAAAAGAATCTAGTGCACTGGGTGCATTGAACTGGATCACAATGAAATACTTTATCTATAACCGTCAGTAGATAAAAGTCTTTTCATTATCAGGACAATCGGAGAGTCTATCTTAATCCTGAGATAAATGATGGACTTATGGTTGCAAGTGATATCATTTGAGTTATCAATGAGTACGATTATATCGCATAGTCTATCCTCGATAGTTTGGTGATATTCATTTGTTAATCGATAGAGGACTTCATTTATAGATATGGACATCATGGCTCCATTTTGTTAAATGAGAGTATAATATCATCATATGGATGTTTTGAGGTAATTGGATATTAAATCTCAACGTTGAGTTTTCGATAGTGTCTATTGAAAACATGGCTTTTGGACAAGTCAAAATATCCAAGTTCAAAACGTGGTCATACGAGTAAATATGGTAACTTGGAGAGTTATAGGCGGTCTACGAACTCTTGGCGATTACTGATATTAATCACGAGGATACACTATCTCCAATATGATTGTCTAGGGTATGAATGTAGGGAAAAATACCGTAGTACACGCAGCGGAAGCGAGACTAAAAATTGATTTAGTAAGTTTTAAAAAATTTTCCTTTTATGAACCTTAAACCCTTTAATCAATTAAACATATATATTATCTAACAAAAGAAGAATACCTTTTGTCGCGTGATTCGATTGACTTGCGTCGATGGTAATCCGCAAGATCTTCAATCCTAGCACGAACGTGGATCACCTAGGAGCGTGGTCTCCCTTTTCTTTGAATTGCAAACCTGTGAATGGACAAAACAAACTTTTCTTTTCTTTGTTAGTCACAAAAACAATCAAAAGAATACTAAGATTATTCCGGTCACTTTTGAGTTCTCAATCTAATGATCGAAACTCGCATGAACCTAGATCGAAGTTGTATACACAAGCTTATTAATGAATAAGCAAATAGTATACCATCAAAGAATAATCTATCACTCTTTTATGTTTTTAGTAGAATAAAATAATCTTTCTATGAATTGAGAAGAAGAAGAAAATAGAATCAAGCACCAAAAACCCTAAGTGGCCGAATTCTATAAGTCCACATATATAGGTGGCAAAATTTTCTTTTTCTCTTTCAATTAGGGTGGCCGAAAATCATAACCTAAAAGGGACTAGGGTTGCCGCAATACTCAAGTCAAAAGAGAGTTTGTATTGCACCCTAATTCCTATTTAGTTTAAGACTTCAAACCCTAATTTAATTCATAAATCTTTTATTCTTTTATTTGACTAAATAAAAAGACTTCTTATTTGATTAAATAAATAAAATTAATTATTTATTTCCTTATCAAACAAGTCTTTTACTTTTACTTTTACTTTTAGGAAATATATTTCCTGATCAGAAAAGATTTGTTTCTTAATTAAACAATTAATTAATAAATTAATTAATTCTTATTTAATTAAAACAATGAAACAAAATAATATATTAGGTTAATATTAACCCTTGCCGCCCCACTTAGAATAAATGGGCCAAATATTATTTTCTTATTTCATTTAATCCATTGGACTTTAAATAAAAAGCCCACATGTGAACCAGACCCATTCTTACTAAAAGAAACAAGCCAACATGCCTTTCATTAATATATTAATATAATTGAGCAGCCCATTACTTAAATAATGTGCAAATTATATTCTTAATATATTAAATGCAATTCTAGATGGACCCTTAAATTGGTCCGGTAGAATATATCAAGTGATCCATGCAAGTCCGTGCGGATTGGGGATCTTGGCGGGCCATCTAAATTTAAGCTTCAATAGACATAACCTAATCACAATCAACAAATGATTCACTTAGGTCCGATCCATTAATTTTAACTCATTCCACTAAATAGCTAAAACTGAACTCTTAAATAAAGATAGAAAAGGAAGATGCTCCTCATTCATACCCTAGACAATCATATTGGAGAAAATGTATCCTCATGATTAATATCAGTAATCGCCAAGAGTTCATAGACCGTCTATAACTCTCCAAGTTACCATATTTACTCATATGACCACGTTTTGAACTTGGATATTTTGACTTGTCCAGAAGCCATGTTTTCAATAGACACATTCGAAAACTCAACGTTGAGATTTAATATCCAATTACCTCAAAACATCCATATGATGATATTATACTCTCATTTAATTAAATGGAGCCACGATGTCCATATCTATAAATTAAGTCCTCTATCGATTAACAAATGAATATCACCAAACTATCGAGGATAGACTATGCGATATAATCGTACTCATTGATAACTCAAATGATATCACTTGCAACCATAAGTCCATCATTTATCTCAGGATTAAGATAGACTCTCCGATTGTCCTGATAATGAAAAGACTATTATCTATTGACGGTTATAGATAAAGTATTTCATTGTGATCCAGTTCAATGCACCCAGTGCACTAGATCCTTTTGCTCGAAGACACTCCGATGATTTTAGACTCATCATATCTCATTTGATCCCACTCAAATGCTAGCAAAAGAATTCTACAACTTTAACAAGATAAAAGTGCCCAACCTTTAACTTAAGTTGTGAACATTATTCAAGACTAACTAAAGAATTGTGTCTACCACATACATATCCAGTTGTACGAACAATTCTTCTTTTCTCATAGTCTTTAGACCTTATGATTATTTACTTTGACAATTATAATATTAAACTATAAATGCTATACGATTTGTTAAACCAGAAATCACTTTATTAATATGAAAAAGATTTTTAATTACAACATTACACTCTTGCTATTGAGCATAATTCTAACAATGAATGAGGAGCATCTTCCTTTTCTATCTTTATTTAAGAGTTCAGTTTTAGCTCTTTAGTGGAATGAGTTAAAATTAATGGATTGGACCTAAGTGAATCATTTATTGATTGTGATTAGGTTATGTCTATTGAAGCTTAAATTTAGATGGCCCGCTAAGATCCCCAATCCACACGGACTTGCATGGATCACTTGATATATTCTATCGGACCAATTTAAGGGTCCATCTAGAATTGCATTTAATATATTAAGAATATAATTTGCACATTATTTAAGTAATGGGCTGCTCAATTATATTAATATATTAATGAAAGACTTGTGGGCTTGTTTCTTTTAGTAAGAATGGGTCTGGTTCACATGTGGGCTTTTTATTTAAAGTCCAATGGATTAAATGAAATAAGAAAATAATATTTGGCCCATTTATTTTAAGTGGGGCGGCAAGGTGGTTTTTAACCTAATATATTATTTTGTTTCATTGTTTTAATTAAATAAGAATTAATTAATTTATTAATTAATTGTTTAATTAAGAAACAAATCTTTTCTGATCAGGAAATATATTTCCTAAAGTAAAAGTAAAAGACTTGTTTGATAAGGAAATAAATAATTAATTTTATTTATTTAATCAAATAAGAAGTCTTTTTATTTAGTCAAATAAAAGAATAAAAGATTTATGAATTGAATTAGGGTTTGAAGTCTTAAACTAAATAGGAATTAGGGTGCAATACAAACTCCTTTTTGGCTTGAGTATTGCAGCAACCCTAGTCCCTTTTAGGTTATTATTTTCGGCCACCCTAATAGAAAGAGAGAAAGAAAATTTTGCCACCTATATATGTGGACTTATAGAATTCGGCCACTCTAGTTTTTTGGTGCTTGATTCTATTTTCTTCTTCTTCTCAATTCATAGAAAGATTATTTTTATTCTACTAAAAACATAAAAGAGTGATAGATTATTCTTCGATGGTATACTATTTGCTTATTCATCAATAAGCTTGTGTGTACAACGTCGATCTAGGTTCACGCGAGTTTCGATCATTAGATTGAGAACTCAAAAGTGACCGGAATAATCTTAGTATTCTTTTGATTGTTTTTGTGACTAACAAAGAAAAGAAAAGTTTGTTTTGTCCATTCACAGGTTTGCAATTCAAAGAAAAGGGAGACCACGCTCCTAGGTGATCCACGTTCGTGCTAGGATTGAAGATCTTGCGGATTACCATCGACGCAAGTCAATTGGATCACGCGACAAAAGGTATTCTTCTTTTGTTAGATAATATATATATTTAATTGATTAAAGGGTTTAAGGTTCATAAAAAAGAAAAATTTTAAAAGTTACTAAATCAATTTTTAGTCTCGCTTCCGCTGCATGCACTACGGTATTTTTCCCTACAATTGGTATCAGAGCCTAGGTTGAACCCTTTTAATTAATTAACGTATATATACGTGGATCGATTTCTTTTTATTGTGATTATGCATGTTTAGAAAGAGATGGCACTCTAGGTATTTGCATATATAATTACATGTGATGTATGGATTTATATATGTTTTATGTGGATTGTTATTGCTCGATTTTGGTCCTAGATTTTCAATGTATTTTTGTTATGGAATTGTAACAAGAAGGGTGGTCTATTATCGCCATAATTCCTTCTTGGTAGTTGCTAGGTTTTATTTTTTTTTTAATATAGGTGCAGTATTTTTTTAACTATTGCAGTTTTTTTTATTTAATTTTTTAGTGCAGTTTTTTATATGTAAAAGTACTGCAGTGAATAAAAAAAAAAAAAAATTTAATACTGCAGTATTTATTATTTTATACTGCTGTAATGTTTTTGGGTGTTGAAGATTCGAAGACACGAAGAAAAACAAAGCAACCAGAACCGAGAACGAGTACCGTGCGCACCCTAGGAGTGGATTGGGCTGCGCATGGCAAGCCCAAACCTTGGTGGGCTGCGCATGGCAGCCTTGTGTGGCCTTATGGGCTGCGCATGGCAGCCCCTTTGTGGGGTTGTGGGCTGTGCACGCCCATGGGAGAAGGACGGAGGATGAGCGTATGGTTGATGGGCCACTTGAAAATCTTGTATTCCTAAACAATTGTAATTTACTTGTTTTTCTAGGATGGGCCAAAATTATTGCTATTTAATTTATGCTTAAATATTACAATATTTGTTATTGTATGATAACATGACATATAGAATAGGAGTGCCACTCATATATCTCTTTTGGTATGAATATGCATTGAATGATTTAGGTATCTAAATTGGCATCTAGATAACTGTTAGGATTATGCTCAATAGAAAGAGTGTAATGTTGTAATTAACAATCTTTTTCATATTAATAAAGTGATTTCTGGTTTAACAAATCGTATAGCATTTATAGTTTAATATTATAATTGTCAAAGTAAATAATCATAAGGTCTAAAGACTATGGGAAAAGAAGAATTGTTCGTACATCTGGATATGTATGTGGTAGACACAATTCTTTAGTTAGTCTTGAATAATGTTCACAACTTAAGTTAAAGGTTGGGCACCTTTATCTTGTTAAAGTTGAAGAATTCTTTTGCTAGCATTTGAGTGGGATTAAATGAGATATGATGAGTCTAAAATCATTGGAGTGTCTTCGAGCAAAAGGATCTAGTGCACTGGGTGCATTGAACTGGATCACAATGAAATACTTTATCTATAACCGTCAGTAGATAAAAGTCTTTTCATTATCAGGACAATCGGAGAGTCTATCTTAATCCTGAGATAAATGATGGACTTATGGTTGCAAGTGATATCATTTGAGTTATCAATGAGTACGATTATATCGCATAGTCTATCCTCGATAGTTTGGTGATATTCATTTGTTAATCGATAGAGGACTTAATTTATAGATATGGACATCGTGGCTCCATTTAATTAAATGAGAGTATAATATCATCATATGGATGTTTTGAGGTAATTGGATATTAAATCTCAACGTTGAGTTTTCGATAGTGTCTATTGAAAACATGGCTTCTGGACAAGTCAAAATATCCAAGTTCAAAACGTGGTCATATGAGTAAATATGGTAACTTGGAGAGTTATAGGCGGTCTATGAACTCTTGGCGATTACTGATATTAATCACGAGGATACACTATCTCCAATATGATTGTCTAGGGTATGAATGAGGAGCATCTTCCTTTTCTATCTTTATTTAAGAGTTCAGTTTTAGCTCTTTAGTGGAATGAGTTAAAATTAATGGATCGGACCTAAGTGAATCATTTGTTGATTGTGATTAGGTTATGTCTATTGAAGCTTAAATTTAGATGGCCCGCCAAGATCCCCAATCCACACGGACTTGCATGGATCACTTGATATATTCTACCGGACCAATTTAAGGGTCCATCTAGAATTGCATTTAATATATTAAGAATATAATATGCACATTATTTATGTAATGGGCTGCTCAATTATATTAATATATTAATGAAAGACATGTGGGCTTGTTTCTTTTAGTAAGAATGGGTCTGGTTCACATGTGGGCTTTTAATTTAAAGTCCAATGGATTAAATGAAATAAGAAAATAATATTAGGCCCAATTTTATACAAGTGGGGCGGCAGGGTTAATGTTTTAACCTAATATATTATTTTGTTTCATTTGTTTTAATTAAATAAGAATTAATTAATTTATTAATTAATTGTTTAATTAAATAAACAAATCTTTCCTAAAAGTAAAAGACTTGTTTGATAAGGAAATAAATAATTAATTTTATTTATTTAATCAAATAAGGAGTCTTTTTATTTAGTCAAAATAAAAGAATAAAAATCAATGAGTTGGATTAGGGTTTGAAGTCTTAAAAGACATGTGTATTTGGGTGCAACACAACTCCTCTTTTGTAGAGAAAAATTGCGGCAACCCTAGTAGAATCACATGAAGAATTCGGCCACCCTAAAGGAAAGAAGGAAGAAAATTTGGCCACCTATATAAGTGCTCTTATAGATTTCGGCCAACAGAATGCTTGGTGCTTGAGATTCTATTTTTTCTTCTTCTTCTTCATTCATAGAGAGTTTTTATTCTACTAAGACAAAAAGGAGTGTTAGATTATTCTTTGATAGTATACTATTTGCTTAATCATCAATAAGCTTGTGTATACGATATCGATCTAGGTTCACGCGAGTTTCGATCATTAGATTGAGAACTCAAAAGTGACCGGAATAATCTTAGACATTCTTTTGATTGTTTTGTGACTAACAAAGAAAAGAAAAGTTTTGTTTTGTCCATTCACAGGTTTGCAATTCAAAGAAAAGGGAGACCACGCTCCTAGGTGATCCACGTTCGTGCTAGGATTGAAGATCTTGCGGATTACCATCGACGTAAGTCAATCGGATCACGCGACAAAAGGTAATCTACTTTTTGTTAATGTATATGCATGTTTAATTAATTAAAGGGTTTAAGGTTCATAAAGGAAAATTTTTTAAAAGTCACTAAATCTAATTTTTAGTATCGCTTCCGCTGCGTGTACTACTTTTGGTATTTTTCCCTACAATTGGTATCAGAGCCTGGTTAAACCCTTTTATTTAATTAACGTATATATACGTGGATCTATTTCTTTTTATTGTGATTATGCATGTTTAGAAAGAGATGGCACTCTAGGTATTCAAATATATAATTACATGTGGATGTATGGATTTATATATGTTTGTGTGGATTGTTATTGCTCGATTTTGGTCCTAGATTTTCAATGTAAATTTTGTTATGGAATTGTAACAAGAAGGGTGGTCTATCATCGCCATAATTCCTTCTTGGTAGATTGCTAGGTTTTATTTTTTTATATATATAGGTGCAGTATTTTTTTATACTACTGCAGTTTTTTTTTAATTTTTTATTATGTGCAGTTTTTTGTATGTAAAAAGGTACTGCAGTGATTAAAAAAAAAAAAAATACTGCAGTATTTTATTTGTTTAAATACTGCCGTAATATATTTAGGTCTTGAAGATTCGAAGACACGATGAAAAACGAAGCAACCGGAACCGAGAACGAGCACCGTGCGCACCCTAGGAGTGGATTGGGCTGCGCATGGCAAGCCCAAGCTTGGTGGGCTGCGCACGGCAGCCCTGGGAGTCTTCATGGGCTGCGCACAGCAGCCCCTTTGTGGGGTTGTGGGTTGTGCACGCCCATGGGAGTGGGCCGAAGGATGAGCATATGGTTGATGGGCCACTTGAAGAACTTGTATTCCTAAACAATTGTAATTTTACTTGTTTTTCTAGGATGGGCCAAAATTGTTGCTATTTAATTTATGCTTAAATATTACAATATTTGTTATTGTATGATAACATGACATATAGAATAGGAGTGCCACGCATATATCTCTTTTGGTATGAACATGCATTGAATGATTTAGGTATCTAAATTGGCATCTAGATAACTCGGTAAATCATTCTATGGGATTTAATCACACGCCTTAAATAATTGAGTGGGAGAAGGTGTTTTTGTAACACCTATGGCCTCCACGGTTAGTTGAGCTTTATTATTTATTGGTAATCCCCCCAAGGGGCGTCCATGAATGGAATTTAGCAACATACTTCCTTACAAGGATAGACTAGACAATGGACTCAAACGAGATCTACTCCCCAAGGAGGGATTTTCGTGAGAGAAAATTGAGGCTCGATATCTTGGTAACACACTCAATGTAATTTTATTGATATCCTCCCAAGAGTTCTTGTCAGTAAAATTGCAATGCTAAAATTGAAAACACTGGTTGTTATGTTAACAATTAGGTGGGACCTAGTCTAACTAGTAAATGGTGCGAACTCCCAAAGGAGGTGTAACATTTATGGGTGTTGGATCACCGTTGAATTTTATGATCGAGTTATTTATTTAATTCAAGATAAATATTTAAAAGTGCTTTATCCTGATTATTTACTTATATATGTTTTTTTTTATTCAGAAATCATGACCCCATCACTTATAAACATCCTGAAAGATAACACTTTAACTGGAGATAATTATGTCACATGGAAAAGGAAAATTGGGTTGTTGCTGCAAAGTGAAAAACATAAGTTTGTTCTAACTACTCCTAAACCACCTGCTCCTAATAATGAATCTAGCATAATGTATAGAGATGAGTATGAGCAGTGGAAGACTTCAGATGATATGGCAAAATGTTACATTATGGCCACTATCTCCGACGTGTTGCAACAGCAGCATGAAGGAATGGAGTCCGCTGCTGATATAATGATGTCTCTAGAGGAGATGTTTGCTATGAAGTCTAGGACGACTAAGAGAGAGGCAGTGACTGCTTTTATGAATCTTAGGATGAAACCTGGACAGGCTGTGAAGGATCACATAATGAAAGTCATAGCACATCTCAACATTGCTGAACTGCATGGCGCTGAGATAGATGGTGAGACAGATTGATATGGCTGTCAATTCATTATCAGATTCCTTTGATCATTTCAAATTGGACTACACTTTGAACAAAAAGGAATACACCTTACAAGGCCTGATGCAAGATGTTCAAAGTGCTGAAAAGATCCTTGTGAAAGGCAAAGGTCAAGAGATTTATATGGTTGGTATAGTTGCTACTGTTAAGGCCCGTCAAAAGGTCAAGAAACAACAGAAGAAAAAGCAACTTGGGCCTACCAAGAAGGAGACCAAGAAAGTAACCAAGATCAAAGGGAAATGCTTCCTTTGTGGTGAAAAGGGACATTGGAAGAGAAATTGGCCAAAGTCCCAGAACAAGAAGGAAGAAGGTAATTTGAATTATCTTGAAACATGTTTTTTGGCTGATTCTACAGATTCTTGGATCATAGACTCAGGAGCCACTAATCATGTTTGTTATTCCTTGCAGGGTTTCAAGAAAGGAGAAAGCTGAGTAAGAATGAAATCAATTTGCGCTTGGGCAACGGAACGTTAGTGTCTGCAAGTGCAGTGGGAGATATTAGAGTTTATTTGGATTCTAGAAGGCATTTAGATTTGATAGACGTTTATTATGTACCTCAATTCAAGAGGAATTTAATTTCAGTTTCTTGTTTGAATAAATTTGGATATTCGGTTACTTTTAATAAAGTTTTTATTATTAGTAAGAATGACAAAATTATTTGCCAAGGTACATTGGAAAACGGTCTATACTTTTTGCATAGAAATATCTCTCACTCGTTAGACACAGAATTAACGGAACCTAAACATAAAAGAGTAAAATTATCAACAGATGAAACCTACCTTTGGCATTTACGCTTAGGTCATATTAACCTTAATAGGATTAAAAGATTGGTATGTGACGGACCTTTGAGTGACTTAAAGGTTGATGATCTACCAACTTGTGAATCTTGTTTGGAAGGTAAAATGACCAAAAGGACGTTCTCTGCCAAAGGTGCAAAAGCCACTGAATGTTTAGGATTGATATACACTAATGTATGTGGACCTATGAGCATTCAAGCTAGAGGTGGATATGAGTACTTCATCACCTTCACAGATGATTACTCGAGATTTGGTTATGTGTATCTCATGCGACAAAAGTCGGATGCTTTTGACATGTTCAAAGCATTCAAAGCCGAAGTGGAAAATTAGCTTGAGAAACACATAAAAATCTTGAGATCTGATCGTGGTGGAGAATATCTATCTGGTGAGTTTCAGCAATATCTTATTGATAATGGGATAGTTTCTCAGTTTTCTGCACCAGGTACACCTCAACAGAATGGGGTAGCAGAAATGAGAAATAGAACTCTTTTGGATATGGTTAGGTCTATGTTGAGTTATTCAACACTTCCTATTTCTTTTTGGGGATATGCTTTACAAACTGCTTTATACATTCTAAACGATGTACCATCTAAGTCTGTTCCTAAAACACCGCATGAGTTGTGGACTGGGCGCAAGCCTAGTTTACAACATTTAAGGATATTTGGTTGTCCTGCGCATGTGTTAAAAGGAAAAACAGAAAAGATGGAGTCCCGTTCGGAAACATGTATATTTGTAGGGTATCCAAAAGAAACTAAAGGATATTATTTCTATAGTCATTCAGATCTTAAAGTATTTGTTTCAACAAATGCTAAATTTCTGGAAAAGGACTATATGAATGATTTTGTGCCTAGAAGTAGAATTGTCCTGAATGAGATGTCAGGAGATACAATTCCACGAGAGGTTACACAACCTAACCCAATTGTTAGTTTCGATCCAACACAAGATCAACAACCTACCATTCCTCGTCATAGTGGGAGGGTTAGAACACAACCCGAAAGATACATCGGTCTGGGAGAATCAGTGGAGAATCTCCCAGACGACGATGATCCCTATACGTACAAGGAAGCTATGGAGGATGTTGATAGTCGCCATTGGCAAAAGGCAATGCAATCCGAGATTGAATCTATGTTCGATAACAAAGTCTGGTCCCTTGTAGACTTGCCTAAAGGGATAAAACCCATTGGGTGCAAGTGGGTATACAAGAGGAAAAGAGGTATGGATGGAAAGGTGGAAACCTTTAAAGCTAGATTAGTAGCTAAAGGGTATACACAGAAATAAGGTATCGATTACGAGGAAACCTTCTCTCCTGTGGCCATGCTTAAATCCATTAGGATACTCTTATCCATTGCAGCATCTTTAGATCTAGAGATTTGGCAAATGGACGTCAAGACAGCTTTCCTTAATGGAAGTCTTGACGAAAGCATCTACATGATGCAACCAGAGGGATTCATTGAAAAAGGCCAAATGGAAAAGGTATGCAAGTTGCAGAAATCCATATATGGATTAAAGCAAGCATCTAGATCCTGGAACATAAGGTTTGATCAAGCTGTCAAAGTTTTTGGATTTATTCAGAATCCTGACGAACCTTGTGTATACAAAAGGATTAAAGGCGACAAGTTGGTTTTCCTAATTCTTTATGTTGATGATATACTACTCATTGGAAACGATGTAGGTGTATTGACATCAGTAAAAGAATGGTTAGCAAAACAATTTGATATGAAGGACTTAGGAGAAGCAAGTTTTATTCTAGGTATCCAAGTAATAAGGGATAGAAAGAATAGAACGATTGCATTATCCCAAGCTTCATACATAGACAAGATCTTGTCTAGGTTTTCCATGCAGGATTCCAAGAAAGGTTTGTTACCTTTCAGACATGGAATCAAGCTTTCTAAGGAACAAGTTCCTAAGAATGAGCATGAAGAGCAATTCATGAGTAGAGTTCCATATGCCTCTGCAGTTGGAAGTCTCATGTATGCAATGCTCTGTACTAGACCAGATATTTGTTTTGCTGTTGGCATAGTTAGCAGGTTTCAATTGAAACCTGGTCCTGATAACTGGACGGCAGTCAAGCATATTTTCAAGTATCTCAAGAGAACGAGAGATAATATGCTTGTATACTCTGAAGGGGATTTGATTCCCGTTGGGTATACAGATTCTGATTTCCAATCAGATTCTGACTCCAGAAAATCCACATCAGGGGCTGTGTTTTCTATTAGAGGAGGAGCAGTTATATGGAGGAGTATCAAGCAATCTTGTATTGCTGATTCCACCATGGAAGCTGAGTATGTTGCTGCATGCGAGGCTGCCAAAGAGGCTGTTTGGCTCTGCCAATTCTTGATTGACTTGGAAGTGGTTCCTAGTGCGAATAAGCAGATCACTATCTACTGTGACAACAGTGGAGCAGTGGCTAATTCGAAAGAACCAAGAAGTCACAAGAGAGGTAAACACATTGAAAGAAAGTATCATCTTTTAAGGGAGATTGTTCAAAGAGGTGACGTGACGATTACCAAAATCGCGTCAGCAGAAAATCTAGCGGATCCCTTCACAAAGGCTCTACCTCAAAAGAGTTTTGATGGGCATCTAGAGAACATGGGCATGAGAGATATGACACATTTGCTATAGTGCAAGTGGGAGATTGTTAGGATTATGCTTGATCGCCGCAAACGTGGTACGCGATAGTTCTATAAACTACCGTTAACTGATATGGCGTGCGAGTGTTTCTACCCTTCGCAAGTATACGAATCATTCGCCACGTATAGTGGTTACGAGTAAGGGTATCGTTCCCACGGAGGAGGTGTGTATACGTAAGTCGGTTCTACGTCTTTGTTATAGTCAAGTTATTTACATTAATTACAAGCATAAAAGTAAAAGGGAGAGGGTAGCAAGCAATTATCTAAACTAATGACTATGATTATGCTAAGATGGCTAAGATGTAAAATTACACTATGTGTATCTGAAATTCCCTTAAGCAATATAGTGTAAATATACCTAGAGGGGGGGTGAATAGGTATAGGCTCCAAATTCTTCCAATTTAAAAATAATGCGGAATATAATAAAGAGAATGCACACTTGAATAGATTTTAGCAAATGAATTGATTTCACTAATACAAGAGTTAATCAATTTACAAGATATGCAATCAATGTAAGATATGGAAGATAAAGAAAAATAAAAACAAAAATGAACACAAGAGTTTTAACGTGGTAAAACCTCAAAGAGGAAACATCCACGGGTTGATACCACAACCACCGGCAAAGCAATCCACTATGTGAAAAAGGACTTACACACTCAAGCTATCACTCATGATATCCGCTCAAGCTATCAACTCCTAATCTACCCTCGGGCTAGTGAATCACCAAGCCTACTTCCTATCCGAGATGTGTCCTACACCTCTAGAAAGCAACTTCCTATCCAAGACGCTCACGTCTCTAGGAAGATTTCGTGCTTGCCTATCCGGATCCTCCCGACCCTAGACAAGACTTCCTTGCTCTATCCACAAAGCTTCACTCACTTTGCTAGAGACTTCAACCTAATGCAAGGCTATGATCTAAAGTGATGCAAATGATGCAAGCACAATCAAATTAAGCTAGATGATCAATCAAGCAAAATGTACATGTTCAATGATAGTCTAGAATATGATTTCAACACACAATCACAAAAGTTATCTAGAAATCAAGACATGCAAATCAATAAGAACAAAGGTATCAATATTCAATTTGGCACACTAAAAACCTAGTTCTTAGATCATGAAATAAAACATAGAAAATAACATGAAGCACATCACACATATGTTTTCTAGAATCAATTTCATGATAAATCAAGTTTAGCACATATATGTTCAAAACACATCACAAAGCTAAAACTCAATTTACAAATGATCAAATACCCCTAGCATGTGATCTAACATACTTCTCAACAAATTTCATCAATTAAATAGAAAGAATCAATAGATGATCAAAGATGAAATTGAAAAGGAAGAAGTTGAAAAATGTAAACTGACCACGGACTGGAAATGGACCAGCTGAGAAAAATGCCGAAGTCAACTGCCTCTGGAAATACTTGGGGTTTGTAGCTCTCTTCGAGACCAACAATTTTGGTTTTTGAATCGAATGATTTCGAGTTCGTATGAGAGAGATATGATCAAAACAAGTAAACAAAAATTGTTGAAAAACTGATGCGGGAAATGAAGTGTTCTTCAAAAAATTGCATCAGTGTGGAGGGAAAGAGGTTTGCTTAAAAGGAGGGAAAATGAGAGAATTTCCGAGCAAATCACGTGCTGCCACATCAGCACCCCATGGGGGGCGCGTGGGGCCCACGGGAGCAGAAGGCTCCCTTGCCCGTGGGGCCCACGGCCTCCCACACGGGCTGGCCAAGTGGCCACACGTGATTTGCACACCTCTCGCGCGCTCCCTCGGTTCGTTGCCCCATATCTTAAGCATCTGACCTCCGATTTTGAATCCGTTTTCGGATTACGAACCGTGACTCCCTCACGCACGATTACGACTACTCAACATTGAAAAATGGTTGAGAAATCATCTCGGAATCCGACAATGAAGTCAATGCAACAAATGAGAACGAAAAGTAGCATAGTCAACTTGTTTGGACTCGAAACCTTATGTATGAGTAACCGAAACGACCGGAACTCAATAAGGCATTAAATAAGAACATGTTCAAGTCCTAAACACAAAATACAGAAACAAATAAACACATATTCACACAAACATGCCATATCAAAGAGATAGTCACAAAGCATGCAATTTCACAATGTTTGTCAATACAAGATCAATGCATGAGCATGCTATGAAGTGTGTGAATGTGTTATACCAAATGTTTGAACCACGATGCAGGGACACACATGTATGAATTGTGTGTGTGTGCGCTAACACCTTGCAAGAGGATGGAAGTCAAGATTTACCTTTGACGTTTTTCACCTCTTGAAGACGACTTTTGCACTAGACGTTGCTTTTCACTTCTTAAGCTTCCTTTCTTCAAATAATGTCCTAAGCAACAACTAATACAATCATAGAGTGTTTTGCAATGGAATTAAGCCAATACAAATCATAAACCTTACAATCTCCCCCTTTGGCTATTCCATGGCAAAAGCACTCAACCTCACCATACAATGTTTCACTCAAATAAACTCAAAATGATAGCATACTCTCAATCTCACATTACAAAGAAATTCCTAGACTAAAAAGTCTTCAAGTCTTCAAGAATTCCTCTTTCGGTCTTCAAAGAACCTATGAGAGAAAATAGCACCCAAAAAGAGATCTTCTCTAAAGAAGAATGGTGAGTTATTTAACCAAACAACAAACATAGAAGACATCCCTTATCTCATACAAAAATGCATTATCTCAAGTGATCAAAATATTTTCATATTAAAGCACTCCCTTAATTTCCTAATTCCCAAGGACCAATCATCCTTAACATTAGCAAGAAAGAATTCTTTCTCCCCCTTAAGACAAGAATTCTCCCCCTTAAGACAAAGTCTCAATTAAGCACAAAGAAGAATATGATCACACAATTGGAACATTTTTCCACATAGAATTCTCCCCCTTAAGATAAAGTCTCAATTAAGCACAAAGAGGAATATGATCACACAATTGGAACATTTTTCCACATAAAGTGTGAAGTATACAAAATCTCCCCAATATCAAACATGGTGAGGTATACATTTTCTCCCCCTTTTTGTCAAGGAATAGACAAGGGACACAAGAGATAAAGAACGAGATACAAAGCAAACAAATCGTATAGAGAGCGAAAGTTGAATAAACTAAAGCTCCCCCTTAACATATGCTCCACATATTATCAACAAGTAGATTTGTTCACAAGGGACATCACACAATCACACAATCAAGCAATAAGAGAAAATATTTCATAACTTGTCAAAGTCCAAGAGAGAATCATAGATTTTCATTAATCTCTCAAAAATATTCTCACATTGCTAATGAATCAAGCACATAAGCAAAATGTGTGTGTGTGAATGCTTCTCAAATATATAGAATGAGTAATTGTGATATCAACATGCAAACTCTATCCACACCTATCCATCTAAAGCCTTTCCAAAAATAGGTCAAACTGATATTCATCCGGATTTTTGCTTTTAAAATGAATAGATATCAACATATGAGCGAGTGTGTGCATGTGGCTCGTTTTCCCGTTTCTATTTGTCAACCCGAGCTTTTTCACAATTCTCAACTATACACCAATAAGCCTTTTATTTTTCATTTCTTTTAGGCTTAGAATCAAAGATTTTTTTTTTTAATGATTCTTTTCAACACTTCTTTGATTTTTCTAACATAAACATATACACCTCATGGTGGCTTTCACTCATCACAATGGTGTAGCCCTTTCCTACATTGGGCGGCTGCACAACCAAGGTGTGTAGCCCTTTCCATGAGGGTGCTCGTTGATTACTATGTAGTGTCGAAGCAAAATGGATACATACCATAGGTCATCTATCATGTACTTAGCAATAAACTTCTAGATGCATCCATTATCTACACATATTCAACCACATATACTCAAAACTAAAACATACAAGAGAAGCATTAGTGCACTTTTCAAAAAAAATGATTTTCAAGCTCAAGTGCATGATCTAGAAACAATAAAAGATACTTGTTTAAGATCATTACTTCTCAAGTAAGTAGCTCTCAAAGATATTGATATTCAAATAAAGTTTTGCTCATCAAGCCACTCACAATCACACATAGACAATAATCAACACAAATCATGTCAATGGATCTTTGAAGAGTTTTAAACCTCTTTTTGTCCAAGGACTTAGTAAACAAATCCGCAAGTTGATTTTTAGTAGGCACATGCTTTAGAGAAACAATAGAATGTTCAACATGTTCTCTAATGAAATGATGCCTAATATCTATGTGCAATGATATCATGCATACATAGAGTTGAAAAGATGAAATAGAAAGCAAGCTTTTAGAGTAAAGAAATACCTTAGCAAGCTTTTTCACTAATGAAAGGTCTCCGCTCTTTTTATGAGCTTTCTTGGCTTGTTTGTCCTCATGACAACAAGTTGTTGGTGTGTCATCCCAAGAAAATAAAGACCAAACACTTTCAACTCAAACAAACACATGAAAATGACTTTCTCTAAAAGTCTTAACAAAAAATTTTCACCAAATAGTTTTCAAAATACAACTTCTTTAAAGTTAATCAACAAATTTTGACTATCATAGTGATTATGAGAATATTAAGTTCATGTATTGACTAGAGACACCAAGTTCGAATACTAGACCTAGCACATTAAAAATGGCATAGTCAAGCATCAAACCTAGAACTCTTAACAAACAAGAACAAAAATATTCTCATATGTGCTACTCAATCAAGTATGAGAGCACTCACCTTTGACCATATTAGTCTTAGGTTAACCAACACAAACAACATCATGATCATTACGCATGGCAATATGAAATCTAGAAGATAAATCATCAACTATCTTCTTCATGAAAATATCACTCATATTAAAGTCATCATTTTTGCCACGCACAAATACTTCATCAAGACTCTTCAAATGATCATGGTTAACACTCTTCTTAACCAACTTCTTCTTAACATATTTCTTAACATGATTATTATTAACAAGCATGTCATTCTTTTCAATCCAAATTTTCTTGGTAGGTTTCTTCACATGAATATGATCAATATGCACATTTCTCAAAGCATCAAAGCTATTGTCATGTTTAGAAACTTTCAAAGAAGATTTATCTATTTCACAAGAATGCACATTATTTTTCTTAACCCAAACTTTCCTTGTTGATTTCTTTTCATTAACATGTTCATCATGCATAGTCTCTAATGCTCTAACATGTTTAGAAACAACCAAAGGAAGTCTTTTCATCTCACTAGCATGCATCTCATTCCCTAGTTTGCATTGTCTAATATACTCATAGCATTTAGGTTTGATATGTCCAACAACATTGCAAAAATGACAAACCGGGATAAACTTAGAGATGTTACGTCTAGCTCTAGACTTAAACTCATGCTTAGGAGTATGAATAGGTAACTTTTTCACATTTTTATCACATTCCACATTTCCTAGTTTGCATTGCCTAGCATATTCATAACACTTAGGCCTAATGTGACCAACCACATTGCAATAATGACAAACCGGAATGAATTTAGAAAAATTACCTCTTGGGTGTGCATGCTTTGGTTGAGAAGTCGGTTGAGAAGTTCCATTGCTCTTCTTGCCTTTGTCTTTGATGTTGGAGGGAATAGTAGTTGAGTCTTTCTTCTCCTTGGAAATTCTTGACTTGTTCTTGGTTATAGGAGTCTTCTTAACTTCTTCTACAAAACCCAAGCCACTCATATCTCCATGATGCTTTCCAAGTTTTATCACTTCATCAAGCTTAATGGCTCCAATTTTCATGCCATTAATAGACTCTTTGAGAGATTTGACTTCATCTATAAGGTCACACTCCTTTATCTTCATGATAGACAAAGAGTTCTCTTTTTGCTTAATCTCTCCTTCCATGGCAAACAACTTCATAGAAAAGTCTTCTTTTAGATCATCTAGCTCTTGAGCACTTTCTTCCATCTTTGAGACATACTTTTCAATGGTCTTTTCATGCTCCTTAATGACTTCACTTTGCTTGCTCATCTTCTCCAAAGACATCTTCTTTTCATTGACAAGAGCTTTAAAGATCACCACTAAATTGGCATTGATCAACTTCAACTTGTTGTTCTCTTCATTCTTTTGTTGAAGGATCTTGTCATTGGAGCTTATATAATCTTGATTTGAGGAGACTTCAAACTCTTCATCATTGGAGGAGATTTCGCTATCTTCACTACTTGAAGAGTTTTCACTTTCCTCAATACTTGAGGAGTCTTCACTATTATCCTCAAATCTTCCTTCATATATAGCCACGTGAGCAATGTGATTGCAAGTAGATTCTCGATCATCCAAGGACTCCTTTTCCTCTACTACATCACTCACACTCATCCATGCTTTATCATTGAATGCTCTAATGTAGGCTTTCGTTGTATTTCTCCAAAAGGTGTAGTTACCACTATCCAAGAGTGGAGGTCTAGAACTAAAGGCACCTTCCGGTATCCAATCACCCATAGCTACAAAAATGAATAAACACAACAAAACAAAACAAAACAAAACAAAACACAAACACTATAATATGGATCTATCTAATTACTTGACACCCGCTCTGATACCAATTGAAATTCCCTTAAGCAATATAGTGTAAATATACCTAGAGGGGGGGTGAATAGGTATAGGCTCCAAATTCTTCCAATTTAAAAATAATGCGGAATATAATAAAGAGAATGCACACTTGAATAGATTTTAGCAAATGAATTGATTTCACTAATACAAGAGTTAATCAATTTACAAGATATGCAATCAATGTAAGATATGGAAGATAAAGAAAAATAAAAACAAAAATGAACACAAGAGTTTTAACGTGGTAAAAACCTCAAAAGGAAACATCCACGGGTTGATACCACAACCACCAGCAAAGCAATCCACTATGTGAAAAAGGACTTACACACTCAAGCTATCACTCATGATATCCGCTCAAGCTATCAACTCCTAATCTACCCTCGGGCTAGTGAATCACCAAGCCTACTTCCTATCCGAGATGTGTCCTACACCTCTAGAAAGCAACTTCCTATCCAAGACGCTCACGTCTCTAGGAAGATTTCGTGCTTGCCTATCCGGATCCTCCCGACCCTAGACAAGACTTCCTTGCTCTATCCACAAAGCTTCACTCACTTTGCTAGAGACTTCAACCTAATGCAAGGCTATGATCTAAAGTGATGCAAATGATGCAAGCACAATCAAATTAAGCTAGATGATCAATCAAGCAAAATGTATATGTTCAATGATAGTCTAGAATATGATTTCAACACACAATCACAAAAGTTATCTAGAAATCAAGACATGCAAATCAATAAGAACAAAGGTATCAATATTCAATTTGGCACACTAAAAACCTAGTTCTTAGATCATGAAATAAAACATAGAAAATAACATGAAGCACATCACACATATGTTTTCTAGAATCAATTTCATGATAAATCAAGTTTAGCACATATATGTTCAAAACACATCACAAAGCTAAAACTCAATTTACAAATGATCAAATACCCCTAGCATGTGATCTAACATACTTCTCAACAAATTTCATCAATTAAATAGAAAGAATCAATAGATGATCAAAGATGAAATTGAAAAGGAAGAAGTTGAAACATGTAAACTGACCACGGACTGGAAATGGACCAGCTGAGAAAAATGCCGAAGTCAAATGCCTCTGGAAATGCTTGGGGTTTGTAGCTCTCTTCGAGACCAACAATTTTGGTTTTTGAATCGAATGATTTCGAGTTCGTATGAGAGAGATATGATCAAAACAAGTAAACAAAAATTGTTGAAAAACTGATGCGGGAAATGAAGTGTTCTTCAAAAAATTGCATCAGTGTGGAGGGAAGGAGGTTTGCTTAAAAGGAGGGAAAAGGAGAGAATTTCCGAGCAAATCACGTGCTGCCATGTCAACACCCCGTGGGGGCACGTGGGGCCCATGGGAGCAGAAGGTTCCCTTGCCCGTGGGGCCCACGGCCTCCCACACGGGCTGGCCAAGTGGCCACACGTGATTTGCACACCTCTCGCACGCTCCCTCGGTTCGTTGCCCCATATCTTGAGCATCCAACCTCCGATTTCGAATCTGTTTTCGGATTACAAACCATGACTCCCTCACGCATGACTACGACTACTCAACATTGAAAAATGGTTGAGAAATCATCTCGGAATCCGACGATGAAGTCAACGCAACAAATGAGAACGAAAAGTAGCATAGTCAACTTGTTTGGACTCGAAACCTTATGTATGAGTAACTGAAACGACCGGAACTCAATAAGGCATTAAATAAGAACATGTTCAAGTCCTAAACACAAAATACAGAAACAAATAAACACATATTCACACAAACATGCCATATCAAAGAGATAGTCACAAAGCATGCAATTTCACAATGTTTGTCAATACAAGATCAATGCATGAGCATGCTATGAAGTGTGTGAATGTGTTATACCAAATGTTTGAACCACGATGCAGGGACACACATGTATGAATTGTGTGTGTGTGCGCTAACGCCTTGCAAGAGGATGGAAGTCAAATGGAAGTCAAGATTTACCTTTGACGTTTTTCACCTCTTGAAGACGACTTTTGCACTAGACGTTGCTCTTCACTTCTTAAGCTTCCTTTCTTCAAATAATGTCCTAAGCAACAACTAATACAATCATAGAGTGTTTTGCAATGGAATTAAGCCAATACAAATCATAAACCTTACAGTATCCTATGGTCACGGATACGTATTTTCTAATTACAACTGTAAAGTAAAAATGCGATCACTAGACAACTAATTAATCTAAACTAATTAGATGGCAATAAAGCAAATAAGTAAATTAACCACTAAATCACTACAATTAACTTACACTAAAACCTCAATTAATCAACTACAACTAAGTTATACTAACTTAACTATAACTAACTAAACTAACTAATTCTTGCAAGGTTATGCAAGAGCATGGATAAATGAAAAGGGATATTATTAATTGATCACAATTAAGCTCATTAGTTCTATGGCATAGGTAATTCAACAACTACCACTCTAATTATTATCAACTATGATTATAGAATGACAATAATAGATTGTTACACCTAGAACCTAAGAATTAGTTAATAAGTGTTGATCATGCAATTACTAACCAAATCTTATCCAATATAGCTAATCAAATGTTATTAATCAAGATACATGTTACTAATTTGCCAATCAACAACATACATCCATTCAATTTAACTCAATTCAACATTCAATAGCTAAATATGGATATGATAAATATAGAGATCAATTAATTACAATAATACAATCATATGAAAACCAATCCCTTAACATAAAGATTATTATACACATACATGTTACATGAATCACAAATAAATGAAAGAAGTAAGAGAAAGAAGTAACCACAAGATGGAAATCTTCTTGTCTTCAATGAAGCTCCAAATCTACTCCTTTCAAGCTATGAAGCTCACATGCAACCATGTAGTGTGTTTCTAAGTTATCTAAGCTAAACTAATGTAATTCTAAGCTATTTGGTGTACTAGGATGTGTATTTGGATGTTAGAGAGAGTGTTTAAGGTTGGGAAACGAAGAATATATATAGTAGGGAAGATTTGGGCAAGTTTGGACGTGCAATTTCCAAGGTCGGTCAAGTGGGCGGGCTTGTTCTCGCCTGGAAGGCTAGCTCTTGCCCGCCGTCGAACCTGCCGCGTGAACCCGCCTTGCCCTCGGAGGCCTCTTTCCCGCCGCACGAGCTCGCCGCGCGAACCCGCCTTGCTTTATGGTGACTTCGTACCTTCAGGAAGGCTGGCATATGCCCGCCACACGAACCCACCATGACTTCTGCTCATGGTTGGCGAATTACGCAATGCACCCCTGAATTCTTCCTTAATCACCAAATATGCAATAATTCCTCCAAAATTACACTTTGACCCCGAATTGTCCAAAATGACAATTTTGCCCCTGAACTTCCCTAATTCCCTGAAACACTTATTTACACCCTATTAAATATATAAAAATGCTCGAAAACGAATACAAAAGATAGGAAAAAGGAGCGCTAAATGTGAACATTTGGAGCGCGATCAATGCTCAATAGAAAGAGTGTAATGTTATAATTAACAATCTTTTTCATATTAATAAAGTGATTTCTATTTTAACAAATCGTATAGCATTTATAGTTTAATATTATAATTGTCAAAGTAAATAATCATAAGGTCTAAAGACTATGAGAAAAGAAGAATTGTTCGTACATCTGGATATGTATATGGTAGACACAATTCTTTAGTTAGTCTTGAATATTGTTCACAACTTAAGTTAAAGGTTCGGCACCTTTATCTTGTTAAAGTTGTAGAATTCTTTTGCTAGCATTTGGGTGGGATCAAATGAGATATGATGAGTCTAAAATCATCGGAGTGTCTTCGAGCAAAAGAATCTAGTGCACTGGGTGCATTGAACTGGATCACAATGAAATACTTTATCTATAACCGTCAGTAGATAAAAGTCTTTTCATTATCAGGACAATCGGAGAGTCTATCTTAATCCTGAGATAAATGATGGACTTATGGTTGCAAGTGATATCATTTGAGTTATCAATGAGTACGATTATATCGCATAGTCTATCCTCGATAGTTTGGTGATATTCATTTGTTAATCGATAGAGGACTTCATTTATAGATATGGACATCGTGGCTCCATTTTGTTAAATGAGAGTATAATATCATCATATGGATGTTTTGAGGTAATTGGATATTAAATCTCAACGTTGAGTTTTCGATAGTGTCTATTGAAAACATGGCTTCTGGACAAGTCAAAATATCCAAGTTCAAAACGTGGTCATATGAGTAAATATGGTAACTTGGAGAGTTATAGGCGGTCTATGAACTCTTGGCAATTACTGATATTAATCACGAGGATACATTTTCTCCAATATGATTGTCTAGGGTATGAATGAGGAGCATCTTCCTTTTCTATCTTTATTTAAGAGTTCAGTTTTAGCTCTTTAGTGGAATGAGTTAAAATTAATGGATCAGACCTAAGTGAATCATTTGTTGATTGTGATTAGGTTATGTCTATTGAAGCTTAAATTTAGATGGCCCGCCAAGATCCCCAATCCACACGGACTTGCATGGATCACTTGATATATTCTACCGGACCAATTTAAGGGTCCATCTAGAATTGCATTTAATATATTAAGAATATAATTTGCACATTATTTAAGTAATGGGCTGCTCAATTATATTAATATATTAATGAAAGACATGTGGGCTTGTTTCTTTTAGTAAGAATGGGTCTGGTTCACATGTGGGCTTTTTATTTAAAGTCCAATGGATTAAATGAAATAAGAAAATAATATTTGGCCCATTTATTTCAAGTGGGGCGGCAAGGTGGTTTTTAACCTAATATATTATTTTGTTTCATTGTTTTAATTAAATAAGAATTAATTAATTTGTTAATTAATTGTTTAATTAAGAAACAAATCTTTTCTGATCAGGAAATATATTTCCTAAAGTAAAAGTAAAAGACTTGTTTGATAAGGAAATTGTAAGGATTCTCGTTTTGTTGATTGGCTTATTTCGTGGGCAAACCACAAGTTGGGGTTTGGTTGTAAGGGTAGTCTAAGTGATTTGTTGAAGATCAAAGACCCTTTCCAAGACCTCAAGAGGACAAGCACCAAAGGTATATCTAGTGCTTACTTTGCCTTGAAGAGATATAGTTGCACACACACACAACATGCATAACTCTTATTCTTGAATGTTGTGTTTATATTTTGTGTGCATTGTGCTTTATTGATTATTCAATATCTCTTCTTGCATTTAATTGATTGCATCTTGTTCTATGAAATGCCATGACATGATAGGCATTATGATGCATTCAATACCCACACGTGCACTTCATGTATGTTAGTCTTAAGTGTGGTGTAATTCGTTTCCATTTGTGTGATCGGAAACGTCCGCGCTTGCACGATGGTGTGCTTGTCTTAGCGCGATGGTTGACCACTTGAGAAGATCTCATTCTTCCCTTGGATAAGTGGTAGCTTTAGTTTGGTTGGGTTGATTGGAGTAAGGTGTCTAGTTTCAAAAGATTGGATTTCAATGTTTTAAGTGTTTTCAAAACTGACCTTTGCATGGTCGTGTGACCATAGCTTTTTACACAAAGCTTCAAAATGAGTTTTGAAAATTTCTGTACAAACTAGACACCCATACCTTTCCAACGGTATATTATTCGTAATATTTCATGACCGTTTAGATTGGTTTTGAAATTTCCAAAGTGACCACTAAAACAGGGCATCACAGCTGTTATCCGAATCTGACCTTTGGTCACTCAAATGACCATAACTTTTTCTACAGTTATCCAAATCATATTTTGTTAATTGGAGTAGAAAGTAGACTTCCATACCTTTCCAACGGTATATTATATGAAAGGTTTCGATGTCGTTTGGTCATGTTTTGAGTCGCTTGAAAATCAAGCTTTGTGCTGTGATGCTTCGCCGCGGTTTCAGTGCCGCGGTAGTCGAGCCACAGAGCAACCGTGATAGTGTGATTCAGGGGCAAAATTGTCTTTTCACTTGCCCTATTCTTGATGTCTATAAATATCACACTTTCTCATTATCTGAACAAGTTCTTTTACTCTTAAGAACCCTAAACTTCAAAGATAGATTTTGAGAGAAAATCAAATCAAGAACTCACCTTTAACCACTCAAATCAAACCCCTTTTGCATCAAATTTCATATTGCATCTCCTATGTCTATATAGAGTGCATCCATGTATGGGTTTGCATCATCACAACTTGCTTGGTAAGATTTTGATTAATTTCATCTTATTTTAGTATTTTAAATACCAAGCCATCTCTTTTAAATCACTTGTATGTATTATTGACTTGCTAGGGGTATTTTCGTAAAATTGACATGCACGCGAAAATTGGGTAATAATTAGCTAAAATCTATTCACCCCCCCTCTAGCTTTATATATTAAACACGCCTTGAGTATTTAATTACTTACAATTGGTATTAGAGCGGGTTCCTAGATATACTTAGGTGATCCTTTGCTCATTGTTGGTGTGTTTTGCATTTTGTATGTTTGTTTGATTTCTTCATACATTTTGCATTCTTCTCATTTTCATTCATTCAACGCAAACACTATGAGTGATTTCGTGAGAGAAGATATTGACTCCGTTGAGGAGATGCCTCTCTTACTAGAGAGATTTAGGAGATTTGTGAAATTAACCACCTCACCTTCTAAGAAGAAGTTGACCACCTCACCTCCTAAGAAGATGGATCTTAAGGACAACTTTGAAAGTTTTGAAAGCTCTAAGTTAAAGAATGAAAAAGAGATTCAAAGGTTAAAGGAAGAACTACTTAGGCTTTCAACTCAAGTTGACGACTTGAATGATGAAGTGATAAGATCCATGGTGGAAGAAGACAAGCTAAAAAATGAGCTAGCTTTGTCTAAGAGGAATGAAGAGGGTTTGAAGAGAGAGCTTGCTGAAGCCAAAGAGTCATTGACTAGAATGACCATAAGCACCAAGAAGCTTGACAACATACTTGGTGTAGGAAAAAGCCCTTGTGACAAAAGAGGTTTTGGATTCGAAGTGAGCAAGGATTGCTCTATTCCTAAGAAGACCGTCTTTGTGAAGAGTTTGGGTAAGATAGAAGCGTCACCGGTGCAAACTCCTAGGAAGAAGTTAGAACTAGGACAATGTTCGAAAAATGCACAAGTGAAGGTGGTGAAAACAAGACAACCCCAAGCTCAACGGTTTAGTGCCTCTCGAGTCAACTCTCCTCAACAAATGACTCAATATGTGAAGAGGCAAAACATGCTATCTCATCCAAGGAGGCAACCCATTCCGGTTCAACCACATAGAAGACATGAACCAACTCAACACCAAAGGAGACATCAAATGCATGATGAGTCTCCAATGACTTCACAAGGACATGGTATGAATTCTTACTTTGTACCAACTTGTCATTATTGTGGTGTTTATGGGCATATTAGGCCTAAGTGCTTTAAGTACATTAAGCATTGTAGGATTAATAGCATGATAGAGAAAAAGAGGCTAAGAAAAGCCCATTTGCATGAGCCTAGGAAATCCTTTGTCAATAATCCTAGGTTAGTGAATGACATGCAACCCTTAACCACTAAGACCAAAAAAGTCATATCTATGTGGATAAGGAAAAATGAACCCGCTTGCTACGAGACTAATAAGTCTCAAATAGGTTCATCCAAGTCAAATGGACTTGGGAGGTCTATAGGACCTCATCGCCTTCGTTAATGAAGGTTGGTTCTAACCCCATATGGGGAACTCAAGCAAAGAGAGCTATTTTGCATTCTTGTCACTTGCAAAAAATTTGAAATATCTTATGCTTCTCTTTTTGTTGCTTGAGTTAGCTTGGTTACACTATGTATATATATTTTCTATTCAATAAGTGTGATCAATGCTTGTATTGCAATCCATGTCATATTTATGTTCAAACATGCATTTTTGGACTAGGAGATATTTACATAGGATATAATTTGAATGACCTATAATGATCTCCATGACAAGATGATTGCTAAATGACATGCTAAATGCTAATCTTAAAAAGTATGTTTTGATGATTGCATTTCTTAACTGCAAAAAATGTGTGAAAAAGCTTATGAGACTCAAATGAAAAAGGATCTTGTATCCATTCAAGGATTTTACAATCCAAATGTCTCTCTTTCTTTATTGGTTGAACATGTCTACTATCATACGAATATCTTATCCGGAAAAATCAAGTAGGGTGCAAAGTCGCTCATGACATGTTTGGCTTATAAAGTTGGATATAGTTGTTTTTAAATTAAAATCAATGAAAACCTATATCCTTGCTTCTCTCATGACATTGGTGAAATTGGTTTGAATTCATATTGAAAACCTTTGTCATTTGCTTTGCCAAATACCATGGTATTTTGGACTTAAATGCTACATGTCTTGTATGCAAAGCATTTTTTTATTCACACATTTTCCTTAAATAAATCTCCTTGTTTCTCTCCAATTAATTGAGATTGCATAAAGTGACATATATTGATTATGCAAATACTAGAATGCTACTATCTCTCTTTGCCTTAAGTGACCCGGTTGAGGGACTACTCCTTTGTCTATATCATGACAAAAAGGGGGAGTAGGTTGTGGTAAGGGGAGTTGCAAATTGTAGTAGCAATTGTGCATGTTGGGGAGAATACTTATTGAGGGGGAGTAACCCTTTGAGGGGGAGCATTTGCACATACATACATTGCATGATGTTGTACTTAAATTCTTAAATGCAAATGCTTGTTTTATCTCACTTGATTCATCTCACCTTTTCTTGTATTGGAAAGTATAGAAACTGTGCTTTCAGGGATTGATTGTTCTACTTGAGATTGAAGACTTCAAGACTATTTATCTTATCTCTTTGTAAAGTAGAATATCATAGTAGACCCGTAGTTTCTATTATGTTGTGAGGAATCAATGTGAGTGGTGGTTTTGTCACGAAATAGCCAAAGGGGGAGATTGTAAGGATTCCCGTTTTGTTGATTGGCTTATTTCGTGGGCAAACCACAAGTTAGGGTTTGGTTGTAAGGGTAGTCTAAGTGATTTGTTGAAGATCAAAGACCCTTTCCAAGACCTCAAGAGGACAAGCACCAAAGGTATATCTAGTGCTTACTTTGCCTTGAAGAGATATAGTTGCACACACACACAACATGCATAACTCTTATTCTTGAATGTTGTGTTTATATTTTGTGTGCATTGTGCTTTATTGATTATTCAATATCTCTTCTTGCATTTAATTGACTGCATCTTGTTCTATGAAATGCCATGACATGATAGGCATTATGATGCATTCAATACCCACACGTGCACTTCATGTATGTTAGTCTTAAGTGTGGTGTAATTCGTTTCCATTTGTGTGATCGGAAACGTCCGCGCTTGCACGATGGTGTGCTTGTCTTAGCGCGATGGTTGACCACTTGAGAAGATCTCATTCTTCCCTTGGATAAGTGGTAGCTTTAGTTTGGTTGGGTTGATTGGAGTAAGGTGTCTAGTTTCAAAAGATTGGATTTCAATGTTTTAAGTGTTTTCAAAACTGACCTTTGCATGGTCGTGTGACCATAGCTTTTTACACAAAGCTTCAAAATGAGTTTTGAAAATTTCTGTACAAACTAGACACCCATACCTTTCCAACGGTATATTATTCGTAATATTTCATGACCGTTTGGATTGGTTTTGAAATTTCCAAAGTGACCACTAAAACAGGGCATCACAGCTGTTATCCGAATCTGACCTTTGGTCACTCAAATGACCATAACTTTTTCTACAGTTATCCAAATCATATTTTGTTAATTGGAGTAGAAAGTAGACTTCCATACCTTTCCAACGGTATATTATATGAAAGGTTTCGATGTCGTTTGGTCATGTTTTGAGTCGCTTGAAAATCAAGCTTTGTGCTGTGACGCTTCGCCGCGGTTTCAGTGCCGCGGTTTGTGCAACCGCGGTAGTCGAGCCACAGAGCAACCGCGATAGTGTGATTCAGGGGCAAAATTATCTTTTCACTTGCCCTATTCTTGATGTCTATAAATATCACACTTTCTCATTATCTGAACAAGTTCTTTTACTCTTAAGAACCCTAAACTTCAAAGATAGATTTTGAGAGAAAATCAAATCAAGAACTCACCTTTAACCACTCAAATCAAACCCCTTTTGCATCAAATTTCATATTGCATCTCCTATGTCTATATAGAGTGCATCCATGTATGGGTTTGCATCATCACAACTTGCTTGGTAAGATTTTGATTAATTTCATCTTATTTTAGTATTTTAAATACCAAGCCATCTCTTTTAAATCACTTGTATGTATTATTGACTTGCTAGGGGTATTTTCGTAAAATTGACATGCACGCGAAAATTAGGTAATAATTAGCTAAAATCTATTCACCCCCCCTCTAGCTTTAGATATTAAACACGCCTTGAGTATTTAATTACTTACAGAAATAAATAATTAATTTTATTTATTTAATCAAATAAGAAGTCTTTTTATTTAGTCAAATAAAAGAATAAAAGATTTATGAATTGAATTAGGGTTTGAAGTCTTAAACTAAATAGGAATTAGGGTGCAATACAAACTCCTTTTTGGCTTGAGTATTGCGGCAACCCTAGTCCCCTTTAGGTTATTATTTTCGGCCACCCTAATAGAAAGAGAGAAAGAAAATTTTGCCACCTATATATGTGGACTTATAGAATTCGGCCACTCTAGTTTTTTGGTGCTTGATTCTATTTTCTTCTTCTTCTCAATTCATAGAAAGATTATTTTTATTCTACTAAAAACATAAAAGAGTGATAGATTATTCTTTGATGGTATACTATTTGCTTATTCATCAATAAGCTTGTGTGTACAACGTCGATCTAGGTTCACGCGAGTTTCGATCATTAGATTGAGAACTCAAAAGTGACCGGAATAATCTTAGTATTCTTTTGATTGTTTTTGTGACTAACAAAGAAAAGAAAAGTTTGTTTTGTCCATTCACAGGTTTGCAATTCAAAGAAAAGGGAGACCACGCTCCTAGGTGATCCACGTTCGTGCTAGGATTGAAGATCTTGCGGATTACCATCGACGCAAGTCAATCGGATCACGCGACAAAAGGTATTCTTCTTTTGTTAGATAATATATATGTTTAATTGATTAAAGGGTTTAAGGTTCATAAAAAGGAAAAATTTTAAAAGTTACTAAACCAATTTTTAGTCTCGCTTCCGCTGCGTGCACTACGGTATTTTTCCCTACAGGGGCATGATAGGTAGCTTGCTTTATTTGACAGCAAGTAGGCCCGATATATCTTTTAGTGTGGGTGTGTGTGTTAGGTACCAAGCGGATCCTAAGGAGTCCCATCTCTCTTCCGTAAAGAGAATCATTCGCTATGTGAATGGGACATCCAACTATGGGATTTGGTACTCTTTTGACACTAATGCTAGTCTTGTAGGCTTTAGTGATGCGGATTGGGCAGGAAATTGTGACGATAGGAAGAGCACATCGGGCGGTTGCTTCTTTCTAGGCAACAACTTGGTGTCTTGGTTTTGCAAGAAGCAAAACTCGATTTCCTTGTCCACGGCCGAGACCGAGTACATAGCCGTGGGGAGTGGATGCACACAACTCCTATGGATGAAGCAAATGCTAGTAGACTACGGATTCAACCAAGGTACTCTCACTCTCTTTTGTGATAACATGAGTGCTATTAATATTTCCAAGAATCCTGTTCAACATTCTAGAACTAAGCATATTGACATCCACCATCACTTCATTAGAGAGCTTGTTGAAAATAAATGCATAGTACTTGAACATGTAGGTACTAATGATCAACTTGTGGACCTATTTACTAAACCCTTAGATGCTACTCGATTTAAAACTCTTAGTAGATCTATTGGGATATGTCTTGTGGAGTGATGTGTTCTATGATTGACCCCATATGGGAAACTCAAGCAAAGAGAGCTATTTTGCATTCTTGTAACTTGCAAAAAATTTGAAATATCTTATGCCTCTTCTTTTGATTGCTTGAGTAAGCTTGGTTGTACATATGTATATATGCTTTCAAATTCTATAAGTGTGAACCTTGCTTGCCTACAATCCATGTCATATTTATGTTCAAACATGCATTTTTGGACTAGGAGATTTACATAGGAAGTATGATGTGAATGACCTATAGTTATCTCCATGACATGATGATTCTTATATAACATGCTAATGTCAAATGAAGAAGCATGAAATTCATATAACATGCTCACATGAAAAGCATGAATTGATGATTGCATATTCTTAAAAATGCAAAACTTGTGTGAAAGCTAATGAGACTCAAAATGAATAGAGGATCTTGTATCCGTTCAAAGGAATTTACATTCCAAATGTCTCTCTTTCTTTATTGGTTGAACATGGCTTCTATCATACGGATATTTTATCCGGAAAAATCAAATAGGGTGCAAAGTCGCTCATGCCATGTTTCGCTTATAAAGTTGGATATAGTTGCTCTTAAATTGAAATCAATAATCTCTATATCCTTGCTTTTCCCATGACATTGGTGAAATTGGTTTGAATTCTAATTAGAAACCTTTGTCATTTGCTTTGCCAAATACCATTGTATTTTGGACTTGAATGCTATATGTCTTGTATGCAAAGCATGTTGGATTCACACATTTTCTCAAATAAATCTCCTTATTTCTCTTCAATTAATTGAGATGCGTAAAGTGACTTATGTATATGCAAATATCTTGCATGCTTCTATCTCTCTTTGCCTTGAGTGACCCGGTTGGGGACTACTCCTTTGCCTATATCATGACAAAAAGGGGGAGTAGGATATGGTAAGGGGAGATGCAAATTGGTGTTGCAATTGTGCACTTTGGGGAGATAACACATTGAGCGGGAGTAACCCTTTGAGGGGGAGCATTGCATTTATCATACATTGCATATATTTTGTAATGTTGTGCCTAAATTCTAAAAATGCAAATGCTTGTTTTGATATCACTTGATTAATCTCACATGTACTTTTTGGGAAAATATAGAAACTTTGTTTTGTAGGGTTGGTTGTTCTACAAGAGATTGGAGCATTGAAGATTTTTTTTTTGTTTATTATCTCTTTGTATTGTAGAAGATCTATGTTATCCCGTTGTTTCTATTTTTATGTGAGGAATCAATGTGAGTGGTGGTTTTGTCACGAAATAGCCAAAGGGGGAGATTGTAAGGATTCCCGTAGCTTTTAATTGGCTTATTTCGTGATCAAACCATATGAGGGGATCATGTAAGGGTAGCTTAGGAATGTGTTCAAGCTCAAGGCCCTTGTAAGTGTTAAGCACTCCAAAGGTATATGTTTAGTGCTTAATTTTCTATGAAGAGATTTAGTGCACACACTCACTTAGCATACTTGCATTTGTGTGCATTCTCTTCACATGTCACTTTTCACACTTGCACTTCTTTGTTATATGTTGTTGTGTGTTTATGTGTCTTGTATTTCGTTTCCCGTTGTTGTTCGAAAACGTCCGCGCTGCACCGTGTGTGCTTGTTTTTAGCGCGAAGATTGCCGTTGGAGAATGCCTTTGGCTTCTCCCTTGGTTTCACCAAAATTGGTGAAACGGCGGTTTGGATCGGCGGCCTGGCCCCCGAATGAAACCGCCGTTTGTGTCCAGAGGTCTCTGGACCAATTCGGCGGTTGGATCGGCGGTTTCGAGGCCGCCGATCGAAAACGCCGTTTCAGACCTGATTGTTTTTTATTTCTCGGTCTTGTCTCTGCGGTTGGTTCGGCGGTTTCGAAACCGCTGTTTCTCCCCTATTTCCTCGGGAGCAATTCGGCTGTTGAAATCGGCGGCCTGGCCGCCGATTGAAACCGCCGATTGGCGCGTTTCTTTGAAATTTACTTAAACGACCTCACTTTGATTTGGCACCCTATATATATGCCATTTTGTCTTTAGGTCAAGTAAGAGAGTTCATATTCAGATTTCATACTTAGGATATTTTTCAAAGAGAAGAAAAATTCCAAGAACTCATTTTTAATTACTCAAACACTTTTTCATGATCATCAATCATCATCTAGCATCATCTTTGATCTTCTAGATGTCATCTTGCATGGATTCTTCATCATACTTTGCTTGGTAAGCTTTTCACTAATATCTTACATATTTTGTGTTTCTCTTATCTAGCAATCTCAATTAATTACTTGTTTGTTATTTTGTATGCTTTGGATACAAGATTGAGATTAGTGTGATGTATGTTTGAGAAGTTGTATTGTGCTAGCATATTAGGTTTTGTGCTTAATATTGATTAGCTAAACTAATTGACATGTCATTTAGTTTTTAATATCTAGGATTGTTCTAATTGCATATTAATCATCTTAGATAAGCATATAAGGTTTCCCTTGCTCTATGTTGCATTTTGGATATTCACATATATTCGCTTAGGGTTGTATTCTCTTCATAGAGAAAGTAAGTCTTGTGTGTAGCTTCCGGGATTAGGTTGCTTATATCACAAGCAAATTGGACTAGGTTCACTCATACCGGGATTAGGTAGGTGTGTGATTACTTCCGGAATTAGGTTGTATTCGTTTTACACATTTAGTGGATTCGAGGTTCGATTGTGGCTTACTTACTAGCCCGTGGTTTTTCTCGTGAGGGTTTCCACGTAAAAATCAAGTCTTATTTAATTTCCGCATATTTTACTTGATTTATTGCTTTATCTATTTAGGGGTAATTTCGTAATTTTGACTAACACGAAAAATTGGGTAAAAAGCATAAAATCTATTCACCCCCCCTCTAGATAGTTTTATACACACCGTGCTATATTTAGTTTCATCTTCCCTCTCTCTCTCCATTCTGAAAATCAAGAAGAAAAAGTTTCAGTTTCCCGCAATAGAGTTCTCTCCAATTTTCAGATTTTCAAAACACCATATCTTCCTCATCCGGAGTCGGATTTGAGTGATTCAAGTTGGAGAGTGTTCGTATTTGAGTCCTCTAACATCTCCAAGTGGTTTGGTGGCTGTTTGATCGTGATTTCTAGTGGTTGAACACTGATGAATGTACACAAACGAAGTTAAATTGCTTAAAGCATACCTAGAGGGGGGGTGAATAGGTTTTTACACCTTTTTTCAAACCCTTGAACAAACATCCGTTTGTCCCTCAAGGTAGCCTTACACACAACACAATAAGCCAAGGTAGACATACATAGACAATACGATGACACAATCATAAGAGAAATGTCTAAGTATATCAACAAGTCATGTGAGGTAAAATATCAAATAAACATAACAACAAAATAAGCTTGTATTTCATAAGATGTTCAATGTGTTACAAAAGTGAACAAAATGTCACTAAACAAATATTACAATATACAAAAGAATCAAAGATACAAATTTGATCTATAGAATGAATACACTAATCACACTATACAAAGACTTGGTTCACAATACATCACAAGTGAATATTATGAATCAAGACAATAAAATATACAATTAAAATATAAGAGAAGAGATAGAAAGAATTAACACAAGGGATTTTTTAACGTGGTAAAACCTCCAAGGAGGAAACATCCACGGGTTGAACTACAACCATTGGGTACTATATTATTGGAAAGTAAACATAGAACATTCACAAAGTGACCAATCTTTAGCTCACCCAACCTAGTGAAGTCTAAGCCTACCCAACCCTATTGGAAAGTATGAAATCCCTCAATGATGCGGAACCACCATATATTGGACAACACACTCAACCAACATCGATGGTAGATTAGAAATTCCTCAAGAGTGCATACACCTCCCGTGTACCCCGCTCTATCGGACTCTATGTCTAACCATACGCCTAGGCCTACCAATACAATAGCCAACTCCCTATCCAAGGCACTCTTGCCTCTAGGGAGCCTCCTATGCATGACTATCCGAGTCCTCCCGACTCTAGCCATGACTCCTTGCTTACCTATCCGAGTCATCCCGACTCTAGGCAAGACTTCTTGCTTGGCTATCCAAGTCACCCCGACTCTAGCCAAGACTTTTTGCCTTTTACAAGGACTTCCTAGTGTGATCATGTGAATGCAAATGATGCAAACAATCAAATCAACATAGAACATGTGATCAATGCATCCTATGGCACAAGTAGACCTAAACATGTGAAATCACAAGTAATCAAGTCTAAATGCAATAATAAGAGAATAGAAACCTAAGCATGTGAAACACCTAACACATACACTCAAAGTCTCATTCACATACACAACACTTGAATCATAATATGTTCATGAAGTACAAGATTCAAGATGCTATCAATATACAATTAAATGCTAGATATATGAGATTAAAATCAATCAATATACTAGACAAAAATATAGAGCAAGGTTTTGAGATTTACATCAATCAAAACCTATATTCTCTAAATCACAAACAAATACACAAATCCTTGATTTCTTCAATCAAAGGACCAAATCAAATCTCAAAGTCATTTTAACACAAAATTAATTCAATTAAGTATCAAACAACCTAAGATGCCATTCTAATCACAATACAACTCACAAACAAATGTAAAACCTAGAATCATAAAATCTAGTCAACATAAGTCCACAAATTGAGTTTCAATTAGAATGATAATCAAGCTACCTTTTCAAATAGCTTTTATAAAAAAATAACATAGATATAGAAGAAGAAACCCCAAGCATTTGGAAGGTCAAATAACAAGAAATCCCTAAGATGAGACCATTACCTCGGATTTTGAAGCTGGTTCGGAATTCAGTGATCAACCACTGGAAATCATGATCAAACAGCTACCAAACCACTTGGAGATGTTAGAGGACTCAAATACGAACACTCTCCAACTTGAATCACTCAAATCCGACTCCGGATGAGGAAGATATGGTGTTTCGAAAATCAGAAATTTCAGAGGAGAGGGCTGACGGGAAAACTGAAATTTTCTTCTTAGAAATTCAAATGGAGAGAGAGAGGGAAGAAATAGGAGGAGAGAGAAGGAGGGAACCGGCCAATCATGTGGTGCCACATCACCCCCTGGCCGTGGGGGGCGCGTGGCCCACAAGAGAGCAGAGGCTGCTCCAGGCCGTGGGGCCCACGGCCTCAACCACGGCCAGCCCTTGTGGCCCACGGCCTGGGCTGTCCTCTCACGCGCTCCCTCGGTTCGTCGGCCCGTATCTCAGGCGTCCGAACTCCGAATTCAAATCCGTTTTTGGATTACGAACCGTGACTCTCTCACGCACGATAACAACTATACAACTTTGAAAACGGTTGAGAAATCATCTCGGAAATCATCGATGAAGTCAACACAACGTAAGAGAACGTAAAGTGGCATAGTCAACACGTTTGGACTCGAAACCTTATGAATGAGTAACCGAAACGACTGGAACTCAATAAGGCATTGAATAAAAACATGTTCAAGTCCTAAACACAAAATACGGAAACATACAAACACAAATACACACACATATGCTAGTTTCCGGACATAGTCCTAGAAAATGCAAAACACAAAATTTATTAACTAAATGTGAATGCATGAGCATATTTTACCAAGTGTATGAAAGTGAAATGTAAATGAAATAAAATCATGAAGGGACACACAAGAATGATATGTGTGAGTGTGTGCCTAGCCTTGTAAGAGATAAGAGGTCTTTGAATACCTTTGTAAATCGATAATGTCCGAAACTCTTAAAAGCCGGCAACTTGAACGAATAATGGTTGAGACGTCCTTCGTCTTCGAAATCCTTCATTTACTAACCACTAAACATTACAAGTAAAACACGTTTTGATATTGAATTAATGCCAACACTAATTATCAACCTAACAACTGATTTCCGAACCAGCTGCAGAATCCGAGGTAATGGTCTCAACTTTGGGATTTCTTGCTTTTTGACCTTCCATTTGCTTGGGGTTTCTTCTTCTATATCTATGTTAATGTTTGGTAAAAGCTATTGAGAAAGATAGCTTGATTATCATTCTAATTGAAAGTCAATTTGTGGACTAATGTTGACTAGATTCTATGATTCTAGGTTTTACATATGTTTGTGAGTTGTATTGTGATTAGAATGACATCTTAGGTTGTTTGGAACTTAATTGAATTAATTTTGTGTTAAAATAACCTTGAGATTTGATTTGATCCTTTGATTGATAAAATCTAGGATTTGTGTATTTGTTTGTGATTTAGAGAATATAGGTTTTGATTGATGTAAATCTCAAAACCTTGCTCTATATTTTTTACTAGTATATTGATTGATTTTAATCTCATATATCTAGCATTTAATTGTATATTGATAGCATCTTGAATTTGTACTTCATGAACATATTGTGATTCAAGTGTTGTGTGTGAATGAGACTTTGAGTGTATGTGTTAGGTGTTTCACATGCTTAGGTTTCTATTCATGTATTTTGCATCTAGACTTGATTATTTGTGATATCACATGTTTAGGTCTAGTTGTGCCATAGAATGTATTGATCACATGTTCTATGTTGTATTGATTGTTTGCATCATTTGCATTCACATGATCGCACTAGGAAGTCCATGTAAAAGGCATGAAGTCTTGGTTAGAGTTGGGGTGACTCGGATAGCCAAGGAAGAAGTCTTGCCTAGAGTCGGGATGACTCGGATAGGTAAGCAAGGAGTCATGGCTAGAGTCGGGAGGACTCGGATAGTCATGCATGGGAGGCTCCCTAGAGGCAAGAGTGTCTTGGATAGGGAGTTGGCTATTGTATTGGTAGGCCTAGGCGTATGGTTAGAGCGGGGTACACGGGAGGTGTATGCACTCTTGAGGAATTTCTAATCTACCATCGATGTTGGTTGTGTGTGGTGTCCAATATATGGTGGTTTCGCATCATTGAGGGATTTCACACTTTCCAATAGGGTTGGGTAGGCTTAGACTTCACTAGGTTGGGTGAGCTAAAGATTGGTCACTTTATGAATGTTCTATGTTTGCTTTCCAATAATATAGTACCCAATGGTTGTAGTTCAACCCGTGGATGTTTCCTCCTTGGAGGTTTTACCACGTTAAAAAATCTCTTGTGTTAATTCTTCCTATCTCTTTCTCTTATATTTTAATTGTATATTTTATTATCTTGATTCATAATATTCACATGTGATGTATTGTGAAGCAAGACTTTGTATAGTGTGATTAGTGAATTCTTTCTATAGATCAATTTTTGTTTCTTTGATTCTTTTATATATTGTAATTTTGGTATAGTGACCTTTTGATCACTCTTGTAACCCATTGAACACTTATTGAAATACAAGCTTATTTTGTTGTTGTGTTTATTTGTTCTTATACCTCACATAACTTGTTGATATACTTAGACCTTTCTCTTATGATTGTATTATCGTATTATCTTTGTATGTCTTCCTTGGCTTATTGTGTTGTGTGTAAGGCTACCTTGAGGGACAAACGAAAGTTTGTTCAAGGGTTTGAAAAAGGTGTAAAAACCTATTCACCCCCCCCCCCCCCCCCCCCCCCCTTCAGGTATGCTTTAAGTAATCTTTGTTTGTATACTTTCAATTTCAACACACAATCACAAAATTATCAAGAAATCAAGACATGCAAATCAATAAGAACAAAGGTATGAATATTCAATTTATCACACTAAAAACCTAGTTCTTAGATCAAGAAATAGAACCTAGAAAATAATATGAGATACATCATATATTAAATTTCTAGAATCAATTTCACACACAATCAAGTTTAGCACATATATGTTCAAAACAAATCACAAAGCTAAATCTCAATTAACAAATGATCAAACAACCCTAGCAAGTGATCTAACATACTTCTCAACAAATTTCATCAATCAAATAGTAAGAATGAAGAGATGATCAAAGATGAAATTGAAAAAGAAGAAGTTGAAACTAACATATTGACCACGGACTGAAAATGGATCAGCTGAGAAAAATGGCAAAGTCAGCTGCCTCTGGAAATGCTTGGGGTTTATAGCTCTCTTCGAGACCAACAATTTTGGTTTTTGAATCGATTGATTTTGAGTTCGTATGAGAGAGATATGATCAAAATAAGAAAACGAAAATTGTAGAATTCTGCAGAAAAATCTTCAAGTGTTCATCAAAATTCAACAAGTGCGGAGGGAAGGAGATGAGTTTAAAAGGAAGAGAGAGAGAGATTTTTTGAGCGAATCGAAGCGTGCCACATCACCTCCCCGTGGGGGGCGCGTGGGCCACACGGGAGCAGAGGGCTCCCTTGGCCGTAGGGCCCATGGCCTCCCACACGGGCAGGCCTTGTGGCCACACGTGCTCCCGACTTCTCTCGCGCGCTCCTTTGGTTCTTCAGCCCATATCTTGGGCATCCGAACTTTGATTTTGAATCCGTTTTGGGATTACAAACCGTGACTCCCTCACGCATGACTATGACTATACAACTTTGAAAAATGGTTGAGAAATCATCTCGGAATCTGACGATGAAGTCAACACAACAAATGAGAACGAAAAGTAGCATAGTCAACTTGTTTGGACTCGAAACCTTATGAATGAGTAACTGAAACGACCGGAACTCAATAAGGCATTAAATGAGAACATGTTCAAGTCTTAACCACAAAATACACAAACAAATAAACACATATTCACACAAGCATGCCATATCAAAGAGATAGTCACAAAGCATGCAATTTCACAATGTTTGTCAATACAAGATCAATGCATGAGCATACTATGAAGTGTGTGAATGTGTTATACCAAATGTTTGAACCACAATGCAGGGACACACATGTATGAATTGTGTGTGTGTGCGCTAACGCCTTGCAAGAGGATAGAAGTCAAGATTTACCTTTGACGTTTTTCACCTCTTGAAGACGACTTTTGCACTAGACGATGCTCTTCACTTTTTAAGCTTCCTTTCTTCAAATAATGTCCTAAGCAACAACTAATACAAACATAGAGTGTTTTGCAATGGAATTAAGCCAATACAAATCATAAACCTTACACATATTAATAAAGTGATTTCTGGTTTAATAAATCTTATAGCATTTATAGTTTAATATTATAATTGTCAAAGTAAATAATCATAAGGTCTAAAGACTATGAGAAAAGAAGAATTGTTCATACATCTGGATATGTATGAGGTAGACACAATTCTTTAGTTAGTCTTGAATAATGTTCACATATTAAGTTAAAGGTTGGGCATATTTATCTTGTTAAAGTTGTAGAATTCTTTTGCTAGCATTTGAGTGGGATCAAATGAGATATGATGAGTCTAAAATCATTGGAGTGTCTTCGAGTAAAAGAATCTAGTGCACTGGGTGCATTGAACTCTTGCCGATTACTGATATTAATCACGAGGATACACTATCTCCAACATGATTGTCTAGGGTATGAATGAGGAACATCTTCTTATTCTATCTTTATTTAAGAGTTCAATTTTAGCTCTTTAGTGGAATGAGTTAAAATTAATGAATCGGACCTAAGTGAATCATTTGTTGATTGTGATTAGGTTATGTCTATTGAAGCTTAAATTTAGATAGCCCGCCAAGATCCCCAATCCACACGGACTTGCATGGATCACTTGATATATTCTACCGGACCAATTTATGGGTCCACCTAGAATTGCATTTAATATATTAAGAATATAATTTGCACATTATTTATTTAATGGGCTGCTCAATTATATTAATATATTAATGAAAGACATGTGGGCTTGTTTCTTTTAATAAGAATGGGTCTAGTTCACATGTGGGCTTTTTATTTAAAGTCCAATGGATTAAATGAAATAAGAAAAGAATATATGGCCCATTTTATTCAAGTGGGGCGGCAAGGTTAAAATATTAGCCTAATATATTATTTTGTGTCATTGTTTGATTAAATGAGAATTAATTAATTATTTAATTAAGAAACAAAATCTTTTTCTGATTAGGAAATATGTTTCCTAGAGGTATACTATAAGTATATTAAAAATAAAAGACTTGTTTGGTAAGAAAATAAATAATTAAGTTTTTTTATTTAATCAAATAAGAAGTCTTTTTATTTTAGTCAATAATAGAATAAAATACTTATGAGTTGGATTTGGGTTAGAAGTCTAAAGTTGATGTGTATTAGGACGCAACACAAATCCTTTTTTGTAAAGGAATTGCGGCAACCCTAATTAGACCACATGAAGATTTCGGCCAACCCTAAAGGAAAAGGAGAAGAAATTTCGGCCACCCTATATAACACATGTTATAGAATTCGGCCACACCTACTTGTTCACTGAATCAATTTTTCTTCTTCTTCTTAACCCAAAGAAAGTGTTTGATTATTCTACCAAGACATAAAAGAGAGAAGAGATTATTCTTTTGATGGTACACTAATTGCTTGTTCATCAATAAGCTTGTGTGTACAACATCGAATTAGGTTCACGCGAGTTTCGATCATTAGATTGAGAACTCAAAAGTGACTGGAATAATCTTCGTATTCTTTTGATTGTTTTGTGACTAAAAAAAGAAAAAGAAAAGTTTGTTTGTCCATTCTCAGGTTTGCAATTCAAAGAAAAGGGAGACCACACTCCTAGGTGATTCACGTTCGTGCTAGGATTGAAGATCTTGCGGATTACCATCGACGTAAGTCAATCGGATCACGCGACAAAAGGTATTCTACTTTTGTTACTAGATATGTATAGTTAATTAATTAAAGGGTTAAAGGAAAAATTTTAAAACATACTAAATCTATTTTTAGTCTCGCTTCCACTGCGTGTACTACGGTATTTTTCCCTACAAAGAAATCTTGTATTGCTGATTCCACCATGGAAACTGAGTATGTTGCTGCATGTGAAGCTACCAAAGAGGCTGTCTGGCTCCACCAATTCCTAATTGAGTTGGAAGTGGTTCCCAGTGCGAATAAGCAGATCACTATCTACTGTGACAACAGTGGCGCAGTGGCTAATTCGAAAGAACCAAGAAGTCATAAGAGAGGAAAACAAATTGAAAGGAAGTATCATCTTCTTAGGGAGATTGTGCATAGGGGTAACGTGACGATTACCAAAATCGCGTTAGTAGAAAATCTAGCGGATCCCTTCACAAAGGCTCTACCACAGAAGAGTTTTGACGAGCACCTAAAGAACATGGGAATGAGAGATATGACATATTTGCTATAGCGCAAGTGGGAGATTGTTAGGATTATGCTCAATAGCTAGAGTGTAATATTGTATTTGACAATCTTTTCATATTAATAAAGTGATTTCTATTTTAAACAAATCTTATAGCATTTATAGATTGAATATTATAATTGTCAAAAGTAAATAATCATAAGGTCAAAAGACTATGAGAAAAGAAGAATTGTTCGTTGGATATACATGAGGTAGACACAATTCTTTAGTTAGTCTTGAATAATGTTCACAACTTAAGTTAAAGGTTGGGCATTTTTATCTTATTAAAGTTGTAGAATTCTTTTACTAGCATTTGAGTGGGATCAAATGTGTTATGTGTAGGGAGAAATACCGTAGTACACGCAGCGGAAGCAAGACTAAAAAATAGATTTAGTAACTTTTAAAATTTTTCCTTTTTATGAACCTTAAACCCTTTAATCAATTAAACATATATATTATCTAACAAAAGAAGAATACCTTTTGTCGCGTGATCCGATTGACTTACGTCGATGGTAATCCGCAAGATCTTCAATCCTAGCACGAACGTGAATCACCTAGGAGCATGGTCTCCCTTTTCTTTGAATTGCAAACCTGTGAATGGACAAACAAACTTTTCTTTTTCTTTGCTAGTCACAAAAACAATCAAAAGAAGACTAAGATTATTCCGGTCACTTTTAAGTTCTCAATCTAATGATCGAAACTCGCGTGAACCTAAATCGATGTTGTACACACAAGCTTATTGATGAACAAGCAAATAGTGTACCATCAAAGAATAATCTATCACTCTTTTATGTTTTTTTAGTAGAATAAAAATAATGCTCTCTATGAATTAAGAAGAAGAAGAAAATTGTCTCTCAAGCACAAAAACCTAGAGTGGCCGAATTCTATAAGTCCACTTATATAGGTGGCCAAATTTTCTTTCCTTCTTTTTATTAGGGTGGCCGAATTCTACACTAAAAGGGACTAGGGTTGCCACAATACACAAGCCAAAAAGAGTTTGTGTTGCACCCTAATTTCCATCTAGTTTAAGACTTCAAACCCTAATCCAACTCATAGATATTTTATTCTTTTATTTTGACTAAATAAAAAGACTTCTTATTTGATTAAATAAATAAAATTAATTATTTATTTTCTTATCAAACAAGTCTTTTAATTTTAGTATACTACTACCAATAGTATAACTCTAGGAATCATATTTCCTAATCAGAAAAGATTTGTTTCTTAATTAAACAATTAATTAATAAATTAATTCATTCTTATTTAATTAAACAATGAAACAAATAATATATAGGCTAATATATTAACCCTTGCCGCCCCACTTAAAATAAATGGGCCATATATTATTTTCTTATTTCATTTAATCCATTGGACTTTAAATAAAAAGCCCACATATGGACCAGACCCATTCTTACTAAAAGAAACAAGCCCACATGTCTTTCATTAATATATTAATATAATTGAGCAGCCCATTAAATAAATAATGTGCAAATTATATTCTTAATATATTAAATGCAATTATAAATGGACCCATAAATTGGTCCGGTAGAATATATCAAGTGATCCATGCAAGTCCGTGTGGATTGGGGATCTTGGCGGGCTATTTAAATTTAAGCTTCAATAGACATAACCTAATCACAATCAACAAATGATTCACTTAGGTCCGATCCATTAATTTTAACTCATTCCACTAAAGAGCTAAAATTGAACTCTTAAATAAAGACAGAAAAGGAAGATGTTCCTCATTCATACCCTAGACAATCATATTGGAGATAGTGTATCCTCGTGATTAATATCTGAAATTTCCCTTAATGTAGTAGTGAAATATACCTAGAGGGGGGGTGAATAGGTATAGGCTCCAAATTCTTCCAAATAAAAATAATGCGGAAAATTACAAGGCAAATGCACACTTGATTAGATTTAGCAAATGAATTGATTTCACTAAGACAAGAGTTAATCAATTTTACAAGTTGTACAATCAATGTAATATATGGAAGATAAAGGAAAGTAAAGCAAAATTGAACACAATGATTTTAACGTGGTAAAACCTCAATGAGGAAACATCCACGGGTTGATACCACAACCACCGGCGAAGCAATCCACTATGTGAAAAAGGACTTACACACTCAAGCTATCACTCATGATATCCGCTCAAGCTATCAACTCCTAATCTACCCTCGGGCTAGTGAATCACCAAGCCTACTTCCTATCCGAGATGTGTCCTGCACCTCTAGAAAGCAACTTCCTATCCAAGACGCTCACGTCTCTAGGAAGATTTCGTGCTTAGCTATCCGGATCACAAAGATCATAGTTAAGCTCTCCTAGCTCAACCATCCGGAGTACCACACTCCTAGCTAAGACTTTTGCTTGACTATCCGGACCACATGTCCTAGTCAAGACTCCCTTGCTCTACACAAAGCTTCACTCACTTTGCTAGAGACTTCAACCTAATGCAAGGCTATCATCTAAAGTGATGCAAGTGATGCAAACACAAACAAATTAAGCTAGATGATCAATCAAGCAAAATGTACATGTTCAATGATAGTCTAGAATATGATTTCAACACACAATCACAAAAGTTATCTAGAAATCAAGACATGCAAATCAATAAGAACAAAGGTATGAATATTCAATTTAGCACACTAAAACCTAGTTCTTAGATCATGAAACAAAACATAGAAAATAACATGAAGCACATCACACATATATTTTCTAGAATCAATTTCATGATAAATCAAGTTTAGCACATATATGTTCAAAACAAATCACAAAGCTAAAACTCAATTAAAAAATGATCAAATAACCCTAGCATGTGATCTAACATACTTCTTAACAAATTTCATCAATCAAATGGAAAGAATCAATAGATGATCAAAGATGAAATTGAAAAAGAAATAAGTTGAAACATACAACTGACCACGGATTGGAAATGGACCAGCTGAGAAAAATGCCGAAGTCAACTGCCTCTGGAAATGGGGTTTGTAGCTCTCTTCGAGACCAACAATTTTGGTTTTTGAATCGAATGATTTCGAGTTCATATGAGAGAGATATGATCAAAACAAGTAAACAAAAATTGTAGAAAAACTGATGCGAGAATCAAGTGTTCTTCAAAAAATTGCATAAGTGTGGAGGGAAGGAGGTTGGCTTAAAAGGAGGGAAAGGAGAAATTTTTCCGAGCGAATCACGTGCTGCCATGTCACCACCCCGTGGGGGACGCATGGGGCCCACGGGAGCAGAGGGCTCCCTTGCCCGTGGGGCCCACGGCCTCCCTCACGGGCTGGCCAAGTGGCCACACGTGATTCACACATCTCTCGTGCGCTCCCTCGGTTCGTTGGCCCATATCTTGAGCATCCGACCTCCGATTTCGAATCCGTTTTCAGATTACGAACCATGACTCCCTCATGCACGACTATGACTACTCAACTTTGAAAAATGGTTGAGAAATCATCTTTGAATCCGATGATGAAGTCAACACAACAAATGAGAACGAAAAGTAGCATAGTCAACTAGTTTGGACTCGAAACCTTATGAATGAGTAACCGAAACGACCGGAACTCGATAAGGCATTAAATAAGAACATGTTCAAGTCCTAAACACAAAATACGAAAACAAATAAACACATATTCACACAAACATGCCATATCAAAGAGATAGTCACAAAGCATGCAATCTCACAATGTTTGTCAATACAAGATCAATGCATGAGCATGCTATGAAGTGTGTGAATGTGTTATACCAAATGTTTGAACCACGATGCAGGGACACACATGCATGAATTGTATGTGTGTGCACTAACGCCTTGCAAGAGGATGGAAGTCAAGATTTACCTTTGATGATTTTCACCTCTTGAAGACGACTTTTGCACTAGACGTTGCTCTTCACTCTTTAAGCTTCCTTTTTTCAAATAATGTCCTAAACAACAACTAATACAATCATAGATTGTTTTGCAATGGAATTAAGCCAATACAAATCATAAACCTTACAATATCAGTAATCGCTAAGAGTTCATAGACCGCCTATAACTCTCCAAGTTACCATATTTACTCATATGACCACGTTTTGAACTTGGATATTTTGACTTGTCCAGAAGCCATGTTTCCAATAGACACTATCGAAAACTCAACGTTGAGATTTAATGTCCAATTACCTCAAAACATCCATATGATGATATTATACTCTCATTTATTAAATGGAGCCACGATGTCCATATCTATAAATGAAGTCCTCTATCGATTAACAAATGAATATCACCAAACTATCGAGGATAGACTATGCGATATAATCGTACTCATTGATAACTCAAATGATATCACTTGCAACCATAAGTCCATCATTTATCTCAGGATTAAGATAGACTCTCTGATTGTCTTGATAATGAAAAGACTATTATCTATTGACGGTTCTAGATAAAGCTTTTCATTGTGATCCAGTTCAATACACCCAGTGCACTAGATTCTTTTACTCGAAGACACTCCGATGATTTTAGACTCATCATATCTCATTTGATCCCACTGAAATGCTAGTAAAAGAATTCTACAACTTTAACAAGATAAATGTGCCCAACATTTAACTTAAGTTGTGAACATTATTCAAGACTAACTAAAGAATTGTGTCTACCACATACATGTCCAGATGTACGAACAATTCTTCTTTTCTCATAGTCTTTAGACCTTATGATTATTTACTTTGACAATTATAATATTTAAACTATAAATGCTATACGATTTGTTAAACCAGAAATCACTTTATTAATATGAAAAGATTGTTAATTACAACATTACACTCTTGCTATTGAGCATAATCCTAACATTATGATGAGTCTAAAATCATCGGAGGTTCTTCGAGTAAAAGAATCTAGTGCACTGGATGCATTGAACTGGATCACAATGTGAAATTCCCTCAAGCAATATAGTGTAAAATATACCTAGAGGGTGGGGGGTGGGGCGGGGTGAATAGGTATTTACTCAAATTCTTCCAATATTAAAATGATGTGGAATATAACAAAGAAAATGCACACTTGATTAGATTTAGCAAATGAATTGATTTCACTAATACAAGAGTTAATCAATTTATAAGATATGCAATCAATGTAAGATATGGAAGATAAAGAAAAGTAAAAACAAAAATGAACACAAGTATTTTTTACGTGGTAAAACCTCAAAGAGGAAAGATCAACGGGTTGATACCACAACCACCGGCAAAGCAATCCACTATATGAAAAGGACTTACACACTCAAGCTATCAACACATGATATCCGTTCAAGCTATCACCTCCTAATCTACCCTCGGGCAAGTGAACTACCAAGCCTACTTCCTATCCGAGATGTATCCTACACCTCTAGAAAGCAACTTCCTATCCAAGACGCTCACGTCTCTAGGAAGATTTCTTGCTTGCCTATCCGGATCCTCCCGACCCTAGACAAGTCTCCCTTGCTTGATTATCCGAGTCCTTCTGACTCTAATCAAGACTCTTTGCTCTATCCACAAAGCTTCACTCACTTTGCTAGAGACTTTAACCTTATGCAAGGCAATGATCTAAGTGATGCAAATGATGCAAATCACAATCAAATAAAGTATGATGATCAATCAAACTCTATGAACATGTTTAGAGAAATCCTAGGACATGCTTTCAACACACAATCACAAAAAGCCTAGAAATCAAAGCATGTAAATCAATAAGAACAAGGTATGAATATTCAATATATCACACTAAAAACCTAGTTCTTGGATCATGAAATTAAACCTAGAAAATAACATGAGGCACATCATATAAACATTTTCTAGAATCAATTTCAAACAAAATCAAGTTTAGCACATATATGTTCAAGAGAAATTACAAAGCTAAAACTCAATTGACAAATGATCTAACACCCCTAGCATATGATCTAACATCTTTCTTATCATGTTTCATCAATCAAATAGTAAGAATCAAAGAGATGATCAAAGATGAAATGAAAGAGAAGAAGTTGAACAAAACAACCTGACCACGTACTGAAAATCGATCAACTGGGAACAATGATGAAGTCAACTACCTCTAGAAATGCTTGGGGTTTATAGCTCTCTTCAAGACCAACAATTTTGGTTTTGAATCGATTGATTTCGAGTTCGTACGAGAGAGATATGATCAAAACACTAAAACTAAAAATTGAAGGAATCTGAAGAAATTTCATGAAAATGTTCTTGAAAATCCAAAAATATTTGGAGGGAAGGAGAGGAGTTTAAAAGGAGGAGAGAGAAGGAATTTTTGGGCCAATCAGCACCTGCCATGTCACCATCCCATGGGGGGCGCGTGGACCTCACGGGGGTAGAGAGCCCCTCTGGCCGTGGGGCCCACGACGTGGCTAAGTGGCCTCACGGCCGCACTCCTCTCTCACGCACTCTCACGTTCTTCAGCCATATCTTGGGCATCCGAACTCTAATTTCAAATTTGTTTTCGGATTACGAACCATGACTCCCTCACGCATGGCAACGACTAACAACTTTGAAAAATGGTTGAGAAATCATCTCGAAAAATGACGATGAAGTCAACTCAACGAATGAGAACGAAAAGTAGCGTAGCTACATCGTTTGGACTCGAAACCTTATGAATGAGTAACCGAAACGACCGAAACTTAAATAAGGCATCAAATAAGAACATGTTCAAGTCCAAAACACAAAATACACAAACAAATAAACACATATTCACACAAGCATGCCATATCAAAGAGATAGTCACAAAGTATGCAATTCCACAATGTTTGTCTATACAAGATCAATGCATGAGCATACTATGAGATGTGTGAATGTGTTATACCAAATGTTTGAACCACGATGCAGGAACACACATGTATGAATTGTATGTGTGTGCGTGATCGCGCTATGAATGTTCACATTTAGCACCCCTAATTCCTACCTTTTGTGTTCGTATTCGAGCACTTTTGTGTGCATAACAAGTGTTTTTGTTAAGTTTAGGTAATTTGGCCAGTCAAGAAGGGTTTTGCATCAAAGTGGACAAAAGATGAGCAAAACCATTAGAAGAAGACAGGGCGGGCTCTGAAGGCGGGCAAATGCCAGCCTTCCCGAAGGTATGAACTCGCCTGAAATCAAGGCGGGTTCATAAGGCGGGCAATTGCCAGCCTTCCTGAAGATCTGAAGTCGCCCTAAATCAAGGACAGTACCAAGGCGGGTTCTGAAGGCGGGCAAAAGCCAGCCTTCCCGAAGGTTTGAACTCGCTGGATAGCAAGGCGACTTCGTGCGGCGAGCTCGTGCGGCGGGCAATTGGCCACCTACATCTGTTCTGAAGCCAAGGCTACTTCGCGCGGCGGGAAAGAAGTCTCCGAGAAGCTCGCCAAGGGTAAGGCGACTTCGCGTGGCGGGTTCGTGCGGTGGGAATGAAGCCGCCCCAAGCACATCCAAAGGCCAAAATTGGCACTTCTTGCCTCATCTGAAGAAAACATATATATACTTCTCTCTCCTACTGACCAAAAGAGTGACAAGTAGTGATAAAATTAGCTTAGAATAGTTTTTAATAGTTTTTGGTTAATTTATCATAGAATAGATTAGTGATTCAAGTAGTTCATCACTTGTAATCTTGTAGCTAGAAGGTATTGATCTTAGAAGTACCTTGCTCATCAATCTTCTGAAGGTTATTTGTGATTGTAGGGAAAAATAATAAATAAAAGTGGTAAACGCAGCGGAAGCGATACTAAAAACGATTTAGTGACTTTTAAAAATTTTTCCTTTACGAACCTTAAACCATTTTAATCAATAAACATGCATATACATTAACAAAAGTAAATTACCTTTTGTCGCGTGATCCGATTGACTTACGTCGATGGTAATCCGCAAGACCTTCAATCCGAGCACGAACGTGGATCACCTAGGAGCGTGGTCTCCCTTTTCTTTGAATTGCAAACCTGTGAATGGACCAAACAAAACTTTCTTTTCTTTGTTAGTCACAAAACAATCAAAAGAATGTCAAAAATTATTCCGGTCACTTTTGAGTTCTCAATCTAATGATCGAAACTCGCGTGAACCTAGATCGATATCGTATACACAAGCTTATTGATGATTAAGCAATTGTATACTATCAAAGAATAATTTCACACTCCTTTTTGTCTTTTTAGAATAAAAACTCTCTTAGAATTAAGAAGAAGAAGAAAGAAATAAAAACTCAAGCACCAAGCCTTGTGGTGGCCGAACCCTATAAGAACCCTTATATATGTTGGCCGAATTTTTTCTTCTTTTTCCTTTAGGGTTGCCGAATTCTATGTAGTCTAAGATTAGGGTTGGCCGAATTTCATCATGTCACTTATATAGGGTGACTAAAATTCAACCCTAATTCTTTTCAACTTTATAGACTTCAAACCCCAATCCAACTCCTTGATTTTTATTCTTTTATTTTGACTAAATAAAAAGACTCCTTATTTGATTAAATAAATAAAACTAATTTATTTATTTCCTTGTCAAACAAGTCTTTTACTTTTAGGAAAGATTTGTTTCTTTAATTAAACAATTAATCAATAAATTAATTAATTCTTATTTAATTAAAACAAATGAAACAAAATAATATTTTAGGTTAAAATTTTAACCTTGCCGCCCCACTTGTATAAGATTGGGCCTAACATTATTTTCTTATTTCATTTAATCCATTGGACTTTAAATAAAAAGCCCACATGTGAACCAGACCCATTCTTACTAAAAGAAACAAGCCCACGTGTCTTTCATTAATATATTAATATAATTGAGAAGCCCATTACTTAAATAATGTGCAAATTATATTCTTAATATATATTAAATGCAATTCTAGATGGACCCTTAAATTGGTCCGGTAGAATATATCAAGTGATCCATGCAAGTCCGTGTGGATTGGGGATCTTGGCGGGCCATCTAAATTTAAGCTTCAATAGACATAACCTAATCACAATCAACAAATGATTCACTTAGGTCCGATCCATTAATTTTAACTCATTCCACTAAAGAGCTAAAACTGAACTCTTAAATAAAGATAGAAAAGGAAGATGCTCCTCATTCATACCCTAGACAATCATATTGGAGATAGTGTATCCTCGTGATTAATATCAGTAATCGCCAAGAGTTCATAGACCGCCTATAACTCTCCAAGTTACCATATTTACTCATATGACCACGTTTTGAACTTGGATATTTTGACTTGTCCAGAAGCCATGTTTTCAATAGACACTATTGAAAACTCAACGTTGAGATTTAATATCCAATTACCTCAAAACATCCATATGATGATATTATACTCTCATTTTATTAAATGGAGCCACGATGTCCATATCTATAAATGAAGTCCTCTATCGATTAACAAATGAATATCACCAAACTATCGAGGATAGACTATGCGATATAATCGTACTCATTGATAACTCAAATGATATCACTTGCAACCATAAGTCCATCATTTATCTCAGGATTAAGATAGACTCTCCGATTGTCCTGATAATGAAAAGCCTATTATCTACTGACGGTTCTAGATAAAGCTTTTCATTGTGATCCAGTTCAATGCACCCAGTGCACTAGATCCTTTTGCTCGAAGACACTCCGATGATTTTAGACTCATCATATCTCATTTGATCCCACTCAAATGCTAGCAAAAGAATTCTACAACTTTAACAAGATAAAGGTGCCCAACCTTTAACTTAAGTTGTGAATATTATTCAAGACTAACCAAAGAATTGTGTCTACCACATACATATCCAGATGTACGAACAATTCTTCTTTTCCCATAGTCTTTAGACCTTATGATTATTTACTTTGACAATTATAATATAAACTATAAATGCTATACGATTTGTTAAACCAGAAATCTCTTTATTAATATGAAAAGATTGTTAATTACAACATTACACTCTTGCTATTGAGCATAATCCTAACAGTGATCATTGGGTTTGTATTGCTGTGGAAGAAGGAGAGGTCGTCCTTGATCCGTTGAGGGTAGTATTTCTTCCTTTCGTTCATTAATATGCTATACTTGATAATCATGTGTAACTAAACACTTTGTTGGGGAATTTATGAAAGTATTGATGTAATCACTTGTTACCACCTTTCTTATATGTATCACTTGTGTTTGTATGCTTGAATTGATTAAATCATGCCATATATCTCATAAATCTTAGAAGCATGGAGTTGGTTATTGTAAAATGATGAATTACTTAGTTCATAATGTTTGAATTAAGTATGGTTAGTCAAAACTCCTAGATTAGAATGTGTTTGTTCATATAAAATCCTAAGAATACATTCTATCGATTTAGTTCTACAACTTACATTCCTTAATGATTAATCTGAACCTCAGATGTGTTATTAAGTGGATGGTTGAGTGTACCAATTGTATAAATGGAACTACACGAGTGATTTGATCTTTGTTGCATGAAAGTGGTTATTTGTGGTACATCATTACTGATTTCATACATTCCCTAGCATCTTAGCTTATCAATTATAATCTTTTATCATCGCATTAGTTTAATTCCATAAAATACTTACTAATCCTAGCTTTTACCAGTTACTAGATTTCCCTGTGGACGATACCCTTACTTTGTATACTATACTAGCATAACGACTTGTACGAATTGCAATAGGGTCATCAGACTCGCACGCCCCTTTAATATAACCGAGGTAGAATAGGTTAAATTATAGTGACATTTGTAGAACCGGTTTGGGCGTGTCAACCTTTTTGGCGCCGCTGCCGGGGACACTTTCTTGTGTAGCGTGGTTAGTTAGGTTTAGGATTGTCATTTTAGGAAATTTTAGAATTACTACACTTTTAGTTGCTCACTAGTATAACGTTTATCTTTTTCACATTGATCTTCGTTACTTTTCTTGCACTTGTGTGCAGAGTCTTTACAGTGAACTAGATGGAGGACATACGATGCATGAAAGAATTTTCATTGCCCATTGTGGGGGCACATCCTTCGGCCATAGCATTGAATGCCGCTCAGCGAGACTATGAGCTGAAGAACTTGCACTATAACATCTTGCCATCCTACTATGGGAAACCTAATGAGGACGCACTTCAGTTATGAAAGAATACTACAATGCTATCACTACGATACCATTTGGCCGGTTAACAGAGGATTTACTGAGGATGCGTTGCTTTTCATACTGTTTGAAGGACAACACCAAGAAATGGCTAATGGCTTTGCCAGCTGGTACACTGACCACATGGGCAGAGGTGGAGCAGAAATTTTTCTCCAAATTCTTTCCGTCCTGGAAAACCAAAGAAATAAAGGGAAGAATTGCAAACTTCCAAGAGGAGGAAGGAGAAGCATTCCTCGAATCATGGGAGAGGTTCAAGCTATTGTTAGCTCAGTGCCCACACCATGATTTCACACTTCAGTCACAGGTGCAATCATTTTATGATGGACTTACTGGACTCACACAAGCGATTGTCGACAATGCTTGTGGTGGGGCGATGAGGGAATGTACCGCTAATTATGTGTTCAACAAGTATGAAATGCTAGGATAGAATTCTCAACAAAGAAGCACAAAGGGAAGCCGTAGTGGGACGGCACATTTAGCAATGCAGATGGAGACCTTGAATAACAGTGTCAGGGCAATGATGGTAAATCAGCAGGGACAACAGAATAGCCAGGGTAAGGTATGCCAAGCATGTGGCATGATTGGACATGGAGCAGCTGCATGCACCTCCCACAGAGAGGTTTATTCAGAGGTAGAAGCTCAAGCAATGTACTAGTGGAATCAAGGCAGGCAGAGAAACAGTAACAATGCCTACCAGCAGCCAAGGTATGATCAGAATCAATCAGGGGGTGGACACAACCCCCATAGTCAGTATCAAGTACAGCAGGGTGCTGGGAGTTCGAGTCAGTGGAGCAATCAAAACCCTCCACAATCATATCAACAGGAGATGGACCAAAGAATGATGGGAATAAAGGCGTCACTGAAAAAGTTATCAATTCAATTGGGACAGGTGATGGAGGCTAATGGGCAACAAGACACGGGGAAAGCCCCAATGCATGAGCAGGCTCATGCCATTACTAGTTCTATGAGTGGGTACACTACCAAGGAACAAGATCCAGGGAGTTTTGAGTTGAGTATTACTGTGGGAAACTCCTCAGCAGAAAAAGCCATGCTTGATCTAGGAGCCAGCATCAATATAATGCCATACTCTGTGTATGAAAGGCTGGGATTGAGTGAACTCAAGCCGACTTCCATTAATTTGCGTCTTGTTGATCAGTCATCTAGAAATCCTAGAGGAGTAGTGGAGAATGTGATCCTCAAGGTGGATCGATTGCTCATTCCCACTGACTTTTTAGTGTTGGACGTAAAGGATAGAGATGAGAATGGAAACTCACAACCAGTGTTGTTAGGAAGGCCATTTATGGCAACCTCAAGAGCAGTTGTGGATGTTCATGGAGGGAAACTCACTTTGAGTGTTTTGGATGATGTAGTAGAGTTCAATATGCTTAGAGCTCAACCATTGCCAAAGAAGGAAGCTAGGATTGAGGAAGAAAGTCCACCTAGTCAAGACACCCAGGATTCTGAAACCATAGAAGAATTCTTGAGGACATTGGAAGAAGAGGAGAGAAGCCTGAAGGATTCAGAGACTCTGAAAAACGAGGAATTGCTGGACCACAACCAGAGCTTGTTAAAACGAATTGAGCATCTAGAGCAAGAGAAGGAGGAACAGATGGGATATCTTACAGAGGTTATGAAACTCATATCTGATATGAAGGAGGCCTATATGTCCTCTACACAGAAAATGCAAGATAGGTTCTTCGATCTAATGAAAGAATTGGAGGTACGGGATATGGTGGATGATTTGAACACAACTTGTTCGGGAAGGAAGCGAGCCAGCCACAACCTTAATACCACAGAAAGGATTGACAACCATGGAGGTACTTTCTACTCTCCAACATGTTATTATTGTGGAACTCAAGGGCACAAAAGGCCCAATTGCATGAGGTATCATGAGTTCCGTAAAACAAGGAATGTGTCTCCTAGGAGGGTTGTGGGGAGACCAAGGCAAATACTGGTCCGAAAGAACACATACAAGGAATCTCCCTCACCACAAGTGAACTCCACACTGGATTTGAAAATGTGGCCCCCTGAGGCACACATGACCTTTACCTTGTTACGCCGACCTCCTACGTCTTGTTCTAAGATTGGAAGCATGAGCACGGCTCGTTCACCTTTGAATATGTGAACGATTTAATGAATATTGTGTGTGTGTAGGTGGATGACCCGAAGAACAAGGTCAGGAATGAAATGTGAAACTAAATATACCACGGTGTGTATAAAGCTATCTAGAGGGGGGGTGAATAGATTTTACGCTTTTTACCCAATTTTTCGTGTTAGTCAAAATTACGAAATTACCCTCAAGATAATATAAACAAGCAAGTGTAATATGGTGCGGAAATTAAATTAACACTTGAATTTTTACGTGGAAACCCTCACGGGAAAAACCACGGGCTATGTAAGTAAGCCACACTCGAACCTCGAATCCACTAAATGTACAAACGATTACAACCTAATCCCGGAAGTAATCACACACCTACCTAATCCCGGTATGAGTGAACCTAGTCCAATTTGCTTGCGATCTAAGCAACCTAATCCCGATTGCTACACACAAGACTTAGCTTCTCTTGAAGAGAATACAACCCTAAGTGAATATATGAAAATATCCAAAATGCAACATAGAGCAAGGGAAACCCTATATGCTTATCTAAGATGATTAATATGCAATTAAGAACAATCCTAGATATCAAAACTAAATGACATGTCAAATAGTTAAGCTAATCAATATCAAGTACAAAACCTAATATGCTAGCACAATACAACTTCTCAAACATACATCATACTAATCTCAATTTTGTATCTAGAGCATACAAAATAACAATCAAGTAATTAATTGAGATTTGCTAGATAAATTAAACACAAAATATGTAAGATATTAGTGAAAAGCTTACCAAGCAAAGTATGATGAAGATTCCATGCTAGATGACATCTAGATGATCTAAGATGATGCTAGATGATGATTGATGATCATGAAATTGTGTTTGAGTAATTAAAAATGAGTTCTTTGTGTATTTTTCTTCTCTTGAAAAATATCCTAAGTATGAAGCATGAATAAGAACTCTTGTAAATGACCTAAAATCAAGTTAGCATATATATAGAGGCCATAAGTGAAGTGAGGTCGTTTTGAAAACCGCCAGAAAAATACTCTGTGCGCTGGTGGACCTGCGCTGGTGGACCAGCGCAGGACCAGCGCACAAGCCAATTTTGGCTTGAGCGCTGGACGACAGGCGCTACCACCAGCGCCAGTCCAGCGGCGCCATACTGGGCGATTGGCGCTGGTGGCCGGCGCTGGTCCACACCAGCGCACGACCAGCGGCGCGCCACTGGGCGATTTGCGCCGGTGAGCGGCGCTGGTCGACCGGCGCCGGTGGACCAGCGCACAGCCCCAAAATTTGCATCCCACATGCAATGATGCAAGGGGTGCAAAGTCAAACAAGATGCATCCTAAAAGCCTAAATGCTATGATGTTTTCAACACAAGATGCAATCATAAAATCAAGCAAGAAGAGATGTAAATAATCATTTATGCACAACAAAAAGAAACACAACATACAAAGATTAAACATATGCATGAGTTGTGAGTGTGTGCAACTATCTCTTCAAGACAAGAAAGCACTTAGAAAATTACCTTTGGTGCTTGTCAATAATGAGGTCTTCAAAGGGCCTAATGCACTAACAACAACATTTAAACTACCCTTACAAAGTATCCCCATTTATGGTTTGATCACGAAATAAGCCAATTAAAAACAACGGGAATCCTTACAATCTCCCCCTTTGGCTATTTCGTGACAAAACCATCACTCACATTAAATCCTCACAAAAGAAATAGAAACTACGGGATTACAATGATATTCTACATTACAAAGAGATAAGAGAATGCAACTTGAAGTCTTCAATCCTCTTGTAGAATAATGAATCCCTGAAAAGAGTTTCTAACAATCCAATTCAAGTAAAGTGTGAGATTAATCATGTGAGAATAATACCAAGCATTTGCATTTTTAGAATTTAGGCACAACATTAGCAAATGTATGCAATGTATGATAAATGCAATGCTCCCCCTCAAAGGGTTACTCCCCCTCAATGTTTTATCTCCCCAAAGTGCACAATAGCTTGCAACTCCCCTTACAATATCCTACTCCCCCTTTTTGTCATGATATAGGCAAAGGAGTAGTCCCCAACCGGGTCACTCATAGCAACGAGAGATAGAAGCATGCAAGATATGCATATACATATAAGTCACGTTATGCACTTCAATTAATTTGAGAGAAACAAGGAGATTTATTTGAGAAAATGTGTGAATCCAACATGCTTTGCATACAAGACATATAGCATTCAAGTCCAAAATACAATGGTATTTGGCAAAGCAAATGACAAAGGTTTCTAATTCGAATTCAAACCAATTTCACCAATGTCATGGAAAAAGCAAGGATATAGAGATTATTGATTTCAATTTTAAGAGCAACTATATCCAACTTTATAAGCGAAACATGGCATGAGCGACTTTGCACCCTATTAGATTTTTCCGGATAAGATATCCGTATGATAGTAACCATGTTCAACTAATAAAGAAAGAGAGACATTTGGAATGTAAATTCCTTTGAACGGATACAAGATCCTTTATTCATTTTGAGTCTCATTAGCTTTCACACAAGTTTTGCATTTTTAAGAATATGCAATCATTAATTCATGCTTTTCATGTGAGCATGTTGTATGAATTTCATGCTTTTTCATTTAGCATAAGCATGTTATTTAAGAAACATCATGTCATGGAGATAACTATAGGTCATTCACATCATACTTCCTATGTAAATCTCCTAGTCCAAAAATGCATGTTTGAACATAAATATGACATGGATTGTAGACAAGCAAGGTTCACACTTATAGAATTTGAAAGCATATATACATATGTACAACCAAGCTTACTCAAGCAATCAAAAGAAGAGGCATAAGTTATTTCAAATTTTTTGCAAGTTACATGAATGCAAAATAGCTCTCTTTGCTTGAGTTCCCCATATGGGGTCAATCATAGAACATCACTCCACAAGACATATCCCAATAGATCTACTAAGAGTTTTAAATCGAGTAGCATCTAAGGGTTTAGTAAATAAGTCCGCAAGTTGATCATTAGTACCTACATGTTCAAGTACTATGCATTTATTTTCAACAAGCTCTCTAATGAAGTGATGGCGGATGTCAATATGCTTAGTTCTAGAATGTTGAACCGGATTCTTGGAAATATTAATTGCACTCATATTATCACAAAAGAGAGTGAGAGTACCTTGGTTGAATCCGTAGTCTACTAGCATTTGCTTCATCCATAGGAGTTGTGTGCATCCACTCCCTGCGGCTATGTACTCGGCCTCGGCCGTGGACAAGGAAATCGAGTTTTGCTTCTTGCAAAACCAAGACACCAAGTTGTTGCCTAGAAAGAAGCAACCGCCCGATGTGCTCTTCCTATCATCACAATTTCCTGCCCAATCCGCATCACTAAAGCCTACAAGACTAGCATTAGTGTCAAAAGAGTACCAAATCCCATAGTTGGATGTCCCATTCACATAGCGAATGATCCTCTTCACACAAGAGAGGTGGGACTCCTTAGGATCCGCTTGGTACCTAGCACACACACCCACACTAAAAGATATATCGGGCCTACTTGCGGTCAAATAAAGCAAGCTACCTATCATGCCACGATATAGAGTTTGTTCCACACTTTTACCACTAGCATCCTTGCTAAGCTTCAAAGTGGTACTCATGGGTGTATCACAATGTTTGGCTTTCTCTAAACCAAACTTCTTCACTAGGTTCTTAGCATATTTGGCTTGGGTTATGAAAATCCCATCATGCATTTGCCTAATTTGCAAACCTAGGAAGTAACTAAGCTCACCAACAAGACTCATCTCAAATTCAAGAGACATGACATCAACAAATTGTTGGACTTTGGTGTTGTTGGTGGAGCCAAAAACTATATCATCAACATATATTTGAGCTATGAAAAGCTCATCATTGTCTCTCTTGATGAATAGTGTCTTGTCAACACTACCTCTTGTGTAGTTGTTGTCAACAAGAAATTGAGTGAGGCGCTCATACCAAGCCCTCGGTGCTTGTTTCAACCCATAAAGTGCCTTCTTGAGGCGATAGACATGATTGGGGTGGTGTGCATCCACAAACCCCTTAGGTTGTTCAACAAACACTTCCTCTTGCAAGAAGCCATTTAGGAAGGCACTCTTGACGTCCATTTGGTGCAATTTGAACTTGTGCACACAAGAGATGGACAAGAGAAGCCTAATGGACTCTAAGCGGGCAACGGGAGCAAAAGTCTCCTCAAAGTCGATACCCTCAATTTGAGAGTACCCTTGTGCTACAAGTCTAGCCTTGTTCCGCACTATGTTGCCATCCTCATCGGATTTGTTCCTAAATATCCATTTGGTGCCTATGACATTAGTGGTCTTAGGCCTAGGAACTAGAGTCCAAACCTCATTCCTTTCGAATTGGCTTAGCTCTTCTTGCATGGCAAGAACCCAAAATTCATCATTTAAGGCTTCTTCAACCTTTTTGGGTTCAATTTGAGAGGTGTAACATGTATAGCTAATAAGATTAGCAAGTTGGCGTCTAGTCCTAACACCCTCATTTACCTCTCCAATGATATCTTCTTTATCATGGAGTTTCCTAACCCATGGAGCGGGTTCTTTAGAGTCCAAGAGAGGAACTCTATCAATAGGTTGTGTGCCATCATTGTTGACATTAGATGTCCCAACATTAGGCGACACCACAACCTTCTCCAAAGGAGAATCATCACTAAAAATAACCTCCTCCTCATGATCATTAGACTTGAGCCTAGTATCATCAAATACGACATTGGATGATTCCATAACGCTTAGAGTCTTTAAATTGAAAACTCTATAGGCTCTACTATTTAAGGCATAGCCAATAAAAATACCCTCATCACTCTTAGCATCAAACTTGCCAAGTTGATCACGGTCATTCAAAATGTAGCATTTGCTTCCAAAAGTGTGGAAGTAGCTAACATTTGGCCTCTTGCCTTTCCATAACTCATAGGAGGTGTTTCTAGTACCGGGCCTTAGGAACACTCTATTTCCTATATAGCAAGCCGTGTTAATGGCTTCGGCCCATAGGTTCCTAGGGACATTGTTGCTAAGCAACATCACACGGGCCATCTCTTGGAGGACCCTATTCTTCCTCTCAACAACTCCATTTTGTTGAGGTGTCCTAGGAGCAGAAAATTCATGGGAGATGCCTAAACCATCACAAAAGGTTTCAAAGGTGGCATTTTCAAATTCTCTCCCATGGTCACTTCTAATCCGTTTAATGCTTCTAATGTTAGAATTCATTTCATTTTGCAATTTAGTACAAAGCATTTTAAACTTATCAAAAGTTTCGGATTTTTCTCTAAGAAAATATGTCCATGTAAATCTAGAGAAATCATCAACACAAACAAAAATGTATCTCTTTCCACCTAAGCTCTCGGTTTGCATAGGACCCATGAGATCCATGTGGAGAAGCTCTAGGGGCTCCTTGGTGGAGAGATACTTGCCCTTTTTGTGCATGCTTTTGGTTTGTTTTCCTTGTTGGCAAGGTCCACAAATACCATTGGCTTTCTTCCCAAGCTTAGGGAGGCCACGCACACACTCGAACTTTCCAAGGGTTCTTAAATCCCTAAAGTTCATGTGGCCAAGTCTTTCATGCCACAACTCAACTTGCTCATCCATGGACACATTGTTTGAGACTATTCTAGCTTCAAGACAATAGCAATTGTCGCTAGATCTCATACCTTTCAATAAGGTTTGTCCATCGGGCTTTAGGATTGAGCAATCATTTTTACTAAACAAGACGGAATATCCTTCATCACTTAGATGTGAAATGCTTATTAAATTGGCTTTCAAGCCATCAACAAATAAAGCATCGGATAAGGAGGGTAAACCGGGAACGGAAATGGATCCTTTCCCTACAACCTTTTTTTTGGATCCATCACCGAAAGTGACATATCCACCTTCCTCCATAACAAGAGTCTCGAAGAAACTCTTGTTTCCCGTCATGTGCCTAGAGCACCCACTATCCAAATACCAAAAATTAGAAGAATTTGCCTTCAAGGCTATTTGTGCAACATGGCAAACATTTTCATTCTTTCTAATCCACTTAGCAACAATTTTGGCTTTCTTAGTGGTCTTTGGTACATGTGCTCTATTATTCCTAGGATCATGCAAATCAATATCATTATTCCTAGGAACATGCATCATGGCTCTTTTCTTTTTCTTCTCTATCATGCTTCTAGTTTTGCACATTTTTATATAGCGAAAGCATTGTGGTCTAATATGACCAACAAATCCACAAAAGTGACAAATAGGAGTAAAATAAGGGATCATACCTTGTCCTTGTCTTTGTGGATGAAGGGGTTCAATGCGTCTTCGTTGTTGAACCGGTCTAGGTTGCTTCCAAGCTTGAGGTTGCATGATAGGCCTCTTTCCTTTGTGAGCCATTTGAGGAGAAATGTTGGCTTGAGGAACCCTAGGGGGTTGAGCTTGAGGTTGCCTTCTTGGCCCCATCTTCACTTGAGCATTTGAACTTTGTCCTATTTCTAACTTCTTTCTAGGAAGTTGCACAAGTGAAGTTTCTTCTTTCTTCAAGCTCTTGACAAATATGGTCTTGTTAGAGGTTGAGATCTTCTTGTCATCTTCATACCCAAGACCCCTCTTGTCACATGGACTCTTTCCAACACCAAGCATATGGTCAAGCTTCTTGGTGCTAGAATCCATCCTAGTCATAGATTCTCTAACTTCTTCAAGCTCCCTCTTTAGACTATCCTCATTCCTCCTAGATAAGACTAACTCCTCTTTTAGCTTATCTTCCATCTTCTTGAATTTCTCCACTTGTTCACTTAAGTGGTCATTTTGAGATGCAAGTTCAAGATTTTCTTCTCTCAACATCTTGATCTTTCTTGTACTCTTGATTGCTAAATCATTAAATTCGGCATGATATTTAGCAAACTCCTTTTTCTCCATAAATCCATTCATGGAGTTAGAGGAGGAATCACTTTCTACATCACTTGAGTCATTTTCCTCTTGACTCATTTCCTCTCTCTCACTAGCACTTTTGCTTTTATGGGAGGAGGCAAAAGCTAGGAGATTAGCCATGAGCTCTTCATCATCCGAAGACTCATCTCCCTCATAGGAGTCATCACTACTTCCACTCCAAGTGGCGGCCATCACTTTCCCCTTTTTCTTCTCAACATGGTTTGCACAATCGGGGGCAAAATGACCTATGCCACCACACTCGAAACAACGGACCCCTTTCCTTTCGGTCCTTTCTTGCCTAGGTTCAAACTTCTTGAAAGAGCCCTTTTTCTTCAAATCTTGACCTTTTGACCCAAAGCTCTTCCTTCTAAACTTCATAACCTTGTTGAACCTTTTTACAAACAAGGCAAGGTCTTCATCCGAGTCAACCTTCTTTTCCTCCTTTTCATCCTTGGAGGTTTTTAAAGCAATTCCTTTTTGCTTTTTAGTGGGTGTGGAGATAGGCCCTTTCCTAGACTCATAAGCTAGAAGTCTCCCAATCACCTCACTCGGCTTCATATCCTTATAACCACTATTTTCTTCTAAAGCCGTCACCTTCGATTCAAACCTATCGGGTAGAGATCTCATAATCTTTTGCTTGATTCTCCTATCCGAATATGGATCACCAAGTTGATGGCTTTGGTTGACTATATCCATCAACTTGATCTCAAAGTCGTTGAAGCACTCATTCTCCTCCATCTTAAGCGTCTCGAATTGAGTTTGGAGGACTTGAAGCTTGGAGTCCTTCACTACTTCGGTTCCCTCATGTGCAATCTCTAGGATGTCCCAAGCCTCCTTAGCTATCCTAGTATTTTGAATCAACTTGTATTGATTTTCGTCCATGGCACACAAGATGGCATGCAACGCCTTCCTATTCCACTTTGAAGCATCAAACTCTTGCGCGTTCCATTGCGCCTTAGGCTTCAAAACATCTTCTCCTCCACCCGCGGGAGTCATCATAGGGAGATCATATCCGTCTTCCACCGCCATCCATGCACGGTCATGAATTTGGCATATGTAGGATTCCATCTTCCCTTTCCATTGGGAATAGTTCAATCCGGTAAGAAGTGGAGGCCTAGTGCTAGAAGCTCCTTCGTGGCCACCACCATTTCCACCGTTTCCACTCATAGTGTTTATGAATGAATGAAATGAATGCAAATGTATGAATGATCAAAAATCACACAAAATGCAACACACACCAAAATAAGCAAGGATCACCTATGTATGTTTAGGAACCCGCTCTGATACCAATTGAAACTAAATATACCACGGTGTGTATAAAGCTATCTAGAGGGGGGGTGAATAGATTTTACGCTTTTTACCCAATTTTTCGTGTTAGTCAAAATTACGAAATTACCCTCAAGATAATATAAACAAGCAAGTGTAATATGGTGCGGAAATTAAATTAACACTTGAATTTTTACGTGGAAACCCTCACGGGAAAAACCACGGGCTATGTAAGTAAGCCACACTCGAACCTCGAATCCACTAAATGTGCAAACGATTACAACCTAATCCCGGAAGTAATCACACACCTACCTAATCCCGGTATGAGTGAACCTAGTCCAATTTGCTTGCGATCTAAGCAACCTAATCCCGATTGCTACACACAAGACTTAGCTTCTCTTGAAGAGAATACAACCCTAAGTGAATATATGAAAATATCCAAAATGCAACATAGAGCAAGGGAAACCCTATATGCTTATCTAAGATGATTAATATGCAATTAAGAACAATCCTAGATATCAAAACTAAATGACATGTCAAATAGTTAAGCTAATCAATATCAAGTACAAAACCTAATATGCTAGCACAATACAACTTCTCAAACATACATCATACTAATCTCAATTTTGTATCTAGAGCATACAAAATAACAATCAAGTAATTAATTGAGATTTGCTAGATAAATTAAACACAAAATATGTAAGATATTAGTGAAAAGCTTACCAAGCAAAGTATGATGAAGATTCCATGCTAGATGACATCTAGATGATCTAAGATGATGCTAGATGATGATTGATGATCATGAAATTGTGTTTGAGTAATTAAAAATGAGTTCTTTGTGTATTTTTCTTCTCTTGAAAAATATCCTAAGTATGAAGCATGAATAAGAACTCTTGTAAATGACCTAAAATCAAGTTAGCATATATATAGAGGCCATAAGTGAAGTGAGGTCGTTTTGAAAACCGCCAGAAAAATACTCTGTGCGCTGGTGGACCTGCGCTGGTGGACCAGCGCAGGACCAGCGCACAAGCCAATTTTGGCTTGAGCGCTGGACGACAGGCGCTACCACCAGCGCCAGTCCAGCGGCGCCATACTGGGCGATTGGCGCTGGTGGCCGGCGCTGGTCCACACCAGCGCACGACCAGCGGCGCGCCACTGGGCGATTTGCGCCGGTGAGCGGCGCTGGTCGACCGGCGCCGGTGGACCAGCGCACAGCCCCAAAATTTGCATCCCACATGCAATGATGCAAGGGGTGCAAAGTCAAACAAGATGCATCCTAAAAGCCTAAATGCTATGATGTTTTCAACACAAGATGCAATCATAAAATCAAGCAAGAAGAGATGTAAATAATCATTTATGCACAACAAAAAGAAACACAACATACAAAGATTAAACATATGCATGAGTTGTGAGTGTGTGCAACTATCTCTTCAAGACAAGAAAGCACTTAGAAAATTACCTTTGGTGCTTGTCAATAATGAGGTCTTCAAAGGGCCTAATGCACTAACAACAACATTTAAACTACCCTTACAAAGTATCCCCATTTATGGTTTGATCACGAAATAAGCCAATTAAAAACAACGGGAATCCTTACAAAATGTTTTACTTATTTCGCTTGTAATTATTAATTAAAGGACAAGTAATGAGGTGTGGGATCATTTGACCCACAACCTTGGACTCTAATAATAATAATATCTATTATGTGTGTATTTTCCCCAAGCATTGAGCTAGGGTTGTATATATATATTGTGTGTTGTGTGTGAAATGTGTTGTGCAGGTCAAAACGTTCCAAATTGAAAAAGGGGAACTCAAAATTGTTGGATACATTTCGGCGAGCTAGTCCAAGCGAGACATTGGCCGCCTTCCCGAAGGTATAAGCTCGCCAAAGGAGAATGGAGCATCTCGGCGACCTTGGTTAGGCGGGACATGAGCCGCCTTCCAGATGAGTCAAGCCCGCCGGGAATTGATGACCTTGCGGCGAGACCATGGACGGCGGGCTGGAGACCGCCTGGCAGAAGAAACAAGCTCGCCAAGTATGGAAGGAGTGCACCGCGACCTTGTGCGGAGGGACATTGGCCACCGTCTAGAAGGTACAAAGCCGCCGTGAGTTGCTTCTGAAGAAGGGCATTGTTGGGCGGCGAGTTAGTACGGCGGGCTTGAACCCGCCGCACAAACCCACCGAGGCAATCAGAAGGGGTTTTAAAGGTAGAGTTCTGGCTTTTGGGTTTGTACTCTAATTTTCAACTGAAGTTTTCATTTCAAACATCCTTGCTCTTCTAGATCATCAACCAAGGTACCTTTTAGATACTATTTCTTTACTTGGTTTGCAAGTCATCTTTCTTTCTCTATTCTTTCTTGTTTATATGGTGATGTTAGGGTGCAAAATTTTTAAGGATTAGAAAAGAGAAATCATTGGAAGATATCTAGAGATATGTGCATGTTAGGATGATGGGTTCGTCAGGAGTAGGATGATATGTGAACCAACTTGTGATTTGGATTGTTGAATAACTTGTTTTTATGCATGATGGTTTACACACACACTCCTAATTATAGTAAATAACAATAGGATTAAGAAATACTTAGGAAAATTAAGGTACTTTCAGTAGAGGTAAAATTCACTATTCCAGTAGTCTTGTTAACATTGATTCTATATAGTGTATAAATTGTTCATACCAGGAAATGGAAAACTCCATTGAAGATGTGTTAGTGGCAGAATTCTCTGAGAAGAATATTCGTGACTCTATGGCTTCTGAAGACTACGAAATAGAAGAGGGTCAAGAAACTGACTGGGTAGAAATGTTAGTATGGGCTACCACCTCAGTAGAAGATGAGGAAACCGGGGAGCACATTCTAAGGGATGAGTAGCCAAGCACAACTCCCCCACCTATCTTGGAACTCAAGCTACTGCCATCTTCCTTGAATTATGCATTCCTAGGGGAAGATGAGACACTTCCGGTGATCATTGCATCAGACTTGTAACTAGAGGAAGAGAAAGAATTGATCAATGTGTTGCGATACTACAGAGAGGCTATAGGTTGGTCATTGGATGACTTGAAGGGAATTAGCCCTACCACTCGTATGCACAAGATTTTTCTTGAGGAAGGATCCAAACCAACCATCGAAGGGCAACGAAGGCTAAATCCAATCATGAAGGAGGTAGTCAAGAAGGAAATCCTCAAGTTGTTAGAAAATGGGATCATTTACCCTATTTCAGACAGCAAGTGGGTTAGCCCTATTCATGTAGTGCCTAAGAAGTCTAGGTTGATTGTGGTGAAGAATGAAGACAATGAGTTGGTGCCACAAAGGGTTCAGACAGGCTGGCGTGTATGCATCGATTACAGGAAACTTAATACAGCTACTAAGAAGGATCACTTCCCTTTGCCATTCATTGATCAGATGTTGGAACGTCTGGCAGGTCACAATCATTACTGCTTTTTAGACGGGTACTCCGGATACAATCAGATTGCTATGTTAGGATTATGCTCAATAGCAAGAGTGTAATGTTGTAATTAACAATCTTTTTCATATTAATAAAGAGATTTCTGGTTTAACAAATCGTATAGCATTTATAGTTTATATTATAATTGTCAAAGTAAATAATCATAAGGTCTAAAGACTATGGGAAAAGAAGAATTGTTCGTACATCTGGATATGTATGTGGTAGACACAATTCTTTAGTTAGTCTTGAATAATGTTCACAACTTAAGTTAAAGGTTGGGCACCTTTATCTTGTTAAAGTTGTAGAATTCTTTTGCTAGCATTTGAGTGAGATCAAATGAGATATGATGAGTCTAAAATCATCGGAGTGTCTTCGAGCAAAAGGATCTAGTGCACTGGGTGCATTGAACTGGGTCACAATGAAAAGCTTTATCTAAGAACCGTCAGTAGATAATAGTCTTTTCATTATCAGGACAATCGGAGAGTCTATCTCAATCCTGAGATAAATGATGGACTTATGGTTGCAAGTGATATCATTTGAGTTATCAATGAGTACGATTATATCGCATAGTCTATCCTCGATAGTTTGGTGATATTCATTTGTTAATCGATAGAGGACTTCATTTATAGATATGGACATCGTGGCTCTATTTAATTAAATGAGAGTATAATATCATCATATGGATGTTTTGAGGTAATTGGATATTAAATCTCAACGTTGAGTTTTCGATAGTGTCTATTGAAAACATGGCTTCTGGACAAGTCAAAATATCCAAGTTCAAAACGTGGTCATATGAGTAAATATGGTAACTTGGAGAGTTATAGGCGGTCTATGAACTCTTGGCGATTACTGATATTAATCAAGAGGATACACTATCTCCAATATGATTGTCTAGGGTATGAATGAGGAGCATCTTCCTTTTCTATCTTTATTTAAGAGTTCAGTTTTAGCTCTTTAGTAGAATGAGTTAAAATTAATGGATCGGACCTAAGTGAATCATTTGTTGATTGTGATTAGGTTATGTCTATTGAAGCTTAAATTTAGATGGCCCGCCAAGATCCCCAATCCACACGGACTTGCATGGATCACTTGATATATTCTACCGGACCAATTTAAGGGTCCATCTAGAATTGCATTTAATATATTAAGAATATAATATGCACATTATTTATGTAATGGGCTGCTCAATTATATTAATATATTAATGAAAGACATGTGGGCTTGTTTCTTTTAGTAAGAATGGGTCTGGTTCACATGTGGGCTTTTTATTTAAAGTCCAATGGATTAAATGAAATAGGAAAATAATATTAGGCCCAATCTTATACAAGTGGGGCGGCTAGGTTAATGTTTTAACCTAAAAATATTATTTTGTTTCATTTGTTTTAATTAAATAAGAATTAATTAATTTATTGATTAATTGTTTAATTAAAGAAACAAATCTTTCCTAAAAGTAAAAGACTTGTTTGATAAGTAAATAAATAAATTGGTTTTATTTATTTAATCAAATAAGGAGTCTTTTTATTTAGTCAAAATAAAAGAATAAAAATCAAGGAGTTGGATTAGGGTTTGAAGTCTTAAAAGACATGTGGTTTTTGGGTGCAATACAACTCCTCTTTTGTAGAGGAAAATTGCGGCAACCCTAGGCAAAAGTACATGAAGAATTCGGCCACCCTATAAGGAAAGAAGGAAGAAAATTTGGCCACCTATATAAGCATACTTATAGAATTCGGCCACCACAAGAAATTGTGCTTGAGTTTTTATTTCTTTCTTCTTCTTCTTAACTCAGAGAGAGTTTTTATTCTAAAAAGACAAAAAGGAGTGTTTTGATTATTCTTTGATAGTATACTATTGCTTAATCATCAATAAGCTTGTGTATACAATATCGATCTAGGTTCACGCGAGTTTCGATCATTAGATTGAGAACTCAAAAGTGACCGGAATAATCTTAGACATTCTTTTGATTGTTTTGTGACTAACAAAGAAAAGAAAGTTTTTGTTTGGTCCATTCACAGGTTTGCAATTCAAAGAAAAGGGAGACCACGCTCCTAGGTGATCCACGTTCGTGCTCGGATTGAAGGTCTTGCGGATTACCATCGACGTAAGTCAATCGGATCACGCGACAAAAGGTAATTTACTTTTGTTAATGTATATGCATGTTTATTGATTAAAAGGGTTTAAGGTTCATAAAGGAAAAATTTTTAAAAGTCACTAAATCTAATTTTAGTATCGCTTCCGCTGCGTTTACCACTTTTGTTATTATTTTTCCCTACAATTGGTATCAGAGCCAGGTTGAACCCTTTTAATTAATTAACGTATATATACGTGGATCTATGTCTTTTTATTGTGATTATGCATGTTTAGAAAGAGATGGCACTCTAGGTATTCAAATATATAATTACATGTGATGTATGGATTTATATATGTTTTATGTGGTTTGTTATTGCTTGATTTTGGCCCTAGATTTTCAATGTAATTTTTGTTTCGGAGTTGTAACAAGAAGGGTGGTCTATCATCGCCATAATTCCTTCTTGGTAGTTGCTAGGTTTTATTTTATTTTATTTTTTTAATATAGGTGCAGTATTTTTTTAGGTTTACTGCTGCAGTTTTTTTTTATTTAATTAGTATGTGCAGTTTTTTTGTTTGTAAAAATACTGCAGTGAATAAAAAAAAAAAAAATTAATACTGCAGTATTTATTATATATATACTGCCGTAATATATTTAGGTCTTGGAGATTCGAAGACACGAAGCAAAACGAAGCAACCGGAACCATGAACGAGCACCGTGCGCACCCTAGGAGTTGATTGGGCTGCGCATGGCAAGCCCATTGCAAGGTGGGTTGCGCACGGCAGCCTTGAAGGCCCTATGGGCTGCGCATGGCAGCCCCTTTGTGGGGTTGTGGGTCGTGCACGCCCATGGGGTTTGGGCCGAAGGATGAGCATATGGTTGATGGGCCACCTGAAGATCTTGTATTCCTGACAATTGTAATTTACTTGTTTTTCTAGGATGGGCCAAAATTGTTGCTATTTAATTTATGCTTAAATATTACAATATTTGTTATTGTATGATAACATGACATATAGAATAGGAGTGCCATGCATATATCTCTTTTGGTATGAACATGCATTGAATGATTTAGGTATCTAAATTGGCATCTAGATAACTCGGTAAATCATTCTATGGGATTTAATCACACGCCTTAGATAATTGAGTGGGAGAAGGTGTTTTTGTAACACCTATGGCCTCCAAGGTTAGTTGAGCTTTATTATTTATTGGTAATCCCCCCAAGGGGCGTCCATGAATGGAATTTAGCAACATACTTCCTTACAAGGATAGACTAGACAATGGACTCAAACGAGATCTACTCCCCAAGGAGGGATTTTCGTGAGAGAAAATTGAGGGTCGATATCTTGGTAACACACTCAATGTAATTTTATTGATATCCTCCCAAGAGTTCTTGTTAGTAAAATTGCAAGGCTAAAATTGAAAACGCTGGTTGTTATGTTAACAATTAGGTGGGACCTAGTCTAACTAGTAAATGGTGCGAACTCCCAAAGGAGGCGTAACATTTATGGGTGTTAGATCACCGTTGAATTTTATGATTGAGTTATTTATTTAATTCAAGATAAATATTTAAAAGTGCTTTATCATGATTATTTACTTATATATGTTTTGTTTTATTCAGAAATCATGACCCCATCACTTATGAACATCCTGAAAGATAACACTTTAACTGGAGATAATTATGTCACATGGAAAAGGAAAATTGGGTTGTTGCTGCAAAGTGAAAAACATAAGTTTGTTCTAACTACTCCTAAACCACCTGCTCCTAATAATGAATCTAGCATAATGTATAGAGATGAGTATGAGCAGTGGAAGACTTCAGATGATATGGCAAAATGTTACATTATGGCCACTATCTCCGACGTGTTGCAACAGCAGCATGAAGGAATGGAGTCCGCTGCTGATATAATGATGTCTCTAGAGGAGATGTTTGCTATGAAGTCTAAGACGACTAAGAGAGAGGCAGTGAATGCTTTTATGAATCTTAGGATGAAACCTGTACAGGCTGTGAAGGATCACATGATGAAAGTCATAGCACATCTCAACATAGCTGAACTGCATGGCGCTGAGATAGATGGTGAGACAAAGATTGATATGGTTGTCAATTCATTGTCAGATTCCTTTGATCAGTTCAAATTGGACTACACTTTGAACAAAAAGGAATACACCTTACAAGGCCTGATGCAAGATGTTCAAAGTGCTGAAAAGATCCTTGTGAAATGCAAGGGTCAAGAGATTTATATGGTTGGTAAAGTTGCTACTGTTAAGGCCCATCAAAAGGTCAAGAAACAACAGAAGAAAAAGCAACTTGGGCCTATTAAGAAGGAGACCAAGAAAGTAACCAAGATCAAAGGGAAATGCTTCCTTTGTGGTGAAAAGGGACATTGGAAAAGAAATTGCCCAAAGTCCCAGAACAAGAAGGAAGAAGGTAATTTGAATTATCTTGAAACATGTTTTTTGGCTGATTCTACAGATTCTTGGATCATAGACTCAGGAGCCACTAATCATGTTTGTTATTCCTTGCAGGGGTTCCAAGAAAGGAGAAAGCTGAGTAAGAATGAAATCAATTTGCGCTTGGGCAACGGAACTTAGTGTCTGCAAGTGCAGTGGGAGATATTAGAGTTTATTTGGATTCTAGAAGGCATTTAGATTTGATAGACGTTTATTATGTACCTCAATTTAAGAGGAATTTAATTTCAGTTTCTTGTTTGAATAAATTTGGATATTCGGTTACTTTTAATAAAGTTTTTATTATTAGTAAGAATGACAAAATTATTTGCAAAGGTACATTGGAAAACAGTCTATACTTTTTGCATAGAAATATCTCTCACTCGTTAGATACAGAAATAACGGAACCTAATCATAAAAGAGTAAAATTATCAACAGATGAAACCTACCTTTGGCATTTACGCTTAGGTCATATTAACCTTAATAGGATTAAAAGATTGGTATGTGACGGACCTTTGAGTGACTTAAAGGTTGATGATCTACCAACTTGTGAATCTTGTTTGGAAGGTAAAATGACCAAAAGGACGTTCTCTGCCAAAGGTGCAAGAGCCACTGAATGTTTAGGATTGATACACACTGATGTATGTGGACCTATGAGCATTCAAGCTAGAGGTGGATATGAGTACTTCATCACCTTCACGGATGATTACTCAAGATTTGGTTATGTGTATCTCATGAGACATAAGTCGGATGCTTTTGACATGTTCAAAGCATTCAAAGCTGAAGTGGAAAATCAGCTTGAGAAACACATAAAAATCTTGAGATCTGATCGTGGTGGAGAATATCTATCTGGTGAGTTTCAGCAATATCTTATTGATAATGGGATAGTTTCTCAGTTTTCTGCACCAGGTACACCTCAACAGAATGGGGTAGCAGAAAGGAGAAATAGAACTCTTTTGGATATGGTTAGGTCTATGTTGAGTTATTCAACGCTTCCTATTTCTTTTTGGGGATATGCTTTACAAACTGCTATATACATTCTAAACGATGTACCATCTAAGTCTGTTCCTAAAACACCGCATGAGTTGTGGACTGGGCGCAAGCCTAGTTTACAACACTTAAGGATATTTGGTTGTCCTGCGCATGTGTTAAGAGGAAAGACAGAAAAGATGGAGTCCCGTTCAGAAACATGTATATTTGTAGGGTATCCAAAAGAAACTAAAGGATATTATTTCTATAGTCCTTCAGATCTTAAAGTATTTGTTTCGACAAATGCTAAATTTCTGGAAAAGGACTATATGAATGATTTTGTGCCTAGAAGTAGAATTGTCCTGAATGAGATGTCAGGAGATACAATTCCACGAGAGGTTACACAACCTAACCCAATTGTAAGTTCCGATCCAACACAAGATCAACAACCTACCATTCCTCGTCGTAGTGGGAGGGTTAGAACACAACCCGAAAGATACATCGGTCTGGGAGAATCAGTGGAGAATCTCCTGGACGACGATGATCCCTATACGTACAAGGAAGCTATGGAGGATGTTGATAGTCGCCATTGGCAAAAGGCAATGCAATCCGAGATTGAATCTATGTTCGATAACAAAGTCTGGTCCCTTGTAGACTTGCCTAAAGGGATAAAACCCATTGGGTGCAAGTGGGTATACAAGAGGAAAAGAGGTATGGATGGAAAGGTGGAAACCTTTAAAGCTAGATTGGTAGCTAAAGGGTATACACAGAAAGAAGGTATCGATTACGAGGAAACCTTCTCTCCTGTGGCCATGCTTAAATCCATTAGGATACTCTTATCCATTGCAGCATCTTTAGATCTAGAGATTTGGCAAATGGACGTCAAGACAGCTTTCCTAAATGGAAGTCTTGACGAAAGCATCTACATGATGCAACCAGAGGGATTCATTGAAAAGAGCCAAGTGGATAAGGTATGCAAGTTGCAGAAATCCATATATGGATTAAAGCAAGCATCCAGATCCTGGAACATAAGGTTTGATCAAGCTGTCAAAGGTTTTGGATTTATTCAGAATCCTGATGAACCTTGTGTATACAAAAGGATTAAAGGCGACAAGCTGGTTTTCCTAATTCTTTGAGTTGATGATATACTACTCATTGGAAACGATGTAGGTGTATTGACATCAGTAAAAGAATGGTTAGCAAAACAATTTGATATGAAGGACTTAGGAGAAGCAAGTTTTATTCTAGGTATCCAAGTAATAAGGGATAGAAAGAATAGAACGATTACATTATCCCAAGCTTCATACATAGACAAAATCTTGTCTAGGTTTTCCATGCAGGATTCCAAGAAAGGTATGTTACCTTTCAGACATGGAATCAAGCTTTCTAAGGAACAAGTTCCTAAGAATGAGCATGAAGAGCAATTCATGAGTAGAGTTCCATATGCCTCGGCAGTTGGAAGTCTCATGTATGCAATGCTCTGTACTATACCAGATATTTGTTTTGCTGTTGGTATAGTTAGCAGGTTTCAATCGAAACCTGGTCCTGATCACTGGACGGCAGTCAAGCATATTTTCAAGTATCTTAAGAGAACGAGAGATAATATGCTTGTATACTCTAGAGGGGATTTGGTTCCCGTTGGGTATACAGATTCTGATTTCCAATCAGATTCTGACTCCAGAAAATCCACATCAGGGGCTGTGTTTACTATTGGAGGAGGAGCAATTATATGGAGGAGTATCAAGCAATCTTGTATTGCTGATTCCACCATGGAAGCTGAGTATGTTGCTGCATGCGAAGCTGCCAAAGAGACTGTTTGGCTCCGCCAATTCTTGATTGACTTAGAAGTGGTTCCTAGTGCGAATAAGCAGATCACTATCTACTGTGACAACAGTGGAGCAGTGGCTAATTCAAAAGAACCAAGAAGTCACAAGAGAGGTAAACACATTGAAAGAAAGTATCATCTTTTAAGGGAGATTGTTCAAAGAGGTGACGTGACGATTACCAAAATCGCGTCAGCAGAAAATCTAGCGGATCCCTTCACAAAGGCTCTACCTCAGAAGAGTTTTGATGGGCATCTAGAGAACATGGGCTTGAGAGATATGACAAGTGGGGCGGCTAGGTTAATGTTTTAACCTAAAAATATTATTTTGTTTCATTTGTTTTAATTAAATAAGAATTAATTAATTTATTGATTAATTGTTTAATTAAAGAAACAAATCTTTCCTAAAAGTAAAAGACTTGTTTGATAAGTAAATAAATAAATTAGTTTTATTTATTTAATCAAATAAGGAGTCTTTTTATTTAGTCAAAATAAAAGAATAAAAATCAAGGAGTTGGATTAGGGTTTGAAGTCTTAAAAGACATGTGGTTTTTGGGTGCAATACAACTCCTCTTTTGTAGAGGAAAATTGCGGCAACCCTAGGCAAAAGTACATGAAGAATTCGGCCACCCTATAAGGAAAGAAGGAAGAAAATTTGGCCACCTATATAAGCATACTTATAGAATTCGGCCACCACAAGAAATTGTGCTTGAGTTTTTATTTCTTTCTTCTTCTTCTTAACTCAGAGAGAGTTTTTATTCTAAAAAGACAAAAAGGAGTGTTTTGATTATTCTTTGATAGTATACTATTGCTTAATCATCAATAAGCTTGTGTATACGATATCGATCTAGGTTCACGCGAGTTTCGATCATTAGATTGAGAACTCAAAAGTGACCGGAATAATCTTAGACATTCTTTTGATTGTTTTGTGACTAACAAAGAAAAGAAAGTTTTTGTTTGGTCCATTCACAGGTTTGCAATTCAAAGAAAAGGGAGACCACGCTCCTAGGTGATCCACGTTCGTGCTCGGATTAAAGGTCTTGCGGATTACCATCGACGTAAGTCAATCGGATCACGCGACAAAAGGTAATTTACTTTTGTTAATGTATATGCATGTTTATTGATTAAAAGGGTTTAAGGTTCATGAAGGAAAAATTTTTAAAAGTCACTAAATCTAATTTTAGTATCGCTTCCGCTGCGTTTACCACTTTTGTTATTATTTTTCCCTACAAGCTATCGCTCCAGAAGATCAGGAGAAGACCACTTTCACATGTCCTTTCGGTACATTCGCCTACCGACGGATGCCATTTGGGCTATGTAATGCTCCAGGTACATTTCAGAGGTGCATGACATCCATATTTTCAGACATGGTGGAAGGCATAACAGAGATCTTCATGGACGATTTCTCTGTAATGGGAAATTCTTTTGGTGACTGTTTGAGAAACCTATCCTCAGTGCTAGCAAGATGCAAGCAGGCTCATTTAGTGTTGAACTGGGAGAAAAGTCACTTCATGGTGAAGGAAGGAATTGTGCTAGGGCACATTATCTCGGGTAGAGGCATTGAAGTAGATAAGGCAAAAGTCGACGTCATGAAGAGTTTACAGTTTCCAAGATCAGTGAGAGAAATTCGAGCATTTTTGGGACATGCAGGGTTTTACAGAAGGTTTATCAAGGATTTTTCAAGGATTTCGAGGCCCCTGTGTTAACTACTTCAAAAATAGATCGAGTTTGATTTTGACGAGAAGTGTATGGCAGCATTTAAAGAACTTAAGGAATTGTTAACCACGGCTCCCATAATGAGACCACCTTATTGGAGTTTGCCTTTCGAGCTCATGTGTGATGCTTCTGACTATGCTGTTGGAGCAGTACTAGGACAGAGGGTTGACAAAATTCCACATGCTATATACTACGCTTCAAGGACCCTGAATGACGCACAGTTGAACTACTCTACCACAGAAAATGAGTTGTTAGCAGTTATTTTTGGGTTAGAAAAATTCAGATCATATCTAATTGGCGCAAAGGTTATTGTGTTCACCGATCACTCAGCACTCTGATATCTCCTCCAGAAGAAGGATGCCAAGCCAAGACTCATTCGATGGATCCTTCTTCTACAGGAATTCGATTTAGAGATCAGAGACAAGAAAGGAAGTGAGAATGTGGTAGCAGATCACTTGAGTAGACTAATGTTAGATTCATATGCAGAAGAAGATACTCTACCACTAAGGGACAGTTTTCCAAATGAGCAGCTTTTGAAATTAAGCGACACAGAGCCATGGTATGCTGATATAGTCAATTTCCTCACAAACAAGATTTTGCCAGCAGGGATGACAAGTCAAGGAAGGAAGAGATTCGTTTTCAATGCAAGACAGTACTTTTGGAATGACCCATACTTGTTCAAACGCGGGGCAGACCAAATCATTAGAAGATGTATACCAGAGGATGAACAGTTAGACATCCTGAAGTTCTGCCATGAACTTCAATGCGGAGGCCACTACAGTTCTAGAAAGACAGCGATGAAGGTTCTTCACTCGGGATTCTATTGGACAACATTGTTCAAGGATGCTTACCACTTCTGCTTACGATGTGACCGATGTCAGAGAACAGGGAACATTGGTAAGAGGAATGAGATGCCGCAGTCAGGCCAAATGGTAGTAGAGATTTTCGATGTCTGGGGAATCGATTTCATGGGACCATTCCCACCATCAGACGGATACAGCTACATCCTGGTAGCCGTGGACTACGTTTCTAAATGGATTGAAGCCATAGCCACGAAGACCAATGACAGTAAAGTAGTTATGAAGTTTGTCAGGGGCACGATTTTCTCCAGGTTCGGGACTTCACGTGCCATCATCAGTGATGGGGGAAGTCACTTTTGCAACAAGATACTCTCCACACTACTGAAGAAATATAGTGTGAATCACAAGGTTGCAACCCCCTATCACCCTTAGACCTCCGGTCAAGTAGAAGTCAGTAACAGGCACATCAAGCAAATCCTTGAAAAGACTGTGAACACAAGCAGGAAAGATTGGTCGTTCAAGTTGAATGATGCCTTATGGGCCTACAGAACTGCTTTCAAAACTCCAATCGGGATGACACCCTATCGTTTGATCTTTGGGAAAGCTTGCCATTTGCCAGTGGAATTGGAGCACAATGCATACTGGGCACTCCAAAAGCTGAACTTTGATATGGATGCGGCAGGGGAAGAACGTAAACTTCAACTGAACGAACTCCAGGAACTCCGGGATGAAGCATATGAGAATGCAAAAATCTACAGAAAGAAGACCAAGAGAATGCATGACAAGAGAGTGATCCTTAAGGATCTGTGCCCGGGGATGTTAGTCCTTTTATTCAACACTAGGTTGAAGCTGTTTCCAGGAAAGCTCAGATCGAGATAGTATGGGCCGTATAGGATACTCCAGATATTCCCATATGGAGCCGTCGAGCTACTGAATGAGAAAAATGGGGATACATTCAAGGTGAATGGGCATCGAGTGAAGCCGTATCTACAAGGAGTAGATGAAGTCAGGATTTTGGAACAGGTAGCACTTACAGAGCCGTAGAGCTCTCATGCGTCTTGCTTAGACGGAAAATCTCGCGCTAGGTGGGAGGCACCCCACCCAGGTACAATTTTCTTACCTAGTGTTATTTACGTATTTTAATGTATATATATATATATATGGTAGTTTGTTTAGTGTTGATTTTATTGTTGCTATATCTAAACTCTAACTAACCATGTTCGCAATTACATTGAGGACAATGTTTGGTTTAGGTTTGGGGGTGTGGCACAAGTTTTTTGTGTTTTTTGTAATTTTTGTAGTATTTTGATAATTATATTTATATTATGTAGTGTTAGGTAGTCATGTAGGAAAATTTTTCAAATCTCTGTAACAATTTTGAAAATTTGTTTGAGGGTTGTTATTTATATATGCCAATGGAATATTCCATACTTGCTTTGGAAGCTAAATTTTGACTAATATGCATGCCATCTAAGAAGTTAAACCACTATAAATATGCTTGTACAGTGCCAATTTTCAGATGTTTAGGTGAAGGAACCTTAGACTGTTTGATCCTAGGGGAATTGTGGAGACTACCCATGTGAGGAATCGAGCCTGTGCTGATTAATTAAGAGGGTATAATCCATTCTTCTGGTAAAAAGCACTATTCAAATGTAGGATGCATTGAGATCTCATTCATATGCACTAGTATTGATTGCCATTGAACAGGAAATATTGTGGACTGCCTGTGAAATTTGTATTCCCTTGTTAGAAGGTCTGATAGAGATGATCCTAGGCATGTGTGTTTAACTTCATTATCCAAACACTGTCCTTATGTATGTGTGCTCCAATTGCCAAATTTGAGGCCAAACACAACCATTCATTTCATACACATCAACCACATGAAATCTTTAGATGTTGATAATAGTTGCATAAGTAAAATGCAAGTGGATAGCTCAAATCTATAAATAGCGTGTACTCAGGCGATGATAGAAATAACTGTACAATAGAAAGGCTACATTATAAAGGTGTAAAAAATAAACACTTAAAGCCATGATAAAAAATCGATTGAATACTTGTAGTAAGTACCAATTAGCACATCATCAAATTGTTAATCTTAACCTAGACGCTTGTGGACATTGAAAAATGAGCTAGTAAAGTGATTGAAAGGTTAATCAACATCTTAGGATTCCATCAAATTCATTCCACTCACCATAAATCAACCATGGCCCCAATACAACCAAGGAAAGCCCTAGTGGATCTGTGAGAAGTCTAAGTTGGGAATACGAGTCAAACATGTTCTCTCCACGTTCATGGTTATTCATTCATTCATGAGACTTGACATTATGAAAGTGCGTTGTTTCTATATTCACATGTGTTATATTCGAATTCTATATACATACATTCAATTCGCATGTGATTGAGAGAGATAACCTAGGATTCTGAGAGAAGAAAGAGAGGGATCTGTGAGAAATAGAAGTTGAGACGAATTTACCATAGGCAGATAATTTACTGATTCTTAGACCAAAAACATCCAAATTATTGGCATACAAGTATTATGTGTTGTTATAACTGAAGTGGAATGTTATTAGTCCTAATTGAGAATGCTTAGCTTGTATGATTTTCTGTTGTAATATACAAGGTAACCCCTCAGTAGTAGATTACAGAGTTACGTTTGTGGGTATCGTATCTGGTAAACCCTCAGGAGACTACACTCCTCCTACTAGGGGCACCTAGAGGTTTAAAAGGCATGTGGTACGTGCTAAGTACCATCGTGTTTCCTACGAAAATGGATTAGTTAATTGTTATTAATTTGTAGCAGCATTGTTCTTACTTTCTTTGTTTTGCTCGAGGACGAGCAAAAGATAGGTTTGGGGGTCTGATCGCGCTATGAATGTTCTCATTTAGCGCCCCTAATTCCTACCTTTTATGTTCGTATTCGAGCACTTTTGTGTGCATAACAAGTGTTTTTGTTAAGTTCAGGTAATTTGGCCAGTCAAGAAGGGTTTTGCATCAAAGTGGACAAAAGAGGAGCAAAACCATGAGAAGAAGGCAAGGCGGGCTCTGAAGGCAGGCAAATGCCAGCCTTCCCGAAGGTATGAACTCGCCTGAAATCAAGGCGGGTTCATAAGGCGGGCAATTTCCAGCCTTCCTGAAGATCTGAAGTCGCCCTAAATCAAGGCCAGCACCAAGGCGGGTTCTAAAGGCGGGCAAAAGCCAGCCTTCCCGAAGGTTTGAACTCGCCGGATAGCAAGGCGACTTCGTGTGGTGAGCTCGTGCGGCGGGCAATTGGCCGCCTACATCTCTTCTGAAGCCAAGGCGACTTCGTGCGGCGGGAAAGAAGTCTCCGAGAAGCTCGCCAAGGGTAAGGCGACTTCGCGCGGCTGGTTCGTGCGGTGGGAATGAAGCCGCCCCAGGCATGTCCAAATGCCAAAATTGGCACTTCTTGCCTCATCTGAAGAAAACATATATATACTTTGTAAGGATTCCCGTTGTTTTTAATTGGCTTATTTCGTGATCAAACCATATGTGGGGATTCTTTGTAAGGGTAGTTTAGATGTTGTTGTTATTGCATTTGGCCCTTTGAAGACCTCATTATTGACAAGCACCAAAGGTAATACTCTAAGTGCTTACTTGTCTTGAAGAGATAGTTGCACACACTCACAACTCATGCATATGTTTAATCTTTGTATGTTGTGTTTCTTTTTGTTATGCACCAATGCTTATTTACATCTCTTCTTACTTGTTTTTATGATTGCATCTTGTGTTTATAACTTCATAGCATTTAGGCTTTTAGGATGCATCTTAGTTTAACTTTGTACCCCTTGCATGATTGCTTATGGGGTACAAAATTGTGGGCTGTGCGCTGGTCCACCAGCGCCGGTCGTCCAACGCCGCTCACCGGTGTAAAATGCCCAGTGGCGTGCCGCTGGTCGTGCGCTGGTGTGGACCAGCGTAAGGCCACCAGCGCCAATCACCCAGTATGGCGCCGCTGGACTGGCGCTGGTGTGAGCGCTTGACGTCCAGCGCTTAAGCAAAAATGTGCTTGTCCGTTGGTCCTGCGCCTGTCGTCCAGCGCAGGTCCACCAGCGCACAGAGCAATTTTCTGGCGCGTTTTCAAAACGACCTCACTTCACTTATGGCCTCTATATATATGCTAACTTGATTTTAGGTCACTTACAAGAGTTCTTATTCATGCTTTATACTTAGGATATTTTTCAAGAGAAGAAAAATACACAAAGAACTCATTTTTAATTACTCAAACACTTTTTCATGATCATCAATCATCATCTAGCATCATCTTAGATCATCTAGATGTCATCTTGCATGGAATCTTCATCATACTTTGCTTGGTAAGCTTTTCACTAATATCTTACATATTTTGTGTTTCTCTTATCTAGCAATCTCAATTTAATTACTTGTATGTGATTTTATATTCTTTGAATACAAGATTGAGATTAGTATGGTGTATGTTTGAGAAGTTGTATTGTGCTAGCTTATTAGGTTTTGTGCTTAATATTGATTAGCTAAACTAATTGACATGTCATTTAGTTTTGATATCTAGGATTGTTCTTAATTGCATATTAATCATCTTAGATAAGCATATAGGGTTTCCCTTGCTCTATGTTGCATTTTTGGATATTCACATATATTCACTTAGGGTTGTATTCTCTTCTAGAGAAGGTAAGTCTTGTGTGTAGCAACCGGGATTAGGTTGCTTAGATCGCAAGCAAATTGGACTAGGTTCACTCATACCGGGATTAGGTAGGTGTGTGATTACTTCCGGGATTAGGTTGTAATCGTTTGCACATTTAGTGGATTCGAGGTTCGAGTGTGGCTTACTTACATAGCCCGTGGTTTTTCCCGTGAGGGTTTCCACGTAAAAATCAAGTGTTGATTTAATTTCCGCACCATATTACACTTGCTTGTTTATATTATCTTGAGGGTAAATTCGTAATTTTGACTAACACGAAAAATTTGGTAAAAAGCGTAAAATCTATTCACCCCCCCTCTAGATAGTTTTATACACACCGTGCTTTATTTAGTTTCATACTTCTCTCTCCTATTGACCAAAAGAGTGACAAGTAGTGATAAAATTAGCTTAGAATAGTTCTTAATAGTTTTTGGTTAATTTATCATAGAATAGTGTTAGGTTGATAATTAGTGTTGGCATTAATTCCATATCAAAACGTGTTTTACTTGTAATGTTTAGTGGTTAATAAATGAAGGATTTCGAAGACGAAGGACGTCTCAACCATTATTCGTTCAAGTTGCCGGCGTTTAAGAGTTTCAGACATTATCGGTCTACAGAGGTATTCAAAGACCTCTTATCTCTTACAAGGCTAGGCACACACTCACACATATCATTCTTGTGTGTCTCTTCATGATTTTATTTCATTTACATTTCACTTTCACACACTTGGCAAAATATGCTCATGCATTCACATTTAGTTAATAAACTTTGTGTTTTGCATTTTCTAGGACTATGTCCGGAAACTAGCATATGTGTGTGTATTTGTGTTTGTATGTTTCCGTATTTTGTGTTTAGGACTTGAACATGTTCTTATTCAATGCCTTATTGAGTTCCGGTCGTTTCGGTTACTCATTCATAAGGTTTCGAGTCCAAACGTGTTGACTATGCCACTTTACGTTCTCTTACGTTGTGTTGACTTCATCGATGATTTCCGAGATGATTTCTCAACCTTTTTTCAAAGTTGTATAGTCTTTTTCGTGCGTGAGAGAGTCACGGTTCGTAATCTGAAAACGGATTTGAATTCGGAGTTTGGACGCCCGAGATACGGGCCGACGAACCGAGGGAGCGCGCGAGAGGACAGCCCAGGCCGTGGGCCACATGGGCTGGCCGTGGTTGAGGCCGTGGGCCCCACGGCCTGGAGCACCCTCTGCTCCCGTGTGGGCCACGCGCCCCCCACGGCCTGGGGGTGATGTGGCACCACGTGATTGGCCGAAAAACTCCTTCTCTCTCCTCCTATTTCTTCCCTCTCTCTCTCATTTTGAATTTTCAAGAAGAAAAATTCTGGTCTTCCCGTCAGCCCTCTCCTCTGAATTTTCAGATTTTTGAAACACCATATCTTCCTCATCCGGAGTCGGATTTGAGTGATTCAAGTTGGAGAGTGTTTGTATTTGAGTCCTCTAACATCTCCAAGTGGTTTGGTAGCTGTTTGATCGTGATTTCCAGTGGTTGATCACTGAATTCCGAACCAGCTTCAAAATCCGAGGTAATGGTCTCATCTTAGGGATTTCTTGTTATTTGACCTTCCAAATGCTTGGGGTTTCTTCTTCTATATCTATGTTATTATTTTATGAAAGCTATTTGAAAAGGTAGCTTTATTATCATTCCAATTGAAACTCAATTTGTGGACTTATGTTGACTAGATTTTATGATTCTAGGTTTTACATTTGTTTGTGAGTTGTATTGTGATTAGAATTGCATCTTAGGTTGTTTGATACTTAATTGAATTAATTTTGTGTTAAAATGACTTTGAGATTTGATTTGGTCCTTTGATTGAAGAAATCAAGGATTTGTGTATTTGTTTGTGATTTAGAGAATATAGGTTTTGATTGATGTAAATCTCAAAACCTTGCTCTATATTTTTGTCTAGTATATTGATTGATTTTAATCTCATATATCTAGCCTTTGATTGTATATTGATAGCATCTTGAATTAGGACTTAATGAACATTTTGTGATTCAAGTGTTATGTGTGTGAATGAGACTTTGAGTGTATGTGTTAGGTGTTTCACATGCTTAGGTTTCTATTCATGTATTTTTGCATCTAGACTTGATTAATTGTGTTTTCACATGTTTAGGTCTATTTGTGCCATAGAATGTATTGATCATATGTTCTATGTTGAAATGAATGTTTGCATCATTTGCATTCACATGATCACACTAGGAAGTCCTTGTAAAAGGCAAGAAGTCTTGGCTAGAGTCGGGGTGACTTGGATAGCCAAGCAAGAAGACTTGCCTAGAGTCGGGATGACTCGGATAGATAAGCAAGGAGTCATGGCTAGAGTCGGGAGGACTCGGATAGTCATGCATGGGAGGCTCCCTAGAGGCAAGAGTGCCTTGGATAGGGAGTTGGCTAATATATTGGTAGGCCTAGGCGTATGGTTAGACATAGAGTCCGATAGAGCGGGGTACACGGGAGGTGTATGCACTCTTGAGGAATTTCTAATCTACCATCGATGTTGGTTGAGTGTGTTGTCCAATATATGGTGGTTCCGCATCATTGAGGGATTTCATACTTTCCAATAGGGTTGGTTAGGCTTAGACTTCACTAGGTTGGGTGAGCTAAAGATTGGTCACTTTGTGAATGTTCTATGTTTACTTTCCAATAATATAGTACCCAATGGTTGTAGTTCAACCCGTGGATGTTTCCTCCTTGGAGGTTTTACCACGTTAAAAAAAATCCCTTGTGTTAATTCTTTCTATCTCTTCTCTTATATTTTAATTGTATATTTTATTGTCTTGATTCATAATATTCACTTGTGATGTAATGTGAACCAAGTCTTTGTATAGTGTGATTAGTGTATTCATTCTATAGATCAATTTGTATCTTTGATTCTTTTGTATATTGTAATATTTGTTTAGTGACATTTTGCTCACTCTTGTAACACATTGAACATCTTATGAAATACAAGCTTATTTTGTTGTTATGTTTATTTGATATTTTACCTCACATGACTTGTTGATATACTTAGACATTTCTCTTATGATTGTGTCATCGTATTGTCTATGTATGTCTACCTTGGCTTATTGTGTTGTGTGTAAGGCTACCTTGAGGGACAAACGGATGTTTGTTCAAGGGTTTGAAAAAAGGTGTAAAAACCTATTCACCTCCCTCTCTAGGTATGCTTTAAGCAATTTAACTTCGTTTGTGTACATTCAAATAGATTAGTGATTCAAGTAGTTCATCACTTGTAATCTTGTAGCTAGAAGGTATTGATCTTAGAAGTACCTTGCTCATCAATCTTCTGAAGGTTATTTGTGATCATTGGGTTTGTATTGCTGTGGAAGAAGGAGAGGTCGTCCTTGATCCGTTGAGGGTAGTATTTCTTCCTTTCGTTCATTAATATGCTATACTTGATAATCATGTGTAACTAAACACTTTGTTGGGGAATTTATGAAAGTATTGATGTAATCACTTGTTACCACCTTTCTTATATGTATCACTTGTGTTTGTATGCTTGAATTGATTAAATCATGCCATATATCTCATAAATCTTAGAAGCATGGAGTTGGTTATTGTAAAATGATGAATTACTTAGTTCATAATGTTTGAATTAAGTATGGTTAGTCAAAACTCCTAGATTAGAATGTGTTTGTTCATATAAAATCCTAAGAATACATTCTATCGATTTAGTTCTACAACTTACATTCCTTAATGATTAATCTGAACCTCAGATGTGTTATTAAGTGGATGGTTGAGTGTACCAATTGTATAAATGGAACTACATGAGTGATTTGATCTTTGTTGCATGAAAGTGGTTATTTGTGGTACATCATTATTGATTTCATACATTCCCTAGCATCTTAGCTTATCAATTATAATCTTTTATCATCGCATTAGTTTAATTCCGTAAAATACTTACTAATCCTAGCTTTTACCAGTTACTAGATTTCCCTGTGGACGATACCCTTACTTTGTACACTATACTAGCATAACGACTTGTACGAATTGCAATAGGGTCATCAGACTCGCACGCCCCTTTAATATAACCGAGGTAGAATAGGTTAAATTATAGTGACATTTGTAGAACCGGTTTGGGCGTGTCAACCTTTTTGGGGGTGTTCATGCAACAAAGATCAAATCACTCGTGTAGTTCCATTTATACAATTGGTACACTCAACCATCCACTTAATAACACATCTGAGGTTCAGATTAATCATTAAGGAATGTAAGTTGTAGAACTAAATCGATAGAATGTATTCTTAGGATTTTATATGAACAAACACATTCTAATCTAGGAGTTTTGACTAACCATACTTAATTCAAACATTATGAACTAAGTAATTCATCATTTTTACAATAACCGACTCCATGCTTCTAAGATTTATGAGATATATGGCATGATTTAATCAATTCAAGCATACAAACACAAGTGATACATATAAGAAAGGTGGTAACAAGTGATTACATCAATACTTTCATAAATTCCCCAACAAAGTGTTTAGTTACACATGATTATCAAGTATAGCATATTAATGAACGAAAGGAAGAAATACTACCCTCAACGGATCAAGGACGACCTCTCCTTCTTCCATAGCAATACAAACCCAATGATCACAAATAACCTTCAGAAGATTGATGAGCAAGGTACTTCTAAGATCAATACCTTCTAGCTACAAGATTACAAGTGATGAACTACTTGAATCACTAATCTATTCTATGATAAATTAACCAAAAACTATTAAGAACTATTCTAAGCTAATTTTATCACTACTTGTCACTCTTTTGGTCAGTAGGAGAGAGAAGTATATATATGTTTTCTTCAGATGAGGCAAGAAGTGCCAATTTTGGCCTTTGGACGTGCCAAGGGCGGCTTCATTCCCGCCGCACGAACCTGCCGCGCGAAGTCGCCTTACCCTTGGCGAGCTTCTCGGAGACTTCTTTCCCGCCGCGCGAAGTCGCCTTGGCTTCAGAAATGATGTAGGCGGCCAATTGCCCGCCACACGAGCTCGCTGCACGAAGTCGCCTTGCTATCCGGTGAGTTCAAACCTTCGGGAAGGCTGGCTTTTGCCCGCCTTCAGAACCCGCCTTGGTACTGGCCTTGATTTAGGGTGACTTCAGATCTTCAGGAAGGTTGGCAATTGCCCGCCTTATGAACCCGCCTTGATTTCAGGCGAGTTCATACCTTCGGGAAGGCTGGCATTTGCCCGCCTTTAGAGCCCGCCTTGCCTTCTTCTCATGGTTTTGCTCCTCTTTTGTCCACTTTGATGCAAAACCCTTCTTGACTGGCCAAATTACCTGACCTTAACAAAAACACTTGTTATGCACACAAAAGTGCTCGAATACGAACACAAAAGGTAGGAATTAGGGGCGCTAAATGTGAACATTCATAACGCGATCAGACCCCCAAACCTGACTTTTGCTCGTCCTCGAGCAAACTATAAATACTAAAAACCAAACTAAATGTAACTTTCACTATGTACAATATTTATCAACCATGCACACAAAAATATTTCCGAGAGCCACATTATAAATATGCTAAAAGATGTGATGAGAGAAGAAATAAACATGCGAAAACCTCTGGTAAGATGCTAGCACGATCACATTCCTCAAAAACACGCTACACGGTGCATCCCACACTCTAAATGTTCAGTTTCAAAAACTAAGCGCTCAAAAACAAGAACTCAATTTGCCTTGACTCTATCCTTACCGGATTTCAGTCTGATTTTATCTCAGAACCTAAGTTGCTCTCAAATAACATATGCGAGTAAGAATTTTTCGAACAAGAATCAAATGTAACGCATATGCAATTAAAATTGAAACTAAATATACCACGGTGTGTCTAAAGCTATATAGAGGGGGGGTGAATAGATTTTATGCTTTTTACCCAATTTTTCGTGTTAGTCAAAATTACGAAATTACCCTCAAGATAATATAAACAAGCAAGTGTAATATGGTGCGGAAATTAAATTAACACTTGAATTTTTACGTGGAAACCCTCACGGGAAAAACCACGGGCTATGTAAGTAAGCCACACTCGAACCTCGAATCCACTAAATGTGCAAACGATTACAACCTAATCCCGGAAGTAATCACACACCTACCTAATCCCGGTATGAGTGAACCTAGTCCAATTTGCTTGCGATCTAAGCAACCTAATCCCAATTGCTACACACAAGACTTAGCTTCTCTTGAAGAGAATACAACCCTAAGTGAATATATGAAAATATCCAAAATGCAACATAGAGCAAGGGAAACCCTATATGCTTATCTAAGATGATTAATATGCAATTAAGTGCAATCCTAGATATCAAAACTAAATGACATGTCAAATAGTTAAGCTAATCAATATCAAGTACAAAACCTAATATGCTAGCACAATACAACTTCTCAAACATACATCATACTAATCTCAATTTGTATCTAAAGCATACAAAATAACAATCAAGTAATTAATTGAGATTGCTAGATAAAATAAACACAAAATATGTAAGATATTAGTGAAAAGCTTACCAAGCAAAGTATGATGAAGATTCCATGCTAGATGACATCTAGATGATCTAAGATGATGCTAGATGATGATTGATGATCATGAAATTGTGTTTGAGTAATTAAAAATGAGTTCTTTGTGTATTTTTCTTCTCTTGAAAAATATCCTAAGTATGAAGCATGAATAAGAACTCTTGTAAATGACCTAAAATCAAGTTAGCATATATATAGAGGCCATAAGTGAAGTGAGGTCGTTTTGAAAACTCGCCAGAAAACTACTCTGTGCGCTGGTGGACCAGCGCAGGACCAGCGCACAAGCCAATTTTGGCTTGAGCGCTGGACGTCAGGCGCTGCCACCAGCGCCAGTCCAGCGGCGCCATACTGGGCGATCGGCGCTGGTCCACACCAGCGCACGACCAGCGGTCCGCCACTGGGCGATTTGCGCCGGTGAGCGGCGCTGGTCGACCGGCGCTGGTGGACCAGCGCACAGCCCCAAAAATTGCATCCCACATGCAATCATGCAAGGGGTACAAAGTCAAACAAGATGCATCCTAAAAGCCTAAATGCTATGATGTTTTCAACACAAGATGCAATCATAAAAATAAGCAAGAAGAGATGTAAATAATCATTTATGCACAACAAAAAGAAACACAACATACAAAGATTAAACATATGCATGAGTTGTGAGTGTGTGCAACTATCTCTTCAAGACAAGAAAGCACTTAGAATATTACCTTTGGTGCTTGTCAATAATGAGGTCTTCAAAGGGCCTAATGCACTAAAAATAATGTCTAAACTACCCTTACAAAGAATCCTCATAAATGGTTTGATCACGAAATAAGCCAATTAAAAACAACGGGAATCCTTACAATCTCCCCCTTTGGCTATTTCGTGACAAAACCATCACTCACATTAAATCCTCACAAACAAAATAGAAACTACGGGATTACAAAGATATTCTACATTACAAAGAGATAAGAGAATGCAAATTGAAGTCTTCAATCCTCTTGTAGAATAATCAATCCCTGAAAAGAGTTTCTAACATTCCAATTCAAGTAAAGTGTGAGATTAATCATGTGAGAATAATACCAAGCATTTGCATTTTTAGAATTTAGGAACAACATTAGCAAATGTATGCAATGTATGATAAATGCAATGCTCCCCCTCAAAGGGTTACTCCCCCTCAATGTTTTATCTCCCCAAAGTGCACAATAGCTTCTCTATTTTGCAACTCCCCTTACAATATCCTACTCCCCCTTTTTGTCATGATATAGGCAAAGGAGTAGTCCCCAACCGGGTCACTCAAAGCAACGAGAGATAGAAGCATGCAAGATATGCATATACATATAAGTCACTTTATGCACTTCAATTAATTTGAGAGAAACAAGGAGATTTATTTGAGAAAATGTGTGAATCCAACATGCTTTGCATACAAGACATATAGCATTCAAGTCCAAAATACAATGGTATTTGGCAAAGCAAATGACAAAGGTTTCTAATTTGAATTCAAACCAATTTCACCAATGTCATGGGAAAAGCAAGGATATAGAGATTATTGATTTCAATTAAGAGTAACTATATCCAATCTTTATAAGCGAAACATGGCATGAGCGACTTTGCACCCTATTAGATTTTTCCGGATAAGATATCCGTATGATAGTAACCATGTTCAACTAATAAAGAAAGAGAGACATTTGGAATGTAAATTCCTTTGAACGGATACAAGGTCCTTTATTCATTTTGAGTCTCATAAGCTTTCACACAAGTTTTGCATTTTTAAGACTATGCAATCATCAATTCATGCTTTTCATGTGAGCATGTTGTATGAACTTCATGCTTTTTCATTTAGCATTAGCATGTTATTTAAGAAACATCATGTCATGGAGATAACTATAGGTCATTCACATCATACTTCCTATGTAAATCTCCTAGTCCAAAAATGCATGTTTGAACATAAATATGACATGGATTGTAAACAAGCAAGGTTCACACTTATAGAATTGAAAACATATATACATATGTACAACCAAGCTTACTCAAGCAATTAAAAGAAGAGGCATAAGTTATTTCAAATTTTTTGCAAGATACAAGAATGCAAAATAGCTCTCTTTGCTTGAGTTCCCCATATGGGGTCAATCATAGAACATCACTCCACAAGACATATCCCAATAGATCTACTAAGAGTTTTAAATCGAGTAGCATCTAAGGGTTTAGTAAATAAGTCCGCAAGTTGATCATTAGTACCTACATGTTCAAGTACTATGCATTTATTTTCAACAAGCTCTCTAATGAAGTGATGGCGGATGTCAATATGCTTAGTTCTAGAATGTTGAACCGGATTCTTGGAAATATTAATAGCACTCATGTTATCACAAAAGAGAGTGAGAGTACCTTGATTGAATCCGTAGTCTACTAGCATTTGCTTCATCCATAGGAGTTGTGTGCATCCACTCCCTGCGGCTATGTACTCGGCCTCGGCCGTGGACAAGGAAATCGAGTTTTGCTTCTTGCAAAACCAAGACACCAAGTTGTTGCCTAGAAAGAAGCAACCGCCCGATGTGCTCTTCCTATCATCACAATTTCCTGCCCAATCCGCATCACTAAAGCCTACAAGACTAGCATTAGTGTCAAACGAGTACCAAATCCCATAGTTGGATGTCCCATTCACATAGCGAATGATCCTCTTCACGGAAGAGAGGTGGGACTCCTTAGGATCCGCTTGGTACCTAGCACACACACCCACACTAAAAGATATATCGGGCCTACTTGCGGTCAAATAAAGCAAGCTACCTATCATGCCACGATATAGAGTTTGTTCCACACTTTTACCACTAGCATCCTTGCTTAGCTTCAAAGTGGTACTCATGGGTGTATCACAATGTTTGGCTTTCTCTAAACCAAACTTCTTCACTAGGTTCTTAGCATATTTGGCTTGGGTTATGAAAATCCCAACATGCATTTGCCTAATTTGCAAACCTAGGAAGTAACTAAGCTCACCAACAAGACTCATCTCAAATTCAAGAGACATGACATCAACAAATTGTTGGACTTTGGTGTTGTTGGTGGAGCCAAAAACTATATCATCAACATATATTTGAGCTATGAAAAGCTCATCATTGTCTTTCTTGATGAATAGTGTCTTGTCAACACTACCTCTTGTGTAGTTGTTGTCAACAAGAAATTGAGTGAGGCGCTCATACCAAGCCCTCGGTGCTTGTTTCAACCCATAAAGTGCCTTCTTGAGGCGATAGACATGATTGGGGTGGTGTGCATCCACAAACCCCTTAGGTTGTTCAACAAACACTTCCTCTTGCAAGAAGCCATTGAGGAAGGCACTCTTGACGTCCATTTGGTGCAATTTGAACTTGTGCACACAAGAGATGGACAAGAGAAGCCTAATGGACTCTAAGCGGGCAACGGGAGCAAAAGTCTCCTCAAAGTCGATACCCTCAATTTGAGAGTACCCTTGTGCTACAAGTCTAGCCTTGTTCCGCACTATGTTGCCATCCTCATCGGATTTGTTCCTAAATATCCATTTGGTGCCTATGACATTAGTGGTCTTAGGCCTAGGAACTAGAGTCCAAACCTCATTCCTTTCGAATTGGCTTAGCTCTTCTTGCATGGCAAGAACCCAAAATTCATCATTTAAGGCTTCTTCAACCTTTTTGGGTTCTATTTGAGAGGTGTAGCATGTAAAGCTAATTAGATTAGCTATTTGACGCCTAGTTCTAACACCCTCATTAACATCTCCAATAACATCCTCTTTGTTATGGAGTCTTCTAACCCATGGAGCGGGTTCATTAGAGTCCAAATTAGGAACTCTAGTACTAGGTTGTGTGACTTCATTAGATGTCCCAACATTGGGAGTCACCACAACCCTCTCCAAAGGAGAGTCATCCTCTAAAATTTCCTCCTCCTCATGGTTTTTGGACTTGAGCCTTGTATCATCAATGACAACATTTGATGATTCCATGACGGTTCGAGTCTTCAAGTTGAAAACTCTATAGGCTCTACTATTCAAGGCATAGCCAATAAAGATACCCTCATCACTCTTAGCATCAAACTTGCCAAGTTGATCACGGTCATTCAAAATGTAGCATTTGCTTCCAAAAGTGTGGAAGTAGCTAACATTTGGCCTCTTGCCTTTCCATAACTCATAGGAGGTGTTTCTAGTACCGGGCCTTAGGAACACTCTATTTCCTATATAGCAAGCCGTGTTGATGGCTTCGGCCCATAGGTTCCTAGGGACATTGTTGCTAAGCAACATCACACGGGCCATCTCTTGGAGGACCCTATTCTTCCTCTCAACAACTCCATTTTGTTGAGGTGTCCTAGGAGCGGAAACTCATGGGAGATGCCTAAGCTATCACAATAGCTTTCAAAAGAGGCATTCTCAAACTCTCTCCCATGGTCACTTCTAATCCGTTTAATGCTTCTAATGTTAGAATTCATTTCATTTTGCAATTTAGTACAAAGCATTTTAAACTTATCAAAGTTTCGGATTTTTCTCTAAGAAAATATGTCCATGTAAATCTAGAGAAATCATCAACACAAACAAAAATGTATCTCTTTCCACCCAAACTTTCGGTTTGCATGGGACCCATGAGGTCCATGTGGAGAAGCTCAAGATGCTCCTTGGTGGAGAGATACTTGCCCTTTTTGTGCATGCTTTTGGTTTGTTTTCCTTGTTGGCAAGGTCCACAAATACCATTGGCTTTCTTCCCAAGCTTAGGGAGGCCACGCACACACTCGAACTTTCCAAGGGTTCTTAAATCCCTAAAGTTCATGTGGCCAAGTCTTTCATGCCACAACTCAACTTGCTCATCAATGGACACATTGTTTGAGACTATTCTAGCTTCAAGACAATAACAATTGTCACTAGATCTCATACCTTTCAACAAGGTTTGTCCATCGGGCTTTAGGATTGAGCAATCATTTTTACTAAACAAGACGGAATATCCTTCATCACTTAGATGTGAAATGCTTATTAAATTGGCTTTCAAGCCATCAACAAATAAAGCATCGGATAAGGAGGGTAAACCGGGAACGGAAATGGATCCTTTCCCTACCACTTTCTTTTTGGATCCATCACCAAAAGTGACATATCCACCTTCCTCCATAACAAGAGTCTCGAAGAAACTCTTGTTTCCCGTCATGTGCCTAGAGCACCCACTATCCAAATACCAAAAATTAGAAGAATTTGCCTTCAAGGCTATTTGTGCAACATGGCAAACATTTTCATTCTTTCTAATCCACTTAGCAACAATTTTAGCTTTCTTAGTGGTCTTTGGTACATGTGCTCTACTATTCCTAGGATCATGCAAATCAATATTATTATTCCTAGGAACATGCATCATGGCTCTTTTCTTTTTCTTCTCTATCATGCTTCTAGTTTTGCACATTTTTATATAGCGAAAGCATTGTGGTCTAATATGACCAACAAATCCACAAAAGTGACAAATAGGAGTAAAATAAGGAATCATACCTTGTCCTTGTCTTTGTGGATGAAAGGGTTCAATGCGTCTTCGTTGTTGAACCGGTCTAGGTTGCTTCCAAGCTTGAGGTTGCATGATAGGCCTCTTTCCTTTGTGAGCCATTTGAGGAGGAATGTTGGCTTGAGGAACCCTAGGGGGTTGAGCTTGAGGTTGCCTTCTTGGCCCCATCTTCACTTGAGCATTTGAACTTTGTCCTATTTCTAACTTTTTCTTAGGAAGTTGCACAAATGAAGTTTCTTCTTTCTTCAAGCTCTTGACAAACACGGTCTTGTTAGAGGTTGAGATCTTCTTGCCATCTTCATACCCAAGACCCCTCTTGTCACATGGACTCTTTCCAACACCAAGCATATGGTCAAGCTTCTTGGTGCTAGAATCCATCCTAGTCATAGATTCTCTAACTTCTTCAAGCTCTTTCTTTAGACTATCCTCATTCCTCCTAGATAAGACTAACTCCTCTTTTAGCTTATCTTCCATCTTCTTGAATTTTTCCACTTGTTCACTTAAGTGGTCATTATGAGAAGCAAGCTCAAGATTTTCTTCTCTCGACATCTTGATCTTTCTTGTGCTCTTGATTGCTAAATCATTAAATTCGGCATGATATTTAGCAAACTCCTTTTTCTCCATAAATCCATTCATGGAGTTAGAAGAGGAATCACTTTCTACTTCACTTGAGTCATTTTCCTCTTGACTCATTTCCTCTCTCTCACTAGCACTTTTGCTTTTATGGGAGGAGGCAAAAGCTAGGAGATTAGCCATGAGCTCTTCATCATCCGAAGACTCATCTCCCTCATAGGAGTCATCACTACTTCCACTCCAAGTGGCGGCCATCACTTTCCCCTTTTTCTTCTCAACATGATTTGCACAATCGGGGGCAAAATGACCTATGCCACCACACTCGAAACAACGGACCCCTTTCCTTTCGGTCCTTTCTTGCCTAGGTTCAAACTTCTTGAAAGAGCCCTTTTTCTTCAAATCTTGACCTTTTGACCCAAAGCTCTTCCTTCTAAACTTCATAACCTTGTTGAACCTTTTTACAAACAAGGCAAGGTCTTCATCCGAGTCAACCTTCTTTTCCTCCTTTTCATCCTTGGAGGTTTTTAAAGCAATTCCTTTTTGCTTTTTAGTAGGTGTGGAGATAGGCCCTTTCCTAGACTCATAAGCTAGAAGTCTCCCAATCACCTCACTCGGCTTCATATCCTTATAACCACTATTTTCTTCTAAAGCCGTCACCTTAGATTCAAACCTATCGGGTAGAGATCTCATAATCTTTTGCTTGATTCTCCTATCCGAATATGGGTCACCAAGTTGATGACTTTGGTTGACTATATCCATCAACTTGATCTCGAAGTCGTTGAAGCACTCATTTTCCTCCATCTTAAGCATCTCGAATTGAGTTTGGAGGACTTGAAGCTTAGAGTCCTTCACCACTTCGGTTCCCTCATGTGCAATCTCTAGGATGTCCCATGCTTCCTTAGCTATCCTAGTATTTTGAATCAACTTGTATTGATTTTCGTCCATAGCACACAAGATGGCATGCATCGCCTTCCTATTCCACTTTGAAGCCTCAAACTCTTGCGCGTTCCATTGCGCCTTAGGCTTCAAAACATCTTCTCCTCCACCCGTGGGAGTCATCATAGGGAGATCATATCCGTCTTCCACCGCCATCCATGCACGGTCGTGAATTTGGCATATGTAGGATTCCATCTTCCCTTTCCATTGGGAATAGTTCAAACCGGTAAGAAGTGGAGGCCTTGTGCTAGAAGCTCCTTCGTTGCCACCACCATTTCCACCGTTTCCACTCATAGTGTTTATGAATGAATGCAAATGTATGAATGATCAAAAATCACACAAAATGTAAAACACACCAAAATAAGCAAGGATCACCTATGTATGTCTAGGAACCCGCTCTGATACCAATTGAAACTAAATATACCACGGTGTGTCTAAAGCTATCTAGAGGGGGGGTGAATAGATTTTATGCTTTTTACCCAATTTTTCGTGTTAGTCAAAATTACGAAATTACCCTCAAGATAATATAAACAAGCAAGTGTAATATGGTGCGGAAATTAAATTAACACTTGAATTTTTACGTGGAAACCCTCACGGGAAAAACCACGGGCTATGTAAGTAAGCCACACTCGAACCTCGAATCCACTAAATGTGCAAATGATTACAACCTAATCCCGGAAGTAATCACACACCTACCTAATCCCGGTATGAGTGAACCTAGTCCAATTTGCTTGCGATCTAAGCAACCTAATCCCGATTGCTACACACAAGACTTAGCTTCTCTTAAAGAGAATACAACCCTAAGTGAATATATGAAAATATCCAAAATGCAACATAGAGCAAGGGAAACCCTATATGCTTATCTAAGATGATTAATATGCAATTAAGTGTAATCCTAGATATCAAAACTAAATGACATGTCAAATAGTTAAGCTAATCAATATCAAGTACAAAACCTAATATGCTAGCACAATACAACTTCTCAAACATACATCATACTAATCTCAATTTTGTATCTAAAGCATACAAAATAACAATCAAGTAATTAATTGAGATTGCTAGATAAAATAAACACAAAATATGTAAGATATTAGTGAAAAGCTTACCAAGCAAAGTATGATGAAGATTCCATGCTAGATGACATCTAGATGATCTAAGATGATGCTAGATGATGATTGATGATCATGAAATTGTGTTTGAGTAATTAAAAATGAGTTCTTTGTGTATTTTTCTTCTCTTGAAAAATATCCTAAGTATGAAGCATGAATAAGAACTCTTGTAAATGACCTAAAATCAAGTTAGCATATATATAGAGGCCATAAGTGAAGTGAGGTCGTTTTAAAAACTCGCCAGAAAACTACTCTGTGCGCTGGTGGACCTACGCTGGTGGACCAGCGCAGGACCAGCGCACAAGCCAATTTTGGCTTGAGCGTTGGACGTCAGGCGCTGCCACCAGCGCCAGTCCAGCGGCGCCATACTGGGCGATCGGCGCTGGTGGCCGGCGCTGGTCCACACCAGCGCACGACCAGCGGCGCGCCACTGGGCGATTTACGCCGGTGAACGGCGCTGGTCGACCGGCGCTGGTGGACCAGCGCACAGCCCCAAAAATTGCATCCCACATGCAATCATGCAAGGGGTACAAAGTCAAACAAGATGCATCCTAAAAGCCTAAATGCTATGATGTTTTCAACACAAGATGCAATCATAAAAATAAGCAAGAAGAGATGTAAATAATCATTTATGCACAACAAAAAGAAACACAACATACAAAGATTAAACATATGCATGAGTTGTGAGTGTGTGCAACTATCTCTTCAAGACAAGAAAGCACTTAGAATATTACCTTTGGTGCTTGTCAATAATGAGGTCTTCAAAGGGCCTAATGCACTAAAAATAATGTCTAAACTACCCTTACAAAGAATCCCCATAAATGGTTTGATCACGAAATAAGCCAATTAAAAACAACGGGAATCCTTACAAAAATTAACGCACAACTTATGGAAACTGTTTCATGAATGAATTGAAATGCCAAGAACGTGGAAAGAACATGCTTAACCCGCATTCCCCCGCCAGACTTTCTAAAAGATCAACTAGGTCTTTCCATGGTTGTAACGGGGCCAAGGGTGATATGGAAGAATCACTGGAATTCTGAAGTATTCGATCAACAATCTCAAGATTAACTTCTTAGCTCAAAAGGTAATCACATGCGTCTAGGCTACGATTTTATTCTCTTGTGTTCTAATTTACATATAGGTTTAAACACTTATAACTAATTTGTGTTCTAATGATATTTGTTTTTTTTTTTTTTTTTTTATATACATCTCTATCATCGCCTGAGTACATGCAATCTATTGAATTTCGAGCTTTACTAATATATCTACAACCTTCATAACTTTGATCAAAATACAACATCATTCCAATTGACATAAAAGGATCTTTTGGTGTGTAATGGAAAGAAAGGTTTGTGTTTGGCCTCAAAGTGGTAGTTGGAGCACACATCACAATATGGACAGTGTTTAGGCATTTGGTAGCTTAATCACACATGCCTAGAATCATTTCCAGGAGTCCGTCTGACTAGGGAATACAAATTTGACAAGCAGTCCACAATTTATTGTCCATGGCATTCAATTATGCAATATGAGATCTTGTATGAATTGGAAAGTATTTATTCTCATAAGGTGAATTTTTAGGCTCTGTTCCTTACAGGTAGTCTCCACTATTGGTTCATGCAATTTTTGCGCTCAATTCTATTCACTAGACACAAGAGAAAGGGACTATTACACTATGTGCAATGTTATCTTGAAATGCTATTGTGATAGCTACAATTTAGTGATCAATGCATGCACATTTCCTTAATCAACACATACCTTTTAGCATATTTATTAAACATGATCCTTTGGCTCAATCGGAATTCGTATTTTTAGTATTTATAGTTTGCTCGAGGACGAGCAAAAGTCAGGTTTGGGGGTCTGATCGCGCTTCAAATGTTTACATTTAGCGCCCCTTTTACCTTGTTTTTGTAATCAATTTCTAAGCATTCTAGGTATTTAATTGTGTAAATAAGTATTTTCAGGTAAAACAGGTGTTTCAAGGGCAATTTTGTCCAAAGTGAAGAAATGAGGGCAAATTGGGCAAAGAACAGAAGAAAAGCAAGAAGGCTGGTTCGTGCATTCAGGCCGGCGGGCAAGAAGTCGCCGCTCAAGGCCGCCGTCATCCAGACGAGATCTTCCGGCGGGCAAGAAGCCGCCGCTCAAGGCCGCCGTCATCCAGGCGGGATCTTTCGGTGGGAAAGAAGCCGCCGTAGAAGCCGCCGTCGTCACGGCGAGATCTGGCGGCGGGAATGAAGCCGCCGTACATGCCCGCCGTCGATTCTACGAAGCTGCATTTTGGCTGAAGCTCGCCCCAAAAGTCAAAAAAGGCTGCCCCTTTCTCCACCTATTATCCTTGGAAGGCCTCCTCTCTCTCATGCATATACGGGGTGTGTCAAAACAAAGGGATACTTATTTTTTAGAAAAAAGATAGAGTTAGTTAGAGAGAAGTTAGAAAGGAGATATTAATTAAAGATATTTTGTTCTTAGGAATCAAGAAAGATAGTATTTTCTTGGCCAATTTCTAGGTAGCCAAACACCCCTTATTGGTTACTTAGAGTGATTACCTCAAGTTGCCATAGAAGAGTGAATTGCTTGGATTGCAAGGAAGACCATTTCCACTTCACAAGTTGTCCATTGGTGATGTTTTCCTTACTTGTATATCTTTGTAATTTTGATACTATGTGTAGCTAATCCCTTTTGTGAAGGAATTAGATGTAATTCTTGTACTTCCTTGTTATCTAATCAATCATATTTGTATAATCCTTTTAAGTCATGTTTTGTGCATTTATAATTGCATGTGCGGTGGTTGCAACCACCTATCTCCTTATAGTGCAAAACTTGATGAAATTGTATACATGTACTGTAAGTAATTAAATACTCAAGGCGTGTTTAATATATAAAGCTAGAGGGGGGGTGAATAGATTTTAGCTAATTATTACCCAATTTTCGCGTGCATGTCAATTTTACGAAAATACCCCTAGCAAGTCAAATATACATACAAGTGTAATAAGATGCGGAAATAATAAAAGACACTTGATGTTTACGTGGAAACCCAACCACTGGGAAAAAACCACGGGCTGTTTAGTGCGCCACACTCGGAACTCGAAATCACTAATTGAAATGAAGTTTACAACCTATGTAGACCTCGTCTAACACTCCGGTCTGTAACCCCTCACTTCTACCCAGCGGGCCTTTATTAGCAACCCTATTCCAATTTGCTCGATCCTCGCAGTCACTACTTGTAATGATGTTTACAGCCTAATCCCGGTCTGTAACCCACCACTACTACCCGCAGGCCTGTAATAGCAACCCTAGACCAAGACTTCAATCTCTCAAAAGAGATGCACAACCCTATGTGAATATGTATGAATATTCAATTAACAAACAAGGCTAGGGAACCTTAGATGCTTATCTAGGATGATGATATATTCAAATTAAATCAACCCTAGATATCAATTGCTAAATGACATGTCAAATAGCATAGATAATCATAGATTATAAAAACCTAGATATCTATCAAAAACAACACTCAATCAATTCATCACAATTAATCTCTTTTCTTGTATTTAGCATATGATCTAAAACATACAAGTAATTTAAAAGAGATGGCTTGGTATTTAAAATACTAAAATAAGATGAAATTAATCAAAATCTTACCAAGCAAGTTGTGATGATGCAAACCCATACATGGATGCACTCTATATAGACATAGGAGATGCAATATGAAATTTGATGCAAAAGGGGTTTGATTTGAGTGGTTAAAGGTGAGTTCTTGATTTGATTTTCTCTCAAAATCTATCTTTGAAGTTTAGGGTTCTTAAGAGTAAAAGAACTTCTTCAGATAATGAGAAAGTGTGATATTTATAGACATCAAGAACAGGGCAAGTGAAAAGACAATTTTGCCCCTGAATCACACTATCGCAGTTGCTCTGTGGCTCGACTGACGCGGTTGCACAAACCGCGGCACTGAAACCGCGGCGAAGCGTCACAGCACAAAGCTTGATTTTCAAGCGACTCAAAACATGACCAAACGACATCGAAACCTTTCATATAATATACCGTTGGAAAGGTATGGAAGTCTACTTTCTACTCCAATTAACAAAACATGATTTGGATAACTTTAGAAAAAATTATGGTCATTTGAGTGACCAAAGGTCAGATTCGGATAATAGTTGTGATACCCTGTTTTAGTGGTCACTTTGGAAATTTCAAAACCAATCCAAACGGTCATGAAATATTACGAATAATATACCGTTGGAAAGGTATGGGTGTCTAGTTTGTACAAAAATTTTCAAAACTCATTTTGAAGCTTTGTGTAAAAAGCTATGGTCACACGACCATGCAAAGATCAGTTTTGAAAACACTTAAAACATTGAAATCCAATCTTTTGAAACTAGACACCTTACTCCAATCAACCCAACCAAACTAAAGCTACCACTTATCCAAGAGAAGAATGAGATCTTCTCACCATTGCGCTAAGACAAGCACACCATCGTGCAAGCGCGGACGTTTCCGATCACACAAATGGAAACGAATTACACCACACTTAAGACTAATCATGAAGTGCAAGTGTGGGTATTGAATGCATCATAATGCCTATCATGTCATGGCATTTCATAGAATAAGATGCAATCAATTAAATGCAAGAAGAGATATTAAATAAATCAATAAAGCACAATGCACACAAAATATAAACACAACATTCAAGAATAAAAGTTATGCATGTTGTGTGTGTGTGCAACTATATCTCTTCAAGACAATGTAAGCACTAGATATATACCTTTGGTGCTTGTCCTCTTGAGGTCTTGGAAAGGGTCTTTGATCTTCAACAAATCACTTAGACTACCCTTACAACCAAACCCCAACTTGTGGTTTGCCCACGAAATAAGCCAATCAACAAAACGGGAATCCTTACATGTACCATTTATTGCATATTAATAGTGAAGCACCTATGAGTAGAGATTACTAACTTGTAATCCTCTACTACTCAATCATTGATTTCCCCTTGATCACTCTCTAATCTTAGATTTAATTGTGATTAAGTTGAGAATTAGGTGCTTAGAACATTCATATGTATATGTGCATGTTAGTAATTGAAGGTTAGGCTTAATGAATGATTGATTAGAAGCTAGAAGATAACTTGAATGAATCTAATTCCTTAACAATTTTCAATATAGAATTAAATTTAAGTAGTTGTAATTGCTAATTAGACATCTTCATCTTAGAATAATTCATTTGTTAATCACTAGTTAATTTTAGTAAAACTTGTTAGAAGACTTCGGAAATTGTAGAGTTAATCTAAGGATAGAAAGCTTGTAGTGCTTACCTAGTGGGAACGATACCCTTACTTGCTCACTACACTAGTTTAACGACTTGTGCACTTGCAATAGGGTCACCAGACTCGCACGCCCCTTTAATACAACCGAGGTAGAATAGGTCATATTATAGTGACATTTGTAGAACCGGTTTGGGCGTGTCAGTACGCCTACGCCTTGCAAGAGGAAGAAGAATCTCGATACCTTAGCATCCAAATAAGCACATTTCCTCTTGAAGACGAACTTTGCATGCGACGTTGCTTTCCTTCTTTGAAGCTTGATCTAATCACGAAACACCTAAGCAACTAAGCAATACAAACAAAAAGTGTTTTGCAATGGAATCAAGCCAACACAAATCTAAGATCTTACAATCTCCCCCTTTGGCTATTCCATTGGCAAAACCTCATCCTCACCATACATTGTTCACTCCAATAAACTCAAGTTGATAGCATACTCTCATCCTCACATTACAAAGAGATTCCTAGACTAAAAAGTCTTCATGAGTCTTCAAGAATTCCTCTTTGGACTTCAATGTACCTATGAGAGAAAATAGCAAACCAAACAAGAGATCTTCTCTAAAGAAGAATGGTGAGATATATTCACATAAACAAACAACAAGACTTCCCTTATCTCATACAAAAATGCATTATCTCAAGTGTATGAATGTTTTCACATTAAAGCTCTCCCTAAGATCCTTAACCCAATTAGGCAAGAATTATTTTCTCCCCCTTAAAACAAGAATTCTCCCCCTTAAGACAAAGTCTTCATAAAAGCACAAAGAGGAATTTCCCACACATTTGGAACATTTCTCCACACATGGTGAGAGGTATACATTTTTCTCCCCTATATTAAACATGGAATCCCCCATATCAAACATAGTGAGGTATACAATTTCTCCCCCTTTTTGTCAAGGAATAGACAAAGTACACAAGAGATAAAGAATGAGATATTAAGCAAACAAATCGTATAGAAAGCTAAGTTAAATAAACTAAAGCTCCCCCTTAACATATGCTTCACATATTACCACCAAGTAGATTTGTTCACAAGGGACATCACACAATCACACAATCAAGCAATAAGAGAAAATATTTCATAACTTGTCAAAGTCCAAGAGAGAATCATAGATTTTCATTAATCTCTCAAAAATATTCTCACATTGCTAATGAATCAAGCACATAAGCAACATGTGTGTGTGTGAATGCTTCTCAAATATATAGAAGGAGTAATTGTGATATCAACATGCAAACTCTATCCGCACCTATCCATCTAAAGCATTTCAAAAAATAGGTCAAACCGATATTCATCCGGGTTTTTGCTTTTAAAAAGAATAGATATCAACATATGAGCGTGTGTGTGCATGTGGCTCGTTTTCCCATTTCTGTTTGTCAACCTGAGCTTTTTCACAATTCTCAACTATAAACCATTAAGCCTTTTATTTTTCATTTCTTTTAGGCTTAGAATCAAAGATTTTTTTTTTTTTAATGATTCTTTTCAACACTTCTTTGATTTTTCTAACATAAACATATACACCTCATGGCGGCTTTCACTCATCACAATGGCGTAGCCCTTTCCTACATTGGGTGGCTGCACAACCAAGGTGTGTAGCCCTTTCCATGAGGGTGCTCGTTGATTACTATGTAGTGCCGAAGCAAAATGGATACATACCATAGGTCATCTATCATGTACTTAGCAATAAACTTCTAGATGCATCCATTATCTGTACATTTTCAACCACATATACTCAAAACTAAAACATATAAGAGAAGCATTAGTGCACTTTTCAAAAATAAGATTTTTTTCAAGCTCAAGTGCATGATCTAGAAACAATAAGAGATATTTGTTTAAGATCATTACTTCTCAAGTGAGTAGCTCTCAAAGATATTGATTTTCAATTAAAGTTTTGCTCATCAAGCCACTCACAATCACACATAGACAATAATCAACACAATCATGTCAATGAATCTTAGAAGAGTTTTAAACCTCTTTTTGTCCAAGGACTTAGTGAACAAGTCCGCAAGTTGATTTTTAGTAGGCATATGCTCTAGAGAAACAATAGAATGTTTAACATGTTTTCTAGTGAAATGATGCCTAATATCTATGTGCAATGATATCATGCATACATAGAGTTGAAAAGATGAAATAGAAAGCAAGCTTTTAGAGTAAAGAAATACCTTAGCAAGCTGTTTCACCAATGAAAGGTCTCCGCTCTTTTTATGAGCTTTCTTGGCTTGTTTGTCCTCATGACAACAAGTTGTTAGTGTGTCATCCTAAGAAAATAAAGACCAAACACTTTCAACTCAAACAAACACATGAAAATGACTTTCTCTAAAAGTCTTAACAAAATTAATCACCATATGGATTTCAAAATTCAACTTCTTTAAAGTTAATCAACAAATTTAGACTATCATAGTGAGTATGAGAATATTAAGTTCATGTATTGACTAGAGACACCAAGTTTGAATACTAGGCCTAGCACATTAAAAATGGCATAGTCAAGCATCAAACTTAGAACTCTTATCAAACAAGAACAAAAATATTCTCATATGTGCTACTCAATCAAGTATGAGAGCACTCACCTTTGACCATATTGGTCTTAGGTGAACCAACACAAACAATATCATGATCATTACGCATGGCAATATGAAATCTAGAAGATAAATCATCAACTATCTTCTTCATGAAAACATCACTCATATTAAAGTCATCATTTTTGCCACGCACAAATATTTCATAAAGACTCTTCAAATGATCATGGTTAACACTCTTCTTAACCAATTTCTTCTCATCATTTTTCTTAACATGATTATCATTAACATGCATGTTATTCTTTTCAATCCAAATTTTCTTGATAGGTTTCTTCACATGAATATGATCAATATGCACATTTCTCAAAGCATCAAAGCTATTGTCATGTTTAGAAACTTTCAAAGAAGATTTATCCATTTCACAAGTATGCACATTATTTTTCTTAACCCAAACTTTCCTTGTTGATTTCTTTTCATTAACATGTTCATCATGCATAGTCTCTAATGCCCTAACATGTTTAGAAACAACCAAAGGAAGTCTTTTCATCTCACTAGCATTCATCTCATTCCCTGGTTCGCATTGTCTAATATACTTGTAGCAATTAGGTTTGATATGCCCAACAACATTGCAAAAATGACAAACCGGGATAAACTTAGAGATGTTATGTCTAGCTCTAGACTTAAACTCATGCTTAGGAGAATGATTAAGTAACTTTTTCACATTTTTATCATGTTCCACATTTCATAGTTTGCATTGCCTAGCATATTCATAACACTTAGGCCTAATGTGACCAACCACATTACAATAATGACAAACCGGAATGAATTTAGAAAAGTTACCTTTTGGGTGTGCATGCTTTGGTTGAGAAGTCGGTTGAGAAGTTCTATAGCTCTTCTTGTCTTTGTCTTTGATGTTGGAAGGAATAGTAATTGAGTCTTTCTTCTTCTTGGACTTTCTTGACTTGTTCTTGACTTCTTCTACATAACCCAAGCCACTTTTATCTCCATGATGCTTTCCAAGTTTTATCACTTCATCAAGCTTAATGGCTCCAATTTTCATGCCATTAATAGACTCTTTGAGAGCTTTAACTTCATCTATAAGCTCACACTCATTTATCTTCATGATAGACAAAGAGTTCTCTTTTTGCTTAATTTCTCCTTCCATGGCACACAACTCCATTGTAAAGTCTTCTCTTAGATCATCTAGCTCTTGAGCACTTTCTTCCACCTTTGAAAAATAATTTTCAATGGTCTTTTCATGCTCCTTGATGACTTCACTTTGCTTGCTCATCTTCTCCAAAGACATCTTCTTTTCATTGACAAGAGCTTTAAAGATCACCACTAAATTGGCATTGATCAACTTCAACTTGTTGTTCTCTTCATTCTTTTGTTGAAGGATCTTGTCATTGAAGCTTATATAATCTTGATTTGAGGAGGCTTCGAACTCTTCTTGATTGGAGGAGATTTCACTATCTTCACTACTCGAAGAGTATTCACTTTCCTCATTACTTGAGGAGTCTTCACCACTATCCTCAAATCTTCCTTCATATATAGCCGGGTGAGCAATATAATTGCTAGTAGATTCTCGATCATTCAAGGACTCCTCTTCCTCTACTACATCACTCACACTCATCCATGATTTATCATTGACGGCTCTAATGTAGGCTTTCATTGTATTTCTCCAAAAGCTGTAGTTACCACTATCCAAGAGTGGAGGTCTAGCATTAAAGGCACCTTCCGGTATCCAATCACCCATAGCTACAAAAATGAACAAACACAACAAAAAATAACAAAACAAAACACAAACACTATAATATGGATCTATCTAATTACTTCTAGACACCCGCTCTGATACCAATTGAAATTCCTTTAAGGAATATAGTGTAAAATATACCGAGAGGGGGGGGGGGGGGTGAATAGGTATTTACTCAAATTCTTCCAATATTAAAAATGATGCGGAATATAACAAAGAAAATGCACACTTGATTAGATTTAGCAAATGAATTGATTTCACTAATACAAGAGTTAATCAATTTACAAGATATGCAATCAATGTAAGATATGGAAGATAAAGAAAAGTAAAAACAAAAATGAACACAAGTATTTTTTACGTGGTAAAACCTCAAAGAGGAAACATCAACGGGTCGATACCACAACCACTGGCAAAGCAATCCACTATATGAAAAGGACTTACACACTTAAGCTATCAACACATGATATCTGTTCAAGCTATCACCTCCTAATCTACCCTCGGGCAAGTGAACTACCAAGCCTACTTCCTATCCGAGATGTATCCTACACCTCTAGAAAGCAACTTCCTATCCAAGACGCTCACGTCTCTAGGAAGATTTCTTGCTTGCCTATCCGGATCCTCTCGACCCTAGACAAGTCTCCCTTGCTTGATTATCTGAGTCCTCCCGACTCTAATCAAGACTCTTTGCTCTATCCACAAAGCTTCACTCACTTTGCTAGAGACTTCAACCTTATGCAAGGCAATGATCTAAGTGATGCAAATGATGCAAATCACAATCAAATAAAGTATGATGATCAATCAAACTCTATGAACATGCTTAGAGAAATCCTAGGATATGCTTTCAACACACAATCACAAAAAGCCTAGAAATCAAAGCATGTAAATCAATAAGAACAAGGTATGAATATTCAATATATCATACTAAAAACCTAGTTCTTGGATCATGAAATTAAACCTAGAAAATAACATGAGGCACATCATATAAACATTTTCTAGAATCAATTTCAAACAAAATCAAGTTTAGCACATATATGTTCAAGAGAAATCACAAAGCTAAAACTCAATTGACAAATGATCAAACACCCCTAGCATATGATCTAACATCTTTCTTATCATGTTTCATCAATCAAATAGTAAGAATCAAAGAGATGATCAAAGATGAAATGAAAGAGAAGAAGATGAACAAAACAACCTGACCACGTACTGAAAATCGATCAACTGGGAATAATGACGAAGTCCGCTACCTCTGGAAATGCTTGGGGTTTGTAGCTCTCTTCAAGACCAACAATTTTGGTTTTTGAATCAATTGATTTTGAGTTCGTATGAGAGAGATATGATCAAAACACTAAAACTAAAAATTGAAGGAATCTGCAGAAATTTCGTGAAAATGTTCTTGAAAATCCACAAATGTTTAGACGGAAGGAGCGGAGTTTAAAAGGAGGAGACAGAAAAAAATTTTGGGCCAATCAGCACCTGCCACATCACCATCATGTGGGGGGCGCGTGGGCCTCACGGGGGCAGAGAGCCCCTCTAGCCGTGGGGCCCACGGCCTCCTCCACGGCGTGGCCAAGTGGCCTCACGGCCACACTCCTCTCTCGCGCACTCTCACGTTCTTCAGCCATATCTTGGGCATCCGAACTCCGATTTTGAATTTGTTTTTAGATTACGAACTGAGACTCCCTCACGCACGAAAAAGACTACACAACTTTTAAAAATGGTTGAGAAATCATCTTAGAAAACAACGATGAAGTCAACTCAACGAATGAGAACGAAAAGTAGCGTAGCTACATCGTTTGGACTCGAAACCTTATGAATGAGTAACCGAAACGATCGGAACTCAATAAGGCATCAAATAAGAACATGTTCAAGTCCAAAACATAAAATACACAAACAAATAAACACATATTCACACAAGCATGCCATATCAAAGAGATAGTCACAAAGCATGCAATTCCACAATGTTTGTCTATACAAGATCAATGCATGAGCATACTATGAGATGTGTGAATGTGTTATACCAAATGTTTGAACCACGATGCAGGGACACACATGTATGAATTGTGTGTGTGTGCGCCTATGCCTTGTAAGAGGAAGAAGAATCTCGATACCTTAGCATCCAAATAAGCACATTTCCTCTTAAAGATGAACTTTGCATGCGACGTTGCTTTCCTTCTTTGAAGCTTGATCTAATCACGAAACACCTAAGCAACTAAGCAATACAAACAAAAAGTGTTTTGCAATGGAATCAAGCCAACACAAATCTAATATCTTACACAATGAAATACTTTATCTAGAACCGTCAGTAGATAAAAGTCTTTTCATTATCAGGACAATCGGAGAGTCTATCTTAATCCTGAGATAAATGATGGGCTTATGGTTGCAAGCGTTATCATTTGAGCTATCAATGAGTACGATTATATAGCCTAGTCTGTCCTCGACAGTTTGGTGATATTCATTTGTTAATCGATAGAGGACTTCATTTATAGATATGGACATCGTGGCTCCATTTTATTAAATGAGAGTAGAATATCATCATATGGATGTTTTGAGGTTTCGGATATTAAATCTTAACGTTGAGTTTTCGATAGTGACTATTGAAAGATGACTTCTAGATAAGTCATAATATATATCCAAGTTCAAAATGTAGTCATATGAGGAAATATGGTAACTTGGAGAGCTATAGGCGGTCTATGAGCTCTTGGCGATTATTGATATTCTTCACGAGGATTCACTATCTCCTATAAGATTATCTAGGGTATGAATGAGAATCATTTACTTATTCTATCTTCATTTAAGAGTGCAAGTTTAGTTCTTCAGTGGAATGAACTAAAATTAATAGATTGAACCTAAGTGAATCATTTGTTGATTGAGATTGGGTTATGTCTATTGGAGCTTAAATTTAGATAAGCGTGCCAAGATCCCCAATCAACATAGACTTGCATGGATCACTTGATATATTCTACCGGACTATTTATAGGTCCATCTAAATTGTATTAAGGAATGTGGGCTTGTTTCTTTTAGTAAGAATAGGCCTAGTTCACATGTGGGCCTTTTAATTAAAGGTCCAATAGATTTAATAAAATAAAAAATAATATTTGGGCCTATTTTTTATACTTGGGCGGCAAGGCTTGTATATAAGTTTAATATATTATTTTATTTTATTATTTGATTAAATGAAAATTAATTAATTGATTAATTAATTATTTAATTAAAAATCAAAATCTTTTTCTGACTAAAAAATATGTTTCTTAGTAATATACTATTGTGGTAGTATAATGAGAATAAAAGACTTTATTTGATAAGAAGATAAATAAAAGGATTTTATTTATCTTGTCAAATTAGGAAGTCTTTTACGTAGTCACAAATACACTAAAGAGTTGGATTAGGGTTTGGAAATCACAAGAATGATAGGAGTCATTGGTGGAAACACAAATCCTCTTCAAGTGAGGATTTCGGCCACTACATTATTTCCTTTAGTGATTTTCGGCCAACCCTAATATAATAGGGCAAGGAATTCGGTCACTATATATATACATGTGATAGAATTCGGCCACCACTTAATGCAAGGCTTGAGAGTTATTTTTCTTAAGCTTGAAAAATAGAATCCAACTCTTAGACATAGTGAATTTCGGCCAAGAGGGAAAGAGAGAAGAATTGTTCTTATTTCGATAGTGCACTGCTAGCTTTGATATCAAAAGGTGTTAGGATTCCCGTTGTTTTTAATTGGCTTATTTCGTGATCAAACCACATGTGGGGATGCTTTGTAAGGGTAGCTTAGATGTTGTTGTTATTGCTTAGGCCCTTTTGAAGATCTCACCATTGACAAGCACCAAAGGTAATATTCTAAGTGCTTACTTGTCTTGAAGAGATAGATGCACACACTCACAACTCATGCATATGTTTAATCCTTATATGTTGTGTGTCTTTTATGTGTGCCTTAATGCTAATGAACATCTCTTCTTGCATGTTAGTTTGATTGCATCTTGCATATCCAATTGCCTTGTCATGCTTAGACTTAGGATTGCATTTTTGCACTGGGCGCCCCTAAAAGCGCTCTACAGAAGCGCTGTACGAACAGCGCCCATTGAGCGCTGTTCAGACCTGATCGATTTAATCGGTCGCTGTTGGGTCGCTGTTGGGGCGCTGTACATAGCGCGGTACAGAGCGCTGTACGTACAGCGCCACTCTGTTTCCTCGTGAAAACAGAGCAAGGGCGCTGTACAGGCGCTGTACAATGGCGCCCTACGTACAGCGCCCAAGGCAAATAGTGGGCAAACTTATCAAAACGACCACACTTTGTTTTGGCCCCCTATATATATGCCACTTTGACTTTAGGTCAATTACAAGAGTTCATATTCAGATTCCATACTTAGGAGATTTTTCAAAGAGAAGAAAAATTCCAAAGAACTCATTTTTAATTACTCAAACACTTGTTCCATGATCATCAATCATCATCTAGCATCATCTTAGATCATCTAGATGACATCTTGCATGGATTCTTCATCATACTTTGCTTGGTAAGCTTTTCACTAATATCTTACATATTTTGTGTTTCTCTTATCTAGCAATCTCAATTTAATTACTTGTATGTGATTTTATATTTGTTGAATACAAGATTGAGATTAGTATGATGTATGTTTGAGAAGTTGTATTGTGCTAGCATATTAGTTTTTTGTGCTTGATATTGATTAGCTAAACTAATTGACATGTCATTTAGTTTTGATATCTAGGATTGTTCTTAATTGCCTATTAATCATCTTAGATAAGCATATAGGGTTTCCCTTGCTCTATGTTGCATTTTGGATATTTTCACATATTCACTTAGGGTTGTATTCTCTTCAAGAGAAGCTAAGTCTTGTGTGTAGCAATCGGGATTAGGTTGCTTAGATCGCAAGCAAAATCGGACTAGGTTCACTCATACCGGGATTAGGTAGGTGTGTGATTACTACCGGGATTAGGTTGTAATCGTTTGCACATTTAGTGGATTCGAGGTTCGAGTGTGGCTTACTTACATAGCCCGTGGTTTTTCCCGTGAGGGTTTCCACGTAAAAATCAAGTGTCAATTTAATTTCCGCACCATATTACACTTGCTTGTTTATTTTATCTTGAGGGTAATTTCGTAATTTTGACTAACACGAAAAATTGGGTAAAAAGCGTAAAATCTATTCACCCCCCCTCTAGATAGTTTTATACACACCATGCATTAATTAGTTTCAATTGGTATCAGAGCGGGTTCCTAGACATACATAGGTGATCCTTGCTTATTTTGGTGTGTTTTGCATTTTGTGTGATTTTTGATCATTCATACATTTGCATTCATTTCATTCATTCATAAACACTATGAGTGGAAACGGTGGAAATGGTGGTGGCCACGAAGGAGCTTCTAGCACAAGGCCTCCACTTCTTACCGGATTGAACTATTCCCAATGGAAAGGGAAGATGGAATCCTACATATGCCAAATTCATGACCGTGCATGGATGGCGGTGGAAGACGGATATGATCTCCCTATGATGACTCCCGCGGGTGGAGGAGAAAATGTTTTGAAGCCTAAGGCGCAATGGAACGCGCAAGAGTTTGATGCTTCAAAGTGGAATAGGAAGGCGTTGCATGCCATCTTGTGTGCCATGGACGAAAATCAATACAAGTTGATTCAAAATACTAGGATAGCTAAGGAGGCTTGGGACATCCTAGAGATTGCACATGAGGGAACCGAAGTGGTGAAGGACTCCAAGCTTCAAGTCCTCCAAACTCAATTCGAGACGCTTAAGATGGAGGAGAATGAGTGCTTCAACGACTTTGAGATCAAGTTGATGGATATAGTCAACCAAAGCCATCAACTTGGTGATCCATATTCGGATAGGAGAATCAAGCAAAAGATTATGAGATCTCTACCCGATAGGTTTGAATCGAAGGTGACGGCTTTAGAAGAAAATAGTGGTTATAAGGATATGAAGCCGAGTGAGGTGATTGGGAGACTTCTAGCTTATGAGTCTAGGAAGGGGCCTATCTCCACATCCACTAAAAAGCAAAAAGGAATTGCTTTAAAAACCTCCAAGGATGAAAAGGAGGAAAAGAAGGTTGACTCGGATGAAGACCTTGCCTTGTTTGTAAAAAGGTTCAACAAGTTATGAAGTTTAGAAGGAAGAGCTTTGGGTCAAAGGGTCAAGATTTGAAGAAAAAGGGCTCTTTCAAGAAGTTTGAACCTAGGCAAGAGAGGACCGAAAGGAAAGGGGTCCGATGTTTCGAGTGTGGTGGCATAGGTCATTTTGCCCCCGATTGTGCAAATCATGTTGAGAAGAAAAAGGGAAAGTGATGGCCGCCACTTGGAGTGGAAGTAGTGATGACTCCTATGAGGGAGATGAGTCTTCGGATGATGAAGAGCTCATGGCTAATCTCCTAGCTTTTGCCTCCTCCCATAAAAGCAAAAGTGCTAGTGAGAGAGAGGAAATGAGTCAAGAGGAAAATGACTCAAGTGATGTAGAAAGTGATTCCTCCTCTAACTCCATGAATGGATTTATGGAGAAAAAGGAGTTTGCTAAATATCATGCCGAATTTAATGATTTAGCAATCAAGAGTACAAGAAAGATCAAGATGTTGAGAGAAGAAAATCTTGAACTTGCATCTCAAAATGACCACTTAAGTGAACAAGTGGAGAAATTCAAGAAGATGGAAGATAAGCTAAAAGAGGAGTTAGTCTTATCTAGGAGGAATGAAGATAGTCTAAAGAGGGAGCTTGAAGAAGGTAGAGAATCTATGACTAGGATGGATTCTAGCACCAAGAAGCTTGACCATATGCTTGGTGTTGGAAAGAGTCCATGTGACAAGAGGGGTCTTGGGTATGAAGATGACAAGAAGATCTCAACCTCTAACAAGACCATATTTGTCAAGAGCTTGAAGAAAGAAGAAACTTCACTTGTGCAACTTCCTAGAAAGAAGTTAGAAATAGGACAAAGCTCAAATGCTCAAGTGAAGATGGGGCCAAGAAGGCAACCTCAAGCTAAACTCCCTAGAGTTTCTGAAGCCAACATTCCTCCTCAATTGGCTTACAAAGGAAAGAGGCCTATCATGCAACCTCAAGCTTGGAAGCAACCTAGACCGGTTCAACAACGAAGATGCATTGAACCCATTCATCCACAAAGACAAGGACAAGGTATGATTCCTTATTTTACTCCTATTTGTCACTTTTGTGGATTTGTTGGTCATATTAGACCACAATGCTTTCGCTATATAAAAATGTGCAAACTAGAAGCATGATAGAGAAGAAAAAGAAAAGAGCCATGATGCATGTTCCTAGGAATAATAATATTGATTTGCATGATCCTAAGAATAATAGAGCACATGTACCAAAGACCACTAAGAAAGCTAAAATTGTTGCTAAGTGGATTAGAAAGAATGAAAATGTTTGCCATGTTGCACAAATAGCCTTGAAGGCAAATTCTTCTAATTTTTGGTATTTGGATAGTGGGTGCTCTAGGCACATGACGGGAAACAAGAGTTTCTTCGAGACTCTTGTTATGGAGGAAGGTGGATATGTCACTTTTGGTGATGGATCCAAAAAGAAGGTTGTAGGGAAAGGATCCATTTCCGTTCCCGGTTTACCCTCCTTATCCGATGCTTTATTTGTTGATGGCTTGAAAGCCAATTTAATAAGCATTTCACATCTAAGTGATGAAGGATATTCCGTCTTGTTTAGTAAAAATGATTGCTCAATCCTAAAGCCCGATGGACAAACCTTATTGAAAGGTATGAGATCTAGCGACAATTGTTATTGTCTTGAAGCTAGAATAGTTTCAAACAATGTGTCCATGGATGAGCAAGTTGAGTTGTGGCATGAAAGACTTGGCCACATGAACTTTAGGGATTTAAGAACCCTTGGAAAGTTCGAGTGTGTGCGTGGCCTCCCTAAGCTTGGGAAGAAAGCCAATGGTATTTGTGGACCTTGCCAACAAGGAAAACAAACCAAAAGCATGCACAAAAAGGGCAAGTATCTCTCCACCAAGGAGCCCCTAGAGCTTCTCCACATGGATCTCATGGGTCCTATGCAAACCGAGAGCTTAGGTGGAAAGAGATACATTTTTGTTTGTGTTGATGATTTCTCTAGATTTACATGGACATATTTTCTTAGAGAAAAATCCGAAACTTTTGATAAGTTTAAAATGCTTTGTACTAAATTGCAAAATGAAATGAATTCTAATATTAGAAGCATTAAACGGATTAGAAGTGACCATGGGAGGGAGTTTGAGAATGCCTCTTTTGAAAGCTATTGTGATAGCCTAGGCATCTCCCATGAGTTTTCCGCTCCTAGGACACCTCAACAAAATGGAGTTGTTGAGAGGAAGAATAGGGTCCTCCAAGAGATGGCCCGTGTGATGTTGCTTAGCAACAATGTACCTAGGAACCTATGGGCCGAAGCCATCAACACGGCTTGCTATATAGGAAATAGAGTGTTCCTAAGGCCCGGTACTAGAAACACCTCCTATGAGTTATGGAAAGGCAAGAGGCCAAATGTTAGCTACTTCCACACATTTGGGAGCAAATGCTACATTTTAAATGACCGTGATCAACTTGGCAAGTTTGATGCTAAGAGTGATGAGGGTATCTTTATTGGCTATGCCTTGAATAGTAGAGCCTATAGAGTTTTCAACTTGAAGACTCGAACCGTCATGGAATCATCGAATGTTGTAATTGATGATACAAGGCTCAAGACAAATGATCATGAGGAGGAGGATGTTTTAGAGGATGACTCTCCTTTGGAGAGGGTTGTGGTGACTCCCAATGTTGGGACATCTAATGAAGTCACACAACCTAGTACTAGAGTTCCTAACTTGGACTCTAATGAACCCGCTCCATGGGTTAGAAGACTCCATAACAAAGAAGATGTTATTGGAGATGTTAATGAGGGTGTTAGGACTAGGCGTCAAATAGCTAATCTAATTAGCTTTACATGCTACACCTCTCAAATAGAACCCAAAAAGGTTGAAGAAGCCTTAAATGATGAATTTTGGGTTCTTGCCATGCAAGAAGAGCTAAACCAATTCGAAAGGAATGAGGTTTGGACTCTAGTTCCTAGGCCTAAGACCACTAATGTCATAGGCACAAAATGGATATTTAGGAACAAATCCGATGAGGATGGCAACATAGTGCGGAACAAGGCTAGACTTGTAGCACAAGGGTACTCTCAAATTGAGGGTATCGACTTTGAGGAGACTTTTGCTCCCGTTGCCCGCTTAGAGTCAATTAGGCTTCTCTTGTCCATTTCTTGTGTGCACAAGTTCAAATTGCACCAAATGGACGTCAAGAGTGCCTTCCTCAATGGCTTCTTGCAAGAGGAAGTGTTTGTTGAACAACCTAAGGGGTTTGTGGATGCACACCACCCCAACCATGTCTATCGCCTCAAGAAGGCACTATATGGGTTGAAACAAGCACCGAGGGCTTGGTATGAGCGCCTCACTCAATTTCTTGTTGACAATAACTACACAAGAGGTAGTGTTGACAAGACACTATTCATCAAGAGAGACAATGATGAGCTTTTCATAGCTCAAATATATGTTGATGACATAGTGTTTGGCTCCACCAACAACACCAAGGTCCAACAATTTGTTGATGTTATGTCTCATGAATTTGAGATGAGTCTTGTTGGTGAGCTTAGTTACTTCCTAGGTTTGCAAATTAGGCAAATGAATGATGGGATTTTCATAACCCAAGCCAAATATGCTAAGAACCTAGTGAAGAAGTTTGGTTTAGAAAATGCCAAACGTTGTGATACACCCATGAGTACCACTTTGAAGCTAAGCAAGGATGCTAGTGGTAAAAGTGTGGAACAAACTCTATATCGTGGCATGATAGGTAGCTTGCTTTATTTGACCGCAAGTAGGCCCGATATATCTTTTAGTGTGGGTGTGTGTGCTAGGTACCAAGCGGATCCTAAGGAGTCCCACCTCTCTTCCGTGAAGAGGATCATTCGCTATGTGAATGGGACATCCAACTATGGGATTTGGTACTCTTTTGACACTAATGCTAGTCTTGTAGGCTTTAGTGATGCGGATTGGGCAGGAAATTGTGATGATAGGAAGAGCACATCGGGCGGTTGCTTCTTTCTAGGCAACAACTTGGTGTCTTGGTTTTGCAAGAAGCAAAACTCGATTTCCTTGTCCACGGCCGAGGCCGAGTACATAGCCGCAGGGAGTGGGTGCACACAACTCCTATGGATGAAGCAAATGCTAGTAGACTACGGATTCAACCAAGGTACTCTCACTCTCTTTTGTGATAATATGAGTGCAATTAATATTTCCAAGAATCCGGTTCAACATTCTAGAACTAAGCATATTGACATCCGCCATCACTTCATTAGAGAGCTTGTTGAAAATAAATGCATAGTACTTGAACATGTAGGTAGTAATGATCAACTTGCGGACCTATTTACTAAACCCTTAGATGCTACTCGATTTAAAACTCTTAGTAGATCTATTGGGATATGTCTTGTGGAGTGATGTTCTATGTTGACCCCATATGGGGAACTCAAGCAAAGAGAGCTATTTTGCATTCTTGTATCTTGCAAAAAATTTGAAATAACTTATGACTCTTCTTTTGATTGCTTGAGTAAGCTTGGTTGTACATATGTATATATGTTTTCAATTCTATAAGTGTGAACCTTGCTTATCTACAATCCATGTCATATTTATGTTCAAACATGCATTTTTGGACTAGGAGATTTACATAGGAAGTATGATGTGAATGACCTATAGTTATCTCCATGACATGATGATTCTTTAATAACATGCTAATGCTAAATGAAAAAGCATGAAATTCATACAACATGCTCACATGAAAAGCATGAATTGATGATTGCATATTCTTAAAAATGCAAAACTTGTGTGAAAGCTAATGAGACTCAAAATGAATAAAGGATCTTGTATCCGTTCAAAGGAATTTACATTCCATATGTCTCTCTTTCTTTATTAGTTGAACATGGTTACTATCATACGGATTTCTTATCCGGAAAAATCAAATAGGGTGCAAAGTCGCTCATGCCATGTTTCGCTTATAAAGTTGGATATAGTTGCTCTTAAAATTGAAATCAATAATCTCTATATCCTTGCTTTTCCCATGACATTGGTGAAATTGGTTTGAATTCAAATTAGAAACCTTTGTCATTTGCTTTGCCAAATACCATTGTATTTTGGACTTGAATGCTATATGTCTTGTATGCAAAGCATGTTGGATTCACACATTTTCTCAAATAAATCTCCTTGTTTCTCTCAAATTAATTGAAGTGCATAAAGTGACTTATATGTATATGCATATCTTGCATGCTTCTATCTCTCGTTGCTTTGAGTGACCCGGTTGGGGACTACTCCTTTGCCTATATCATGACAAAAAGGGGGAGTAGGAAATGGTAAGGGGAGTTGCAAAATATAGAAGCTTTTGTGCATTTTGGGGAGAACATACATTGAGGGGGAGTAACCCTTTGAGGGGGAGCATTGCATTTATCATTCATTGCATACATTTGCTAATGTTGTGCCTAAATTCTAAAAATGCAAATGCTTGGTATTGTTCTCACATGATTAATCTCACACTTTACTTGTATTGGAAATGCTAGAAACTTTAATTTCAGGGCTTGATTGTTCTACAAGAGATTGAAGACTTGAAGTTTTTACTTTCTTATCTCTTTGTAATGTAGATAATCATTGTAGTCCCGTAGTTTCTAATTCTATGTGAGGAATCATTGTGAGTGGTGGTTTTGTCACGAAATAGCCAAAGGGGGAGATTATTAGGATTCCCGTTGTTTTTAATTGGCTTATTTCGTGATCAAACCACATGTGGGGATGCTTTGTAAGGGTAGCTTAGATGTTGTTGTTATTGCTTAGGCCCTTTTGAAGATCTCACCATTGACAAGCACCAAAGGTAATATTCTAAGTGCTTACTTGTCTTGAAGAGATAGATGCACACACTCACAACTCATGCATATGTTTAATCCTTATATGTTGTGTGTCTTTTATGTGTGCCTTAATGCTAATGAACATCTCTTCTTGCATGTTAGTTTGATTGCATCTTGCATATCCAATTGCCTTGTCATGCTTAGACTTAGGATTGCATTTTTGCACTGGGCGCCCCTAAAAGCGCTCTACAGAAGCGCTGTACGAACAGCGCCCATTGAGCGCTGTTCAGACCTGATCGATTTAATCGGTCGCTGTTGGGTCGCTGTTGGGGCGCTGTACATAGCGCGGTACAGAGCGCTGTACGTACAGCGCCACTCTGTTTCCTCGTGAAAACAGAGCAAGGGCGCTGTACAGGCGCTGTACAATGGCGCCCTACGTACAGCGCCCAAGGCAAATAGTGGGCAAACTTATCAAAACGACCACACTTTGTTTTGGCCCCCTATATATATGCCACTTTGACTTTAGGTCAATTACAAGAGTTCATATTCAGATTCCATACTTAGGAGATTTTTCAAAGAGAAGAAAAATTCCAAAGAACTCATTTTTAATTACTCAAACACTTGTTACATGATCATCAATCATCATCTAGCATCATCTTAGATCATCTAGATGACATCTTGCATGGATTCTTCATCATACTTTGCTTGGTAAGCTTTTCACTAATATCTTACATATTTTGTGTTTCTCTTATCTAGCAATCTCAATTTAATTACTTGTATGTGATTTTATATTTGTTGAATACAAGATTGAGATTAGTATGATGTATGTTTGAGAAGTTGTATTGTGCTAGCATATTAGTTTTTTGTGCTTGATATTGATTAGCTAAACTAATTGACATGTCATTTAGTTTTGATATCTAGGATTGTTCTTAATTGCCTATTAATCATCTTAGATAAGCATATAGGGTTTCCCTTGCTCTATGTTGCATTTTGGATATTTTCACATATTCACTTAGGGTTGTATTCTCTTCAAGAGAAGCTAAGTCTTGTGTGTAGCAATCGGGATTAGGTTGCTTAGATCGCAAGCAAAATTGGACTAGGTTCACTCATACCGGGATTAGGTAGGTGTGTGATTACTACCGGGATTAGGTTGTAATCGTTTGCACATTTAGTGGATTCGAGGTTCGAGTGTGGCTTACTTACATAGCCCGTGGTTTTTCCCGTGAGGGTTTCCACGTAAAAATCAAGTGTCAATTTAATTTCCGCACCATATTACACTTGCTTGTTTATTTTATCTTGAGGGTAATTTCGTAATTTTGACTAACACGAAAAATTGGGTAAAAAGCGTAAAATCTATTCACCCCCCCTCTAGATAGTTTTATACACACCGTGCATTAATTAGTTTCAAAAGGCTTTGTGCACATCTTCGAATTATGTTCATGCGAATTTGATCAAATAGATTGTGAATTCACAAGTGACCGAAACGTTCTTCGTTCTCTCTTAAAAGAGTTTAGTGACTAACGAAAAAGAAAAAGTTTTGTTATGCATCCTCAAGTACACAATTCAAAGAGAAGGGAGACCACGCTCCTAGGTGATTCACGTTTGTGATTGGATTGGAAGATCTTGCGGATTACCATCGACGCAACGTCAATCCGATCACACGACAAAGGTACGATATCTTTTAGATGTATATTAATTAATTAAAGGGTTAAGGTTCAAATTATGGAAAAATTTTAAAACATACTAAAACCTCTTTTAGTCTCACTTCCGCTACGTGCACGTCTTTTTCCCTACAATATTTTGGGCCTAGATTTTTTTCACCCAAATCAAATAAATATAAATATCCAATTCAATCAAAAAGCCATTAAAATTCTAATTTTTTACAACCCATATCCAATTAAAAAAAATAAACTCAAATATTCTTCAATAAATCTATTGATAACACATCTCTAAATATTAATTTTTACAACCCATATCCAATTAAAAATAATAATAATAAATCACGCGGTTGCTAATGGCTCTTCCTCATCTATTGTAGCATATATTTCTTCCTCCGGAATGCCACCTAAAAAAAACAATCAAGTAAAATAAAAAATTAATAGCAACCAATATTATATATAAGTAATAACTAAATTTGAAAATAATTGCATACCTCGAATCGGAGCCCTTATCTAGTTTTGTGTACACATCAAGGCCTCAAACGTGTCCGGATGCAATCTTCTAATTGTTCAACAAAGCTGGATCCTAATTCATATTCTGTAATCAAATCCTTTAAAAGTTCATGCGCTATTTCTTGCTGACTAGATGCACTAGAGCCATAAATTTTACTAAAATGAAAATCAACAAGCAACATCTTATACCTAGGATCCAAAACTACCGCCACAGCCATCACACCCGGAATATCTCTCCAATACTTATCAAACTTAGCAATCATACCTCTTGCCATTGCTTGTATCTCACTATAATGAGAATTAAGCCATCCATTCATTGTCTCTCTCACTTTACAAATCATAGGAAAAACCAAATTAGCAGTAGGATATTTGGTACTTGAGAAAAACTCTATTAACTTATAAAATGGTTTCAAATGCTCCACCATAATTGTTGCTAGCTACCAATCTGATTCATCGGGTAAACATTTATATTGTAGCTCATAATGCTAGGGCACGAACAAAAACATCCTTATAAATCAAAGCAACTGAAAGCATGAAGTATGTGGAATTCCATCTAGTGGGGCAATCAAGCACAAGTTTCTTGGTATATTTAATTTTCAATTGATTTGCTGCATTCTCGAAAGCTTCAATTCTCTTGCTTGATGTTATCCAAAAATAAATACTATCCATAATTTTCTCAATGCCATCTGCAATCACTTTCAACCCATCTTGCATCACCAAATTCAAGATGCAAGCACAACATCGTATATGGAATAACCTCCCACCTAACACCAATGCATCACCAAATTTGTTCTTGATTTTCTCAATCATACAGTCATTAGTGGAACAATTATCCACAGTAATTGCAGACAACTTTTTATCCACATTCTAGTCATAAAAACATGTCACCAATTGTTCACCAAGTGATGTGGACTTAACACATGTATAAAGCGCATGATTCTACTATGTAACACCCATGATTTGTCAATGGAATGCATAGTAACAACCATGTATCCCATTTTTGTACTAGATGTCCACATATCCGTAGTAATTGCTACATTACTTTCAATGCTATCCAACAACCTCAATGTCTTTACCTTCTACATATTGTACAACGTAAAAATCTCACTTTTCAGCGTGTTTCTACTAATTGATTCAAACCTAGGTTGACAATACCCCATCATCTCCTGAAACCCCGTGTATTCTACAAATCTTAAAGGAAACGCATGCATTATAATCATCTTCGCTACTTTTGACTTACCAACATTTGGATCAAACGAGGTATTAGTCGAATGTGTAGCTTATTGATGATCATCAAGACATTTTAACACATGCTTCCTTAAACTTGATGTCCCTTTAGTAGCATTTAACAACGTTTCACAAAAATTACATTTTGCCATCATAACACCATTAACATCAACCCTAATCATGTAATTCCAAACAAATGATGTTTTTCTCTTCCGTTTAGAGCCACCTGAAGCACTACTTGGCTCAACATCTTCAACTTCATTATTACCACTACCTGTAGAAACATTTACCTGACTTCCATCGAAACTAGTCATGTTTAGCTACCTAACACATCATTTAACACATTTAAAAAATAAAAAATAAAAAAAAATAAAAAAAAAAAAAACTAGTAAACCATACCATATTAACCATTATAAAAAAAATGAAACTTACAACTATGTAAATATTTAAAGACCGCTAGTTAACACATCATTTAACACATTCAAAACTAGTAAACCATGTGTAATAACCATTAAAAAAAATGAAACTTACAAGTAAATGTGTAAATATTTAAAGACTGCTAGTTGATTACATTTAAATATAAATAATAAATTAATCCATTTTCATTTTAAACTGTATAAACAAATCGAAAAGATCTCAATCAAATATAGCATTTATTCAAACAAACCACATGCTTTCAACATGTCAAGAAATAATTTAATTTCAAGCATGACGAATCCTTGCTAGATTTTCTGGCATTACTTTCTTCGTACAAAATCCACCTAATAGACTACACCACCGCAAAATAAAACAAAAAAAAAAAAACACAAACAAAAAATCTAAAACATATCTAAAAGCTAAAATTCTCAGGTTTAGCTTCAGTTTTACTTCTAACAATATCATCAATAGATCTTTAAAGAACAGTAAAATCAAAGTGTGTGTGAGAGAGAATATCATTCGAAGCCAAAAGAGAGTCAAAAATAAGTGGTTGTTAAACAAAGCTTCCACTTCAAATTATTACTGATTCCAGGTTTTTTACTTCAAATTCTTCCACTTTGAAATCTCTGTTTTTTCTTCTTTTTAAACAATCTCTTAAAATCTCTGCCAACTGCCGAGTAAAAAAATATATATATAAACACTAAAGTAAGAAATCACAAAAACCCATCAATGAATCAACACATAAATCATAAAAATAAAAGGATGAAACCAAAACAACCCATGAAAAGAGAGAATAATACCTGATGAAAAAGCAGAGAGATTCGAAAAACTCGTCTAAGAGAGAAATTAATCGAGATACTTCGCCGATGGTGTGTCAATGGTGGCAATCGGCAGCGACTGGCAAAGGAGGGCGTCATTGTCAATTGCCGGTGTTGTGTCGTTTTGGTCTATCAACAGCGGCGATAGCAAAAGTGAAAGAAAGAGCATGAAAAATGAAAGGCCAGACTGAGAAAAAGAAACCCTATTTTTTTTATTTTAAATCTGGTTCGGTTCTTTTGCGGGTCTAGAGTATACCGGTTAAGACCCATATCCGACCTGCAGTTATTGTGGATCTGAATGGATAAAATCCATCCGGGCCTTTAGTTGAAATGGTTTGGGTATTTACCCAATCACCAACATGTGGATATGGATAGGTCCAATAGACCCTATACATTTTTCCAACCCTAGAGCCTTCTATCTATCAGAAAAAAAAATATACGTATATGTTAGAAAGCAATCATCCCGTCAGGTTCTAGCTCAAATAAATTGAAGCATGAATCTAAGACATGTCTTATTCCAAGCGCCTAACTCGACCTAAAAGATCAACCATGCAAAGCATAGTGATTTGTGGATGGAACAAGTAATGACACAATAAAATTTCTCCTTGCTTGCAAATAACTGCCACAATTAACATGTTTATGGTCACATAAAAATAAAACAAATTATTTATTTTCAAAACATCTTCAATCTTCATTTATGTCCTTTCTAGTAATTTTGTACAATCAAGCACTTTTTACTTACAGTTTACCAAACACATTGAAATTGGTTTTGGTTCTCACATCACTTTTAAAAATCAGTTTACCAAACACTAAGTTGATTCTTCTCACAGCAAATCCAAAAGCAATTCTCCTCACAGCAAAACCAAAAGCAATCCCCCCACAGCACAGTAATGCCAAACTAAGCCTAAGACATGTCTGTATTCCAAGCGCCTATCTCGACCTAAAAGATCAACCATGCAAAGCATAGTGATGTGCAGATAGAACAAGTAACAACAAAATAAAATTTCTCCTTGCTTGCAAATAGCTGCCACAATTAACTTGGTCCAAGATATCATGTATTTCTCAGGCATTTCACCGAACACCTTGCGTCCACAACCCAAACACATGGGTTTCACATACATATCCAATCAAAGTGTTGTGTTCCCAACATAAAATTCACCCTCTCTCCTCATGGATCCATACATCACAACCGAACAAATATGAACACCACAAAACTTTTTCCAAACTCAAAAACACAAAAGTATGTGAAAATTACAAAGAAACACTATTCGGTTTTTGGTTTTTGTTGGCATGTATTCCATATCAAAACGTTGTTTCTCTTATATTGATAAGTGGTTTTAGAAATGATGATTCAAAGCTTCAAAGAAATACTCGGCTACGGTTCATACTAGATGGTGTCTTAAAAGGGGAATAAGCTACATTGCTCATCAAAGGTATAATTGACATCATTCCTCTTACAAGGCTTAGGCACACACACACATGGCATTCATTTGTGTCCCTGCATAGTTGTACACCATTGGTATAATACATTCACATACTTGACAAAGTATGCACATGCATTAGTTTCAAATCTATAAACATTGTGAAATTTGCATGTTCTAGGACTATCTCTAGGAAATCGCATACTTGTGTGACTTTGTGTTTATTTATTTTTGTTTTATTGTTTTTGGACTTGAACATGATCTCATATGATTCCTTATTGAGTCCCAGTCATTTTGGTTACTCACTCATTAGGTTTCAAGTCCAAACTAGGAAGCTATGCTACTTTTCGTTCTCAAACGTTGTGTTGTCTTCATCATCGTATTCCGAGTCGAATTCTTAACCTTTTGTCAATGTTTCATAGTCTTTCTCATGCATAAGGGAGTCACGGTTCGTAATCTGAAAATAGATTTGAATTTGGAGTTCGGAGGCCGGAATACGGCTGAAGATCGTGAGAGGAGCGCGAGGGAGGCAAGCAATGGCCAAAGGCCAAGCTTGGGGTGTGGCCGTGAGAGGCGCATGAGCCTCATGGGCCAGTAGCCCCTCTGCCCCATGAGGCTCATGTGCCTCTCACGGGTAGGTGACATGTCACCTTCTGATTCGTCACTTCTTTCCCTCTCTTTCATCTCTTTTAAGTTTCTCATTTCCCTCCCATTTCATTTCAAGAAGAAGAAAAATTGAAAACACAAGTGTAGAATTTTCTCTCCAAACTTTCTAACCTTCCAAACACCATAACTTTCTCATTCAGACTCCAAATTGAGTGATTCAAGTTGAAGAAGCTTTGTATTCAAGTCCTTAACCTTTTCCAAGTGAGTTTGTAGCTGTTTGATCGAGTTTTCTAGTGGCTCTACCCACAAAACTGAACCAGCTCGTGAATCATAGGTATTTGGTTAATCTTTGTGTTTTCTTCTTTTATAACCTTCAATTACCTTGGGGTTTCTTCTTCTATATGTATGTGTATGTATGAAGAATTCTATTTTGAGTTAGAGACAAATGTGAACTAGTTTTTCATGATTCTAGTTTTTCACATGTTTGGGAGTTATATTGTGATTAGTTTGATATCTAGGGCTATTTGTGATTTGATTGATTCATTTTATGATTAATAACCATAGCATGTGCTTAGATCCTTTAATTGAACATATTTATGTTTAGCACATTTGATTTGGTATTTAGAGCTATCCAGGATTTAATTAATTATTATATATTATCTTGCTCTAAATACTTGCTAGAATATTCATTGAATATATTTTGGTGCTTCTAGCATTTTTGTGTATGTTTCTAATATCTTGAATTTATGCTTCATCTGTATTATTTATTCAAGTGTTAGGATTGTGAATGAAACTATGCGTCACATGTGTTAGGTTGTTTCACATGCTCTAGGTTTCAATTCAAGTTTTGTATCTAGACTATTTTGACTTGTGTTCTCACATGACTAAGTCTAGTTTCCATGGAATGTATTGATCTCATATTCTATGTTGAATTGGTGTTTGCATCATTTGCATTCATGGATCACACTTAAGAAGTCCTTGTAAAAGGCATGAAGTCTTGACTAGGACAAGGTGTCCGGATAGTCAAGCAAAGAAGACTTGGTTAGGACAAAAGGTTCGAATAACCAAGCAAAAAGTCATGGCTAGGATCAGGAAGGTCCGAATAGCTATGCATTGGAGGCTCTATAGAGGCATGAGTGCCTTGGATAGGGAGTTGGCTACAAGATTGGTAGGCTTGGGCATTTGGATAGACATAGACTCCAATAGAGAGTGGTACATGGGATGTGTATGCACTCTTGAGGAATTTCTAATCTTCCAACAATGTTGGTTTGTAGGAAAAAATACCGTAGTACACGCAGCGGAAGCGAGACTAAAAAATAAGATTTAGTATGTTTTAAAATTTTTCCTTTTTATGAACCTTAACCCTTTAATTAATTAACTATACATATCAAGTAACAAAAGTAGAATACCTTTTGTCGCATGATCCGATTGACTTACGTCGATGGTAATCCGCAAGATCTTCAATCCTAGCACGAACGTGAATCACCTAGGAGCGTGGTCTCCCTTTTCTTTGAATTGCAAACATGAGAATGGACAAACAAACTTTCTTTTTCTTTTGTTAGTCACAAAACAATCAAAAGAATACAAAGATTATTCTGGTCACTTTTGAGTTCTCAATCTAATGATCGAAACTTGCGTGAACCTAATTCGATGTTGTACTCACAAGCTTATTGATGAACAAGCAATTAGTGTACCATCAAAAGAATAATCTCTTCTCTCTTTTATGTCTTGGTAGAATAATCAAACACTTGTCTATGAGTTTAGAAGAAGAAGAAAAATTGATTCAGTCAAGCCTTAGAGGTGGCCGAACCCTATAGCAAGCATTATATAGGGTGGCCGAATTTTTGCTTCCTTTCTCCTTTAGGGTTGCCGAAATCTACCTATGATACAATTAGGGTTGCCGCAATTCCTCCACAAAAAAGGATTTGTGTTGCACCCTAATTCACATCAATTTTAGACTTCTAACCCTAATCCAACTCATAAGTATTTTTATTCTTTTATTGACTATAATAAAAAGACTTCTTATTTGATTAAATAAATAAACTTAATTATTTATTTTCTTACCGAACAAGTCTTTTACTTTTAGTATACATATAGTATAACTCTAGGAAACATATTTTCTAATCAGAAAAAGATTTTGTTTCTTAATTAAATAATTAATTAATTATTTAATTAATTCTCATTTAATCAAACAATAAAATAAAATAATATTTTTGACTATATACATAGCCTTGCCGCCCCACATATAATATAAGGGCCAAATATTATTTCCTTATTTTATTTAATCCATTGGACTTTAAATAAAAAGCCCACATGTGAACCAGACCCATTCTTACTAAAAGAAACAAGCCCACATGCCTTTCATTAATATATTAATATAATTGATCAGCCCATTAAACAAATAATGTGCAAATTATATTCTTAATATATTAAATGCAATTCTAGATGGACCCATAAATTGGTCCGGTAGAATATATCAAGTGATCTATGCAAGTCCGTGTGGATTGGGGATCTTGGTGGGCTATCTAAATTTAAGCTTCAATAGACATAACCTAATCACAATCAACAAATGATTCACTTAGGTCCGATCCATTAATTTTAACTCATTCCACTAAAGAGCTAAAATTGAACTCTTAAATAAAGATAGAATAAGAAGATGTTCCTCATCCATACCCTAGACAATCATGTTGGAGATAGTGTATCCTCGTGATTAATATCAGTAATCGCCAAGAGTTCATAGACCGCATATAACTCTCCAAGTTACCATATTTACTCATATGACCACGTTTTGAACTTGGATATTTTGACTTGTCCAGAAGCCATGTTTTCAATGGTCACTATCGAAAACTCAACGTTGAGATTTAATATCCAATTCCCTCAAAACATCCATATGATGATATTATACTCTCATTTAATAAATGGAGCCACGATGTCCATATCTATAAATGAAGTCCTCTATCGATTAACAAATGAATATCACCAAACTATCGATGATGGACTATGCTATATAATCATACTCATTGATAACTCAAATGATATCACTTGCAACCATAAGTCCATCATTTATCTCAGGATTAAGATAGACTCTCTGATTGTCCTGATAATGAAAAGACTATTATCTATTGACGGTTCTAGATAAAACTTTTCATTGTGATCCAGTTCAATGCACCCAGTGCACTAGATTCTTTTACTCGAAGACACTCCGATGATTTTAGATTCATCATATCTCATTTGATCCCACTCAAATGCTAGCAAAAGAATTCTACAACTTTAACAAGATAAAGGTGCCCAACCTTTAACTTAAGTTGTGAACATTATTCAAGACTAACTAAAGAATTGTGTCTACCTCATACATATCCAGATGTACGAACAATTCTTCTTTTCTCATAGTCTTTAGACCTTATGATTATTTACTTTGACAATTATAATATTAAACTATAAATGTTATAAGATTTGTTAAACCAGAAATCACTTTATTAATATGAAAAAGATTGTCAATTACAACATTACACTCTTGCTATTGAACATAATCCTAACAGGTTAGACATGGACTCCAATATATGGTGGTTTCGCATCATTGAGGGATTTCTTATTTTCCAATAGGGATTGGGTAGACATAGACTCCAATAGGAAGTAGATCATAGGTTGGTCACTTTTGAGGAATTTCCAATCTATCATCCAATATTATATAGTACCTAACGGTTGTAGTTCAACCCGTGGATGTTTCCTCCTTGAAGGTTTTACCATGTTAAAAAATCACTTGTGTCAATTCTTTCTATCTCTCTCTTTCATATTTGTATATGTGTATGTTTTAATCTTGTTGCATAATATTCACTTGTGATGCATATTGAAACAAGATTTTGTTAAGTGTGATGTAAGCGAATCATTTTGATCATAGTTATATATATAATTCTTTTGTACATTAATTCTTTTGTATAGTTATATTTTGATTGATACTTGTAACACATTGAACATTATTGGAAAGAAAAGTATTCTTTATGTTGAGTTTTAATGTTATTCTTCCTCTTGCTACTTGTTGTTATATAGACAATGCTTTATTGATCACATACTTATCTTGTCTATATATGTATGTATGGTTTATGTGTTGTAATGTAAGCTACCTTGAGGGACAAAATTGTGTTTGTTTCAAGGGATAAAAAACTGTTCACGCACCCCCCCCCCCCCCCCCCCCCCCCCTCTAGGTATGCTTTAGGCAATTTAACTACGCTTGTATATTTCAAACACGATCACAAAACCTACCAATAACAATCGGTCAAAAGGAGGTTCAGTTAAGATTCAAAGACCTTTCTCGACGACCAGCAAATTTGAAAATACCTACAAGGTTATACTAAACAACCTAGAGGGGGGGTGAATAGGTTGACGCACTAATTTTAAAAACTCTTTCATGACTTATGTCAAAACCTTGATGAGCAAACAAATTAGCCTTAAGCATGATTGTTATGAGAAAAACAATTAACACATGTATGCTCAATTCACCACCCTTAGCCTACAAAACATATACCAACAAACAATGTATCTCATATACAAGATATTCAATTAAGATCAAATTCCACAAGTTGTATTTTGAATATTACAATGTAAGTACACTAAGTAAAACTATTACAACTTGTTAATGAAGGAAATATATTAAAACCAAAACAAAGGATACATGTATTAATATTAATGTTCAATGTATATACAAATATCAATCTAGATATATCTATACAAAAGAATCAAAGAATAAGAGAATTATATTTACACAAATGAATTGTATATACAAAAATGATCAAAATGAATATTGATTACAAATCACACTTTACACAATCTTGCTTCCAAATATATCACAAGTGAATATTGTACCATAAGATTAAAACATACACATAAACATATATAAAAGAGAGATAGAAAGAATTGACACATGAGATTTTTTAACGTGGTAAAACCTCCAAGGAGGAAAACATCCACGGGTTGAAATACAACCATTAGGGTACTATATATATTGGAAAGTAAACATAGAACATTCACAAAGTGACCAATCTTTAGCTCACCCATCCTAGTGAAGTCTAAGCCTACCTAACCCTATTGGAAAGTGTGAAATCCCTCAATGATGCGGAACCACCATATATTGGACACCACACACAACCAACATCGATGGTAGATTAGAAATTCCTCAAGAGTGCATACACCTCCCGTGTACCCCGCTCTATTGGACTCTATGTCTAACCATACGCCTAGGCCTACCAATACAATAGCCAACTCCCTATCCAAGGCACTCTTGCCTCTAGGGAGCCTCCCATGCATGACTATCCGAGTCCTCCCGACTCTAGCCATGACTCTTTGCTTACCTATCCAAGTCATCCCGACTCTAGGCAAGACTTCTTGCTTGGCTATCCGAGTCACCCCGACTCTAACCAAGACTTCATGCCTTTTACAAGGACTTCATAGTGTGATCATGTGAATGCAAATGATGCAAACATTCAATACAACATAGAACATGTGATCAATACATGCTATGGCACAAATAGACCTAAACATGTGATATCACAAATAATCAAGTCTAGAAGCAAAAATACATGAATAGAAACCTAAGCATATGAAACACCTAACACATACACTCAAAGTCTCATTCACACACATAACACTTGAATCACAATATATTCATGAAGTACAAATTCAAGATGCTATCAATATACAATTAAATGCTAGATATATGAGATTAAAATCAATCAATATACTAGACAAAAATATAGAGCAAGGTTTTGAGATTTACATCAATCAAAACCTATATTCTCTAAATCACAAACAAATACACAAATCCTAGATTTTATTAATCAAAGGATCAAATCAAATCTCAAGGTCATTTTAACACAAAATTAATTCAATTAAGTATCAAACAACCTAAGATGTCATTCTAATCACAATACAACTCACAAACATATGTAAAACCTAGAATCATAGAATCTAGTCAACATTAGTCCACAAATTGAGTTTCAATTAGAATGATAATCAAGCTATCTTTCTCAATAGCTTTTACCAAACATTAACATAGATATAGAAGAAGAAACCCCAAGCAAATGGAAGGTCAAAAAGCAAGAAATCCCAAAGTTGAGACCATTACCTCGGATTCTGCAGCTGGTTCGGAAATCAGTGTTCAACCACTAGAAATCACGATCAAACAGCCACCAAACCACTTGGAGATGTTAGAGGACTCAAATACGAACACTCTCCAACTTGAATCACTCAAATCCGACTCCGGATGAGGAAGATATGGTGTTTTGAAGTTTGGAAAAATTGGGAGAGAATTCTGACGGGATTTCTGAAATTTTCTTCTTAATTTTTCAAATAGAGAGAGAGAGGGAAGAAATAGGAGGAGAGAGAGAGAGGTTTTCGGCCAACCACGTGGTGCCACGTCACCCCCTGTCCGTGGGGGGCGCGTGGCCCACACGGGAGCAGAGGATGCTCCAGGCCGTGGGGCCCACGGCCTCATCCACGGCCAGCCCATGTGGCCCACGGCCTGGGCTGTCCTCTCGCGCGCTCCCTCGGTTCGTCGGCCCGTATCTCGGGCGTCCAAACTCCGAATTCGAATCCATTTTCAGATTACAAACCGTGACTCTCTCATGCACGACGACGACTATACAACTTTGAAAAACGGTTGAGAAATCATCTCGGAAATCATCGATGAAGTCAACTCAACGAAAGAGAACGAAAAGTAGCATAGTCAACTTGTTTGGACTCGAAACCTTATGAATGAGTAACCAAAACAAACGGAACTCAATAAGGCATTAAATAAGAACATGTTCAAGTCCTAAACACAAAATACGGAAACATACAAACACAAAGACACACACATATGCTAGTTTCCGGATATAGTCCTAGAAAATGCAAAACACAAAGATTATTAACTTAATATGAATGCATGAGCATATTTTGCCAAGTGTGTGAAAGTGATATGTAAATGAAATTAAATCATGAAGGAACACACAAGTATGATATGTGTGAGTGTGTGCCTAGCCTTGTAAGAGATAAGAAGTCCTTGAATACCTTTGTCGACCAATAATGCCCGAATCTCTTAAAAGCCGGCTTCTTGAATGAGTTGTGGTTGAGACGTCCTTCGTCTTCAAAATTCTTCAATTACTAACCATTAAACATTACAAGATAAACACGTTTTGATATGGAATTAATGCCAACACTAATTATCAACCTTACAAAATTGTGATTTACGATCGGTGAATTATGGAGTCAACTGGTTAGGGGTCAGCAAACAATGGATCTGCTGTGATTAGGGTCTGAATTTAGTGAGTCTACAGGTCTGGTCTATTTTTTATTTTTATTTTTGATTTGTCTTAACCGAGTTTAAATCTTTTTTTTTTTTTAAGAGAGTTCTACTTTTTATTTCTGTAAGTTTCATAATTTTTTTATGTTTTTAGTTTAATATCTATTTTGTTCTCAAGCAAAGGTTTGCTGCATGAAAAGACATCATTATCCTGGATCCGTTATCTTTGACTAGTAGTTGACTAACGGACAAACCATTTTGATGCATTTTTTAAAAGTTGAGGACCATAAAAGCTAAGGAGTTGTCCTGTAAGTGTTTTTCAGTTGTTGTTTTTCAAAAAGAAAAATGAAAATGAAAACAGTGTTTTTGGTTTCAGTTTCGAAATTCAAAAACGTGTCTGGTAGCATATACGGAAATCTGTATTTTAAAAATGAAAATGGGAAAAACACGTCTAGTAGGCTAACTGAAAACTATTGAAAATTGAAATATCAATTTTTACATTTTGTTTAATATTATAACAATTATAAACAAATTGATTAAATAATTAACCAATAAAATTTTTGAAATGTAATTTATAAATTAAACAAAAGTTAACAGCTGAAGAGAAAGAGGGAAAAGAAGAAGAAGACTAGCTGAAGAAGAAGACTAGATCGGCGACTCAGCACAGCAGATCGGCTACGGTGAGCGGCGATTGGCGGCGAGAGGTAAAGCAGAGCAGATCAGCAACTAGCGGAGGAAGAAGAAGAAGAAGAAGACCAAATCGGTGACGAAGCAAAGCAGATCGGCAGCGGTGAGCGATGAGCGGAGGAGGAGGAAGAGCTGTGAAGAAAGAAAGAAGATGAAGAGGAAGAAAGAAGATGAAGAAGAAAGAAGATGGAGAAGAAGATGAAGATGGGAAAGATTTACTGATGAAGAACTCGTTCAAGAGAAAAAAAGAAAGAAAAAACAAATTTTGTTAATTTTTTTGAAAAACAAAAACATAAACAAAGAAAACTTGTATTTTGTGTTTTTCAAATATTTCACTGTTAACACTGGGTTTTTTTTTTCATTTTGTTTTTTGTTTTTTTGAAAATAAAATAAAAAAATGTTAACGAACGCGAACTCGAAATCATTTTTGGAAAACAAAAATGAAAACAGGCTAAAAAATGGTTACATGACAGGCCCTAATACACAAACTCAAGTAAAAAAAAAATATTTTTCCTTAAAACCTAGGGACCAAAATGATAATCCCACATACTAAAGTATAAACAAGCATATTATAATACAATTATAACTATTATCTAAAATTAAATTAAATTTAAAATAAATGTATATCAAAATTATTAACCGGAAAAAATGTCCAAATTAAGACATTTTTTTTTTCTTAATAAATTGGTCATGGTGGGTTTTAAGCAATAAACTTCAATCCGAACTATTATTTTTTGGATCACTAATGCTAGACAACCCTAAAAATAACCTAAAATCTAATTCAAATGATGTGGTAAGTGATTTGTCCTTACCATATAATTCACCATATTACCCAATGATTTGTGTGGTGATGACAACTCATTTACCACATCATTTGGTTTCAATTTTGAGTTATTTTTTGGGGTTATGTAGTATTTCTATTTTTGGATTTTAAATAACCCAACACATTAATTACCCGACCCAATTGAAGTAGACCCATCAACCGTTTTTCACGAGTGAATTTGAGATTTTTGGTTGAATTAGTGGGTTTGGTGTGTAATTATGCTAGGCCTACTTTATTTCGAGATATGAACAAAAAATGACAATATAAGCTAGGAAATAAAGTGTCTTGTTGCAAAATCAAGCAGATACAAATAAAAAAATAAACCCTTGCCCCATGGGCATAGTTCTGTTGGTAGATGGATGAGTTTGTGGCTTAGGTAAATGACTCCCAAATCAGCAGCTCAAATCCTACCAATGACAAAAAACTTTAAATATATATATATATATATACATATAGTCTAAATAGATGGATAGATAATGTCAAAAAAATAAAAATAAAAATAAAAAACCTTACCAAGTGTTGGTGGCGGAGAGCGAAACAAAAAATTAATTATTATAATTATTAAGGTATAAGAATTAGGGTTAAAAGAAGAAGACGAAACAAAAAAAAAATTAATTAATTATAAAAAATTTAATTATAAAAAAATATATAAAAAATAAAAAAAATAAATAAATAAAGGAGAAGGAGACGGTTTTTTTTTAATTTGGAAAAAAAAAAATGAGTAATGCTACATTGCCCAAATCTGGTGCCCAAATAATGTGGCAATACTTTAAACCATTCATTTAAATTGTATTATATTTGCATGATTTAAATGAATGGTCTAAAGTGTTGCCACATCATTTGGGCACCAGATTTGGACACCAAATTTGGGTAATAAAGCATTACTCAAAAAAAATTCTAATTTTTTTTCAATTAAACACACTAGCAGCCGTCTTCAATTTAAAGAAGATTGAATTTTAAATAACCGAACACATTAATTACCCGACCCAATAGGACTTGGCCCATCAACCATTTTTCACGGGTAAATTTGAGATTTATGTTTGAATTAGTGGGTTTGGTATGTAATTACGCCATGCCTACTTTATTTCGAGATATTAACGGAAATTGTTAAGCAACTATAAAATAAAGTGTTTTGTCGCAAAATCAAGTCGATACAGATATAAAACCCTTACCCAATGTAGGGTGAGGTACAAATGTTAGTGGCAGAGGGCAAAACAAAAAATTTGGGGAAATTATCATTTTTTTTCCACCGAGGTTTTCCATATTAGATAAACTGGTCTCTCTAGTTTTAATAATGGTCAGTTAACCCCTTGAAACCCAAAATATTATTCATTTTACCCCTTCTGTCAAGTTTTTCATCCAAAATCTCTTTGACCATTGATTAAAAAATTAAAGTACCTTTATCGAGGATTGAACATTCGACCTTGTGGTTAAAAGACACAAACTCTAACAAACTTGCTACTCCAACTTATTGTTAAAGGTTTGTTGATTGAAAACTTGACAGAAGGGGTAAAATGACCAATATTTTGAGTTTCAGAGGGTTGACTGACCATTATTAAAACAAGAGGGACCATTTTATCTAATATGGCAAACCTCATGGGGGAACCTGATAATTTCCAAAAAATTAATTATTAAGGCATAAGAATTAGGGTTAAAAGAAGAAGACGAAATAAAAAAATTAATTATTAAGGGTTAAAAAAAGAAGGGGGTTAGAAGGAGAATGAGAACCTCTTTTTTTTCTTTTTTCTTTTTTTTTCAAATCTGTGTTTAATCTGGGTTTAATTCCTAACATGTTTAATCTCCAGTGTGTTTAATCCGGCACGTTTAATTTCCTTCTTCATATATTTTTTTTCCCTTCTTCCCATATTTAAAAAAAAAAAAAATTAAAAGAATATTAGTTTCAAAAAATTAAATTAAATGTAAAAGGCAAGATAAATTTATCTCTTCAGTATAAAGTTTAGTTAAAACAATAAAAACACTAATTCTGAATAAAAATAGAAACCCCTCAATTGTTTGGTTAAAAAGTTCTATTTCCTTAAGAATTATAAAAATATCAAAAAGAATTCGTTATTTAACAACCAAATTTAATAAAACGATTTTGGCTTGTGAGGTCAAAACAATCACAGAATGTCAAGTTAACGCAAAGCAAATATGTCAACATTATAAAAAAATAAATAAATAAATAAATTTTATTAGAAAAGAGCAATTGAAATAAATAGATACAGTTTAGTCAGAAAGACAAATAAAACAAATAATCAGATATAACACATCCCAAAGATATTCGAGATGTCATTATATTATTAACAAAGTCCACTACTCCACTTTGAGTGTAAAGATGTCTGGACTGAGAATATGGGATGATTAAATATAAAATCATTAAGAAAAATAAGATAATACTTCGAGGAAAAAATAAAATAAAGAATCAATGCAAAACACTTTTCAGCAATTTTTCCTACTGTACATATTAAATTATTAAGTTAAACACTTACAAATACAAACATTTTAAGATCACAACTATTTAGAAATGGAAAATTATCAAGTGTGGAATCCCCACCGGTGAGAACGCATGAATGCAAAATCCCACATTAGAAAGTTACTCATTTAGTAATTATGCAAACTATAATAATTAAATAGCAAAATTTACCAAACATATACTACATATGTTCCTTAGTTTACCATCCTGTTACCCATGTACAAAATAACATAATGTCTCTTCATGGAACAAACAAAAACGGTAACATAATGAGATTCAACAGAGGGCATTATCTTTATCCACCTACATTCGTTTGGAATTCTCTTCGTCAATTGCTACCAACGAATTTGCTTTGGAATCCTCTCTTTCAATTGCTTCCAACAAATTTGCACAATCCAAATACCCCTGCCAAATGGCAATGTAATAATAGATGTGACGATTAGGTTCTAAATAAGGACTTTGAACCAATTGGAAAAGTGTCGAAGTAAACACATAAACGTTCTCCATTTGAAAGCTCCAAGGAGGTTCAAATATTTGAATTGAGTCAATAAGTTAAATTTTCAACTTTACAAAAGTTTCATCTTGGCTCACTTATAAAAATCCTAGATTGTCCAAGCCATATCTCCTATCCTAATAAGAAAAGTGTAAGTTGACCATTAATCCAATTTCACACTAGATTCAAAACACAAAACAATCAAATTATAAGCAATTGTTTTGGAATGAACTATTCAAATTTTGCAAAGGCAGATGAGAAGAATTACCTGCAACATAATAAGAGTAAGAATGTTCGAATTCACTATCGGTGGCACATTTTGATATTCATAAAAAAAGCCACTTAAATCAGGGTAAATTTCTATTGCTTTCCTACCTGCAGTCTGTCGACACAATGAACAATGATCAGATCATGTAGTTTGTTAATTTATATCACTAATGCAAGAGAGTTAATACTAAACTTCCAATAAGCCATTCTATGTGTCCTTTGTATTTAAACTATTATGAAAACAAATATTTTTTTTATAAAGGAAAGCACATACCTCCGATGTAATGTTTTTATCCCAATATGTATACAATAAACCTTCAAATTTTCCCGATTTGTGCAGCGCATCAGTAAAATTATTACAAAATGGACCCTAATAAAAAAGTAAAACACATAAAAAAATGAGAGAATGAAAAAGAGATAACCTTGAAAATTCATGATATCAAAACTCACGTCATGTTTGTCTTTGCCAAGAATGAGACCAGGTGGATTAAGTTTAGTGACCTGCATAAAGACAAAACTCAAAAGTTTGAAGAAGTTCAAAGTTTCAATAATAACATCTAAGATATGTTATCATGTAACTTAAGCATGCCAAATAGTTAGGTAGCTATAGTAAGTGAAACAAAACACACTTTCATCCGGACATTATTATTATTTATTTTGAAATATTACAATAATTCGGGTTTTTGGGAGGTGGGGGAGAGACTTGAACCCACAAAGTCGTAGGAGGGTGTAAGGGCCTTAACCACCGGGCCAAGTGGCCAACCTCATGTTATCTTCATCCAGACATTAATGTGATAGGTGACATGCTTCACAAACTAATTAAATTTTAAGAAAGAAAAATAGCTAAAACACAACAAGAATCACAAACTTACCAAAGTTTGAAGATTGTCCACCGTTAAAGCCAAGTTATTTTTCCCTAAATGGAAATAACTGCATTGATGACAAAATTAACATAATAATACAGTGAGAAGTCAAACATAAACACTAAATCAACTAGCTTTATTTACAAATAATAATCTTTCTAGTGGATGGGCTGATTAGTGAACCAGAATCTAATGTTCATAATTATGAGATAAATGTTCATTTTACAGCTATTAAATTCTTTACCAAGTATAATCATATGCATAAGAAATGCCATACCCCAAAGGAATTGCAAAAAAATTTGTAATGTTTGACATAGCGATCCCCAAATACTTATCACCGACATTCAAACCTATCAACCGCCGTCGTATCGGACCTTCAGTCTTCAGTGATTCCTTAAACAAGGTAAAGGGCTTCACGAACTTCATCTGCCGGTAAGAGCCATGGAGTCTCAGACATTAATTTATTGTAAAAGTTAAATAGAGGTAACTCAAATATAAACTTATATGACAATTAAACATGAGAAAGAAACCCTGATAATCTCAAATAAATGTAACGAGAAAGAAACACTAACCTGAAAAGATTAACGAATTGGAGTCGGAGAAACAGAGCAAATTAAATAATAAAATGGAAAACTTAAAATGTAACAGCAGCAGGGAAGGGGTGATCGACTAGTGAGGAGTTGAGATTATATATAGGCGTTAGGGTTTGTAAGAATCAAATGGAAGTAAAATTACACTTATATCCTCTGAGCTAAAGAGAATTACAGTTTATTAACACAAAAAAAATATTTTTTATTTCTACTCCACTTTCAATCCCGATATCCCGATATATACCATAAATAATATAAAATTTGACAAACTGAAATCTATTTTTGCTTCCAAAAAAAAAAAATTACATCTATTTCTATCGGTAAATTTTACATACATTTGATGTTCATGCAATTGGGAACAAGTAATGTTCACTGCAGATTGCATAATACATTAATAAACTTCATAGAAATAGAGCACACTAATCAGAATTTATGGTCAAAATAATATAATTCCTATAGCAAAGCACACAACATCATAGTTACCATTCTAATTTTAGAGAAAGAAAGAAACTTCACAAAGAAGAAAAAAAACAATAGAGAGATTACAAACCTTAAGCATGTGAAGAGATAAAAACCAATTTCAGAGAGAAATGGATGCCTATCATGAGAACCTCACAAATTACCGTAGATTGTCAGAGTGGGTTACTGTTACGTGTGAGTTGATTTGTGCCTACTTTTTTAAGATTAGCTGATTTCAATAAGCTGAGTTTTTCGTGTTGATTTGGTCTTAGTCAAGTTAGAGTTGCTTTTTACTAGCTTGTACGGATTGCAATAGTAGTTGTGTAGTTGTAGCAGACATTGTAACAATAGTTGCCTTCTTTTCAAGAAATAAGTTGTATTTTGAAATCAATTTAAATCAGAATGAATAAAAGAAAAGTCATCCGATTATTATTTGACAGAAACTTGTATTTAGAGGCTGAGTTTCGTCGAATTAACCTGTTTATTGTAAAACACTCTCATTTTTCTATATTTTTGCTACTGCTTGTTGTTCCAATAGCTAATATAGGTTGTTACTGGTAGAAATCGAAGGACCACAAGGTCAGCAAGATCACCAGAAAAGAAGAAGGACAAGGGGTGATGTGTCATTGATGACAAAGATGAAATACTAATCCCAGTTGGCTAGTAAATGAACTCAAAGACCCAGTCAGATTTATCCAAACGCTCAGGCTAGAATAACCTGGTCGGGGTAAGCAGATAGGCCAAATAAAGGCAGCCCGATAGGGGTAACAAGATCAATTGGTAGAAACACCCGGTCAGGACCAAGTAGCGGATCAGGGGTGACGACACCTGGTCGAACAGGCAACCAATCGGCTAAGCGACGCGTGGAAGAGTTTAAGTTAAAAGCAACCACGATTCGAAACATGTAGAAGAAGAATTTTAGTCAAACAAGGCAACTTGAAACACGCCCTGATAAGGGAAACAAATTCCCTCGCAGATACTAGAATCCAAATCCAACAAAGAAACTGATTTCTTAATACACGAAGTGCATGAAACAGGGAAAGAGATAAGGACGACTCCGATAAGTTAGAATCTTATTAAACTTCAACAGTTTTCCATACTTGTACATCAAGAATTAGGGTTCTATGCATATATAAATAGACCATAAAACACCATTATAAAGGTAAACGAAAATATATGTTGTAAACAAGAAAGAGAGAGAGAGTGTGTGTATGTGTAACCCTAAGCATTAATAGTGAAATTCTCTCTTGCCGTCTGCGGCATCCATGGTTTTTTCCTTTTCCGAGTTTTTCACGTAAATTATGTGTCTCGTGTGACTGATTTTCATTTATTATTTCATAGTTTGCTTATCGTTTTCTCACAGACTAGTTGGACATGTGGTTTATTCTACATAATCTATAAATCGCTGTCAACAATTGGTGCTAGAAGGAGGGGGTGAACCTCTGGAACCTATCAACAGCAAACATGGAGAACAGGAGGGCGAGCAAGAAATCTTACTACGAATGATAGAAGCATTGGAGCAAAGGCAAGGTAGAAGGGATTTGGTAGAAGGAAGCTCGAACAACCCTTTCTCTGACATAATCCGGCAAACTAGGTTCTCCAAAAAATTCTGAATGTCACATATAGAGTAGTTTAAAGCAAACACGGACCCCTAGGAACATGTCAGGAGGTACCAATGCGCAATGGCACAGCATGATTACAACGATGCACTTACGTGCAGAATGTTCCCGCAAACTTTAGGTGATCAAGGGTCTAGATGGTTTGGTGGCCTTGCCAGAGAGACAATCAGGAATTTTGAGGAACTGATACGAGCCTTCACCAGGCAATTTATAGGAAACATATAGAGGAGAAAATTGATATCTTTCATTTCTACCCTAAGGCAGCGAAAAGATGAGAAGTTGAAGGACTACCTGAGTAGATTTTCTCAAGAAGTGTCAGAAGTTCAAGATCCCAACGATGATGCAATAGTGTCAACATTCGTTAACAACCTACAGCACAGTTAGTTGTCGCTCAGTTTAAGACATAAAGGGCCAACTCACGCGCCCGAATTGGTTCTAAATAAACTACTTTTATCTACACTATTCTACCTCGGTTATTCTAAAGGGACGTGCAAGTGTTTCACCTTTCGCAAGTGCACGAGTCGTTCAACTCGTATAGGGTGCACAAGTACAAGTTATCATTCCCATGGGATGCGTTGATTTACGTTAACATGGATGGAAAGCAATAATTCTTGTAACTAATGCTAATAAGATGCGAATTTAATTAACTAAGGAGATCAAAACATTAACTATTCTAAGATGAGAGTTGATTAAGATTAACAATTTCAACTACAACTTCTTGATTTAAATTCTAGATTAGAAGATATATAGGGGAAAGATTCATTCATGCAATAACCTATGAGCCAATCAATCATTCATTAAGCTCATTCACAACGACCTAACATGCATCTACTCATGGCAATTTAGAAGGTACTAAATCCTTCACTTTAATCACAACCTAAGATTAGAGGAGTGAATTAAAGGAGGTTTTCTAATGGTGTTGATAAAGATTCACAAGTTAGCAATATTTACAACATATATGACATGAGAGTCACATGCAATTATGGTCTTAATTGCATATTGGTTCAACAAGGATATTGAGCAATCAATGGAGATGAGTTGTTGCAAAAACCATCTCTCATAAATGAAGTAATAGCACATACATAACTTGAGAAAGTGAAATAAACATGATTGATTGTATAGCAAGGTTATTTACAAGAATTACATCTAATCCCCTAACAAAGAGAGATTAGTTACACATAGAAACGAAACAAGAAGGAATTACAAATGAAGAAAACATCACCTGTTGGTAACACTTGTGATGAGATGTGATCCTCTTTCCAATCCAAGCAACAACTTCTTCTATGCAAACTTGAAATTAACTAATCTAAGGTACCAAAATAGGTGTTTGGTTGCCTAGAAAGTGCCAAGAAAACTAACTTGGTTCTTTCTTTCTAAGAGAAAAATATCTAACTAATATCTCCCAACTAATGTTATATTATCAACCTCCACTTACTAAGTGTGTAATGGTTGAGGTCATTAATAGAGAAGTAATGTGATGGTATGTGTAAAAGAGGAGGCCTTCCAAAAGCAAGTGGTTGACTTGATGGGTGTTGGACAAGATTTAGTCCACTTGTAGCTCGTCAGAGTCTTCTGCGGGTTTGTTCCGCAGCTTCTTTCCCGCGGGGTGATCATTTCCTATCTGCGCGGACTCCTTTCGTGGAAATATTCTCACTGGTCGGATGATCTGAACTCACTGGATGTTCCCGTGTGTTTGTTCGGCGACTTCTTTCCCGCGGGCCAGGGAGTATGAAGTCACTGGCTTGCCTAATTGATGATCTCACGGCTTTCAGCAGTTTTATTCCCGCGGGTCAGGGAACCTATGCTCGCTGGCTTATCCTAACTTCCCCTGCTAGTCTTCTCCGCTGGTTATTTCTCGTGAGGTTTTGTGTATGAACCCGCGGGGACAGGGATTCTTCACTTTTCTGCCTTATTTGCCCTCTTTTCATCATTTCAGACCCAAATGCCCTTGAAACGCCTAAGTTACCTAAAAACACCTATTTACAACGTTAAATAATCAAAATGCTCGAAAAACGGTTACAAAAACCAAGTAAAAGGGGCGCTAAATATGAACATTTGAAGCGCGTTCAAACCTCCAAACCTGACTTTTGTTCGTCCTCAAGCAAACTACAAATGCTAAAATTAAACTAAAAATATATACTAAGTACTAATTATATATGTACAACACACACTAAAACGTTTCCGAGAGCCAAATTACAAAGATACTGAAAGATGTGTTGATTCAGGAATAAAACATGCAAAAACATCTGGTTAGATGCTAGCATAATACAAACCTTAAAAACACGCTACAAAGTGCGTCCCACACTCTAAATACTCAGCTTCAAAAACAAAGCACTCAAAAGCAAAAACTCAATTCGCCTTGACTCTAATCCTCACCGGATTTCAGTCGAATTTTTCTCTCATAACCTAAGTTACTCTCAAATAACATATGCGAGTCAGAATATATATGTAAGAATCAAATGTTACTCTCAAATAACATATGAATGATTTGATATGTCACGAACGTGGAAAGAGCATGATTTGACTCGCATTCCCATGCCAGACTTTTTGAAAGATCAACTAGAGCTTTCCTTTGTTGTAATGGGGCCAAATGGTAATATGGGGTGATATGGGAGAATTTCTATTGGAATTCTAAAGTTTATCTATCAACTTTGCAATCGACACTCACAGCTCATTACAAGATGTCTACAAGCGTCTAGGCTAAAATTTCTATTAAAATATATTTTATTTTATTTTATTTTAACTGGCTTGAGTGTTTTACAGTTGACACTTTACCATAGCCAGTAAAATTGCAAAACTATCTATTATCGCATGAGTACACGCTATTTAAAACAATTATGAGCTACCTTTTTGCATTTATAACTCATGCATAATCCGTGATCAAATGACTATAGAATTCCAAGTGTATGTAATTGGGTGTTTGTGGTGATGAAGTGAATGGTTTGTGTTTGGCCTCAAATTGGCAATTGGAGCACACATAACAATTATGGACAGTGTTTGGGCAAAAGTTTGGTAGTTAAGCACACACATGCCTAGCATCATATCCTAAAGTCTGTCTAACAAGGGAATACAAGTCTAGCAAGCAGTCCACAATTTTCATGTCCTTGGCGTTCAATTATGCAAATGAGATCATATAATCAATCTGAAGAGTGTTTACCCTCTAAAGATGAATTTTAGGCACTGACTCTTACGGGTAGTCACCACTGTTGGTTAAAGCAATCTCGCGCTAGGTTCTATTCACTAAGCAAAAGAGAAAGGGACTATTACGCAAAGTGCAATGTCTTCTCGGAATGCCACCGTGATAGCAACACTTAAGTTGTTAACGCATGCACATATTCCTTAACAACACATACATCTTAGCATATTATTTAAACACATGTGTACCATTGGCTCAATCGGAAAATTTTGGAATTTTTTTTTTTATTTCACAAACACAACATTAAAACACTAAATACATTATATACACTATGTACAATCAAGTGAACGATTGGTAAAGTGTTTAATATGCCCACACCCCCAAACCTAAACTCGACATTGTCCCCAATGTTCGCACAAGGAAGACAATACAAAAAAGTTCATTGGTTTGGTTGTTTGGCCAACAAACAACTTCCCAATCCATACAAAAATGAACAACATATATTCAATCACATGATATCACATCCATCCATCATCCTAAGCACTATCAATCAACCATACAAAAATCCACACTTAGATTTAAGCATTTAACTAACTAACTAAAACTAAAATTATATGCAAGTAAATATAATAGAAGTAATATAAGAAAAATACTGAAAGTATGTAAATACAACTAAACCAAAAGTACCAAGTATACAAAATGCGGAATAGTGTTCCGACTACAAAAAATCTGTGGAGTATCAATCCGCTCACATCGGACCGTTGTCGTCGCTGGTGTAACTGGTGCTGCTAGAGCTGTCACTGATGCTATCACTGCTACTGGTGGGATCTAATGGTGTGAACTGAACACCTCTGATGGAGTAACGGAAATAAGTCGGCTTAGATGAAGGAGGTGTCCCTGTGTATGGAACTATACTCGTCGGTGTCTCGGGCTCCTCCATGATATACTCCATCAGCTGTGCACTCGTACTCCCAGATCCCTCCGGTAAAAGCTCCATGCTCACCACATACAACCAGTCATTCCACTCTCTCATCGGCATCTGCTCCAGAAACAGCTTCTGATCCTCCATCACCTCTAGACACGGTTCTCTCACTGTTTGTACCAGACTCTGTTCTGGTTTGACTAAGATCTGCTCTAAACTCTACTGCTCATTATAAATTAAGTCCATGAAGTTGAAATCCTAATCATATAGGTCTAGCTGGGCCATAGGACTGAAAAAATAATCATTAAGGTCAGTGAAAAGATAGGGGTTAGGATAAGGTATACCTGACTCCAGTGCCATAGGGATTGCTGGGGCATCAGATGTTGTGGCAGGTGGCTCAGATGCTGGTGGTAGTTCCTCTTGCCTACGCTTCTAACGGCGCTCCTGAACCTAGTCACTAGACTGCTCACTGGACTCCTTCGCAAGCTGCTCTGGCTAGTAGCCTATCAAATGCGTGACCACCCCTTGAGTCCTCTCACTTCCCTTGCTAAACGGCCAACAGTCTTTGCCAAAGAGGCATTGGACTTTATCAAATTCTCATGAGACTGGATCATGCCTTGTGCCCATACTGGCACATGTTCCTCTCATGCCTCAGACTCTGACCTATCAGACTAGCTCTCCTCATATCCTATGTCAATCTATGCCTCAGCCTCCAGTCTTGCTTGCTCTGTCCTGGTGATCGATTGACGTTGCTCCTTTATTTGTTGTTTCAGTTCACTTGCAGTAAGCAGCCTTTCTATCCCTTCATGGTTCTCTACAGCCTCATTGTAGGCTCTCCTGCCTACCGTTCCCTTTGGAGTCAGTAGCCCATCTGATTGCTTGTCCACTCGGATACCTGCCTCTTGTGCAAAATGAGTGATCAAACACGGAAAGACGAGGCTAAGGTTGCACTTCCTTTCGGATTCTGCTATTTGTTTCACTATCGTCCTCCCAACATCGAACTCTAACTAGTTCTTCATCTGATACAACATGATGGCCTCTTCCTTGTTGACCTATGTTCGGTGTTGGCTTGGCACGAGGGAATAGTTGAAGTAGATATTCCAGAAACGCTCATTGAACCCAAGCTCTCTCTGAAGAACTTTGCGGTCCTTGGCGGTCCATAGGATGTCTTCAATCCCTGTTAGAGCGACTCCAAAGCACTGATCATAGTTCTGGAAGAGTTCCAACAGCTCGTATCTGTCTTCCTACATGGGATAACTCTACGTCTTCAGATATTGGTTGATCTGCTCCACTATCATTGAGATAGACTTCTTTAGGACCACCACTGGAATTCCAAGTTCAAACTTGTCCGGGTCTGTTGCAGCGTAGAAGTCTTGGACTATCTTTCGATTGGCACTTTTTGGAAACGAGACATAAGTCTCCCACCTTTTCCGTCGAATCTCAACAAAAACGGATGTTTCGCCCAGCTCATCGAAACTGATGTCCCGCTCTAGAATGAGGGGCCTCTTGGATGTCCCTTGGAGTCTCATCTTGTAAATTTCCTCTAGAGTCATCTCCGGTTGAGCAACCCCATTTCCCTTGCATTGACGGGATGTATCACCCTCCTCCACAGATTCGGTAGCTTTCCTTTTTGGTGCCATCTATGGTTAGAGTAATAAAACGCATAAAAACACTCCACAAAGGTTAGTACTTGGGTTAGTGAACCCAACAATTCAAAATTAAATATATACATCTTAGAAATACATGTGTAATGTGCTTGTGTCAATTCTACAAATACACAAAAGTATTGAACAACCAAAGCTTTCAAACTCACTTCAATTTGTGCATCACAAGTTGCTTCAATAACTCCCCCTATCAATCAATTCAATCCACATTTATGCACACCAAGTTGAATAACACAACACCTACTCAATCCAAGTGTGTGCAAATCATCATCCTAATATTACCAATGCATCTCAATTTGTGCACACTCAATTGTATATCAACATGTGCGCAATTTGTGCAAGTTGTATGTCCCAATTGTACAATAATATATGTTCTATTTGAAATGCACTCAAGTTTTCAATTTGGAATGCACAACAATTAGGCATATATTACATACAACCAATTCATCTCAACATTGTGCACATAACATATCAAAATTGTGCACATATATCCCATCAACAACATGTGTTTGATTTATGCAAAGAATTTGTTTTATGTGTACAATTATATGTTCAATTTGCAATGTACATCGATTTTGCAATATCAATCCTATATACAAGAAATAATCAAATTTGCACATCATATTGATCAAACCCTAGCACTCACTCACTATTCAATCATTAAATCATCATATGCATGCATACAATATATTTGTCAATTAAAATCCATCGCATGCATCAATAGAACAGTGGCAAGAGCTCAACATACCATTTTCGGCCAAAAACAAACCCTTACACTTAGAAGTTTGTAAAATCGAATCAATCTTGGTCAATGTTGGTTGAAATCACTCCTAGATGGCATCTCTAAATCATTCAAACAACATTTAAATCATTTCAATTTACTTCAATCACAAATTTGCAAAAACCTTAACTGTCGCGAGTTTTGAATGTTTTAGAGAAATTAGGCATGATTTTTGTGATTAAAAGAGAGTCAATTAGGATTACATACCTTGTACTTGATGATTTGAGTGAAATTGAACAAGATCGAAGGAGGATTGGTGAGATTTGGCGTAGGAAGTGGAGAGAAGTTTGAAAAAGGGTAAAGATACCTCGTGAAAACAACAAGGGGTATTTATAATAGGGTGACTCTTGCGGGTTCTTTCCCATGGAACAAAACCACAGGGCTTTGTTTTTGCATCAAAATGTAGCGTTTTGTCTTTGAGGGGTTGCAGCTGTTTCATGTCCCACGGGTTTATTTTCAAGGAGGGAAACCGCGAGATTGCATTCCCATTTCAGCGAGTTCTTACCCTTCTGATGCGAGGGAATATGTCCGCGGATACAAGCTCGTTGCAACTTCCTTCAAACCTCCGTGGGTTCAATCCTTCTGATTCACTGGAAAAATCCCGCTGGTTTGAACTAGCTGGAAATTACCTGTAGTTTCTTCGCAGTTTCACAAGTTCTGGTCAGCGGAATGAAACCGCTGAATTTCTACACAATCCTCACGACCTCTGATCATTCTGACTGGCGGGCAAATTACCGCGGCATGAAGTCGCTCAGTTCCATCTGTTTCCCTTTCCTTTCTCTGCGAGTTTCTCACCTTTTGACTCGCGGGCAAATACCTGCGGATGTAAACCGCAACATGGTTTTCATTTCCTTTTCTAGGACTAGTTACTCATTTTCCTAGTATTTGCATATCATAACACAAACACACACAAACATACCATATATACATTCTACATTGCTAACTTTATTCTAAAAGCTTGATGCTATGCTAAGAGTCCAAAACCCCCAAACCTATCTTTTGTCCACCCGACCATTTTAAGATGAATCTTGATGCTATTCGGGCAAAAAGAGATAGAATAAGGTGTTTTAAAATCCTACATTACACTTTGAAAACAAATACTTAAAAAGCATAACAATGTACAAGGTTGGCTAAGTGTGCTTTTGATGTTCAACACATGCCCACTTAAGTAAACCTTCCAACACTCATCTTCTACAAGCCTTACCTAGAATAGGTGGTTCAATTACAACATACCCCTTGTCCTTCTTTTTAACCCAAAGGGGTCCTTTTCCACCAATTCCCTCCGACTTTGATTTTTCAACCCAAATGGAATTGACATTTGTTTTGGGAATTGGGGTGTCAATTCTTTTAACTTGCCATCTTTTGTTTGGGCAATTAAACTTGTTATGACCTATCCGATGGCAGTAATTACAAGTGGGAATGAAAGTTGAAGATGTACCTCCCGATGTAGTCTTTGGAGGTTGAATATTTTTCTTCCTTCTTGGCTTCGGCCTTGGTTTCTAAGTGAAAGGTTTGGTCTCCTCTTGAGATACTTGCATTGTCTTCCTTGGAGGTACTTGAACCACATCCTTGGACTTGACCGGAGTGCCTATCTTTGGCATAGCAAGTTCAACCTAATTCTCCCTATCCTTTCCTCTCAAGATCTTTAGAGCCTTGTCCCTAAACTTGATCTCTTCCTCCATGATCTTCATCCTATCTTCAAAATCTTTTCTCAAGGACTCATTTCTTTCCCCAAATTCATCTTTCACTAGGGAGACATCATCCTCGATTTTGTCATGGAAGGCATAATTCTCCTCTAAAGCCTCATCAAGCTTCGTAGTCAATTCGAAGTTCTTTTCCACCAATTTCCTATTCTCCTCTTTGAGTTGAGCTATGGTGTCTTTGTACCTCGATGAGTCATGCTTTAAGAGCGGGGTTTTGTTAGTCACCTCGCTGTGAGCGAGTGTTATGTAATCCCCCAGAATGGAGTGGGGTTTATTCTCATTATCAACTGTCCCAACGTTGAAACACTCACGACCTATCAATGGGTTCTTCATTTTCTCAAACACTTTGAACTCTGCTATTTGTCCTAAGACTGTCATGGAGAGCCGTCTCTTGTGGACATCTATGATTGCTTTGGCAGTTGACATAAAAGGTTGCCCTAGCAATATATGCATCTCTCTAGCCTTAGACTAATCACTCTCCATCTCTAATATAACAATGTCAGCTGGGATGATCAATTCTCCCACCCTGACTAACACATCTTTGACCACTCATGTTGGATGTCGTACTGAGCGATCGGCTAATATCAACTCCATAGTAGTCGATTTTAATCCCTCTAATCCTAAATCATTAAACAATGCATAAGGCATTAGGTTGATTGAAGCTCCCAGATCCAACATTGCCTTCTCCTTCCGAGTTTTACCAACTAATATGGTAATGATGAAACTCCTCGGATCCTTCATCTTTAGTGGCAATGCTGTTTCCATGGCTGCACTCACTTCCTTGGAGATCACTATCTTCTCCAAAAATTCCTTCTTTCGTGCCTTCAAATTAAGTTCCTTAAAGAGCTTAACATGCTGGCATCTTTTCAATGACTTCAAAGAGGGGAAGGCTCACATTCACCTTCGATAATATGTCGTATATCTCCCTGAAGGCTTGATCCAACTTCGTCTTCTGAAGGCTTCCTAGAAACGGAATTGGAGGCACATAGGGATTCAGAGACTTATGTATCCTAGAGGTGTCCTTTTGACCTACCTCCAATCCCTTGCTTGTTACTACCCTTACTTGGGTATCTCGGACGTTGTTACTAGGTACTTCCTTGTCTACTGAAATACTAAGAGGATTATCAGAAATTTCAGGTGGAGTTGGGTTAGAAAGTACCTTACCACTTCTGAGTACCATGGTAGCCTTGGCTTGCTCGAATGGACTTGGGAGCTTCCCCGGCTCCTTCCTCTGACTCACCTCAGCATACTGCCCAATTTATCTTTCTAATGTCTTGACTACCCCTTCCATAGAGGTCATTCTTATGTGGTTAGAACCATTGGTGTGGTATTGATTAGTGGCCCTATACTTGTTTTCTCGTTGGCCCTGTTGGCGCCAAGGTAAGGCTTCATTCACTTTCCATAGTTGGGTACTCTGTTGTGGTTTTGGTTGGTATCCTTGAGGTGGACACCAATTGTTGTTATTGTTGATTGGAGGCAATGGCGGATTCAAACAATTATTGTTCCCATAAGAAAGGTTCGGATGTCTTTTCCATCCAGGATTGTATGTGTTGGAGAAGGGATCGTCCTACTGTCTTGCTTGATGTGGCGGATACACAACTTGTATTTCCTCCTTTATAGGTGGCATTGGCTCCGCGATGGGATACATGTCCATCCCACAGTTCTCATTCACTCTGAATTGATCAACCACCAATGGTTGCTTCCCGAACTTGCTCATGAGATACTCAATGTTCCTATTAATGTCACTCATTTGACTCGCTATCTCCTTGCTCACTCCTCTTTGATTTCCACGGGTGTTCCTCTACTGGGAATTTTGCTCAAGCATCTTGTACTTGTCAAACATGTACTGTGCCGTCTTCTCTCGCATCGCTCCTCCACATGCGTTATCAACAATCGCTTGTGAGAGCCTAGTCAGTCCATCATAGAATGACTGAACTTGCGATACTAAAGTATACTCGTGATAAGGGCACTGTGCTAATAGTAGTTTGAATCTTCCCTTGGATTCATGAAATGCATCTCCTTCCTTTTTCTTGGAAGTCGGCTATCTTACTCCGAATTTCCTTAGTCTTCCAAGAGGGAAAATACTTGGAAAAAAATTTCTGCTCTACACATTCCCATTTGGTAAGTGATCCTGCCGGTAATGCCATGAGCGACTGTTTGGCGTCACCTCTCATGCAATACGAGAAACATCTCATGCGTAGGTGATCCTCTGTCAGATTCCTAAGTGGGAAAGTAGTCACCACACTATAGTACTCCTTCATGAATTGAAGGCAGTCTTCACCTAGGTTACCACCAAAATGTGGAAGTGTGTTGTAGTGGTGGTTTTTCAGCTCATAGTTCCTCTGGGCATCATCCAACAATATGGTTGAAGGATGTGATCCAACGGTAGGCAATGAGAATTCCTTTATCATCCGTTGATCCTGTATTTGCTCTGACCCAGTGGATGTACTTCTTGAAGAGACTGAATCATTATCCAGGTTGGATAATCCTCTCAGATTGTCCGTCATTGTCGGTCACCTAGCTATGCGATCAATGTCTTCAACAAAAGGTTCTAGCGGACTTCCCAAAGATCGTCTTCCGTGCATCAAGTAGTAACAAGTAACCTGAAAGTACACTTACAAGAAACTAACAAAAGGTTAAGTGTTCAAAATAGAATTTTAAATGCAATAAGAAAAAGAATTACACTAACTGATGTTCTATGAAAGCGCAGATGTTGCTCCCCGGTAATGGTGCCATGAATATTGACGTGGCCGAACCAGTTCTAAATAAACTACTCTTATCTACACTATTCTACCTTGGTTATTCTAAAGGGGCGCACGAGTGTTTCACCCTTCGCAAGTGCACGAGTCGTTCAACTTGTATAGGGTGCACAAGTACGGGTTATCATTCCCATGGGAAGCGTTGATTTACGTTAACATAGATGGAAAGCAATAATTCTTGTAACTAATGCTTATAAGATGTGAATTTAATTAACTAAGGTGATCAAAACATTAACTATTCAAAGATGAGAGTTTATGAAGATTAACAATTCCAACTACAACTTCTTGATTTAAATTCTAGATTAGAAGATTGCTAAGGGAAAGATTCATTCATGCAATAACCTATGAGCCAATCAATCATTCATTAAGCTCATTCACAACTACCTAACATGCATCTACTCATGGCAATTTAGAAGGTACTAAATCCTTCACTTTAATCACAACCTAAGATTAGATGAGTGAATTAAAAGAGGTTTTCTCAATGGTGTTGATAAAGATTCACAAGTTAGCAATATTTACAACATAGATGACATGAGAGTCACATGCAATTATGGTCTTAATTGCATATTGGTTCAACAAGGATATTGTGCAATCAATGGAGATGAGTTGTTGCAACAACCATCACTCATAAATGAAGTAAAAAGCACATACATAACTTGAGAATGTGAAATAAACATGATTGATTGTATAGCAAGGTTATTTACAAGAATTACATCTAATCCCCTAACAAAGAGAGATTAGTTACACATAGAAACGAAACAAGAAGGAATTACAAATGAAGAAAACATCACCTGTTGGTAACACTTGTGACGAGATGTGATCCTCTTTCCAATCCAAGCAACAACTTCTTATATGCAAACTTGAAATTAACTAATCTAAGGTACCAAAATGGGTGTTTGGTTGCTTAGAAAGTGCCAAGAAAACTAACTTGGTTCTTTCTTTCTAAGAGAAAAATATCTAACTAATATCTCCCAACTAATGTTATATTATCTACCTCTACTTACTAATTGTGTAATGGTTGAGGTCATTAATAGAGAAGTAATGGGATGGGATATGCAAAAGAGGAGGTCTTCCAAAACCAAGTGGTTGACATGATGGGTGTTAGACAAGATTCAGTCCATTTGAAGCTCGTTAGAGTCCTCCGCGGGTTCGTTCCGCGGCTTCTTTCCCACGGTATGAACCTGCGAGGTGATCATTTCCTATCTGCATGGACAACTTTCACAAAAATATTCTCACTGGTCGGATGATCTGAACTCGCTAGATGTTCCCGTGAGTTTGTTCGGCAACTTCTTTTCCGCGGGACAGAGAGTATGAAGTTACTGGCTTGCCTAATTAATGATCTCGTGGCTTCATTCAGCGGTTTTATTCCCACGGGTCAGGTAACCTTTGCTTGTTGGCTTGTCCCGACTTCCTCGCGGGTCTTCTCGGCTGGTTCTTTCCGGCAGGGACAGGGATTCTTCACTTTTCTGCCTTATTTGCCCTCTTTTCATCATTTCGGACCCAAATGCCCTTTAAACGCCTAAGTTACCTGAAAACACCTATTTACAACGTTAAATACTCAAAATGCTAAAAAAACGGTTACAAAAACCAAGTAACAGGGGCGCTAAATGTGAACATTTAAAACGCGATCAGTAACCATTTATGCGCATCTGGTGGATGAGGTCGGAGGATACGCAATGGCGGAAGAATAGCAAATGGCTCATAGTGGAGAACTCATTCATGGTGGCCGACCAGAGGAAAGCCAAAAACCTAAGGAGGCCAATCCAAAAGGTGGCCAGAAGTAGGACCTAAGGAATGGAAATTCGGGCAGAGGGAAAGATGGTCACAAAGATGACGAATAGAAAAGTGTTAGATCATTCAAAAGACAATACACCAGTTACACACCCTTGGCCAGGAAGCAAGAGGAGGTTCTAGTTATAATTGAAGACAAAAGCCTATGCAAGAAACCCATAAAACAGTCAAACTTTACTAGAAGAGATACCTCCAAATACTATCAATTCCACTGAGAAAACGGTAATGAGACTTTAAAGTGCTACCAATTAAGAGATTACATCGAGAAACTTATCAGAGAGGGACACTTGAAAGATGTGGTCCTGAAAAGTGGCGATGAACGACAAAGGGACACATAGAAGGGTGACCAAGACAAGAAAAGTAGCCCCAAAAGGAGCACCGTTGGTGAAGCAATCAAGACAATCTTTGGAGGACTTTATACTGGAGAAAGTAGTCGGGAAAGAATGATCAAAGTTCATGAAACGATAGATGGCCATGTTAGGATTATGCTCAATAGCAAGAGTGTAATGTTGTAATTGACAATCTTTTTCATATTAATAAAGTGGTTTCTGGTTTAACAAATCTTATAGCATTTATAGTTTAATATTATAATTGTCAAAGTAAATAATCATAAGGTCTAAAGACTATGAGAAAAGAAGAATTGTTCATACATCTGGATATGTATGAGGTAGACACAATTATTTAGTTAGTCTTGAATAATGTTCACAACTTAAGTTAAAGGTTGGGCACCTTTATCTTGTTAAAGTTGTAGAATTCTTTTGCTAGCATTTGAGTGGGATCAAATGAGATATGATGAGTCTAAAATCATCGGAGTGTCTTCGAGCAAAAGAATCTAGTGCACTGGGTGCATTGAACTGGATTACAATGAAAAGCTTTATCTAGAACCGTCAATAGATAATAGTCTTTTCATTATCAGGACAATCAGAGAGTCTATCTTAATCCTGAGATAAATGATGGACTTATGGTTGCAAGTGATATCATTTGAGTTATCAATGAGTACGATTATATAGCATAGTCTATCCTCGATAGTTTGGTGATATTCATTTGTTAATCGATAGAGGACTTCATTTATAGATATGGACATCGTGGCTCCATTTATTAAATGAGAGTATAATATCATCATATGGATGTTTTGAGGTAATTGGATATTAAATCTCAACGTTGAGTTTTCGATAGTGACTATTGAAAACATGGCTTCTGGACAAGTCAAAATATCCAAGTTCAAAACGTGGTCATATGAGTAAATATGGTAACTTGGAGAGTTATAGGCGGTCTATGAACTCTTGGCGATTACTGATACTAATCACGAGGATACACTATCTCCAACATGATTGTCTAGGGTATGAATGAGGAACATCTTCTTATTCTATCTTTATTTAAGAGTTCAATTTTAGCTCTTTAGTGGAATGAGTTAAAATTAATGGATCGGACCTAAGTGAATCATTTGTTGATTGTGATTAGGTTATGTCTATTGAAGCTTAAATTTAGATAGCCCGCCAAGATCCCCAATCCACACGGACTTGCATGGATCACTTGATATATTCTACCGGACCAATTTATGGGTCCATCTAGAATTGTATTTAATATATTAAGAATATAATTTGCACATTATTTATTTAATGGGCTGATCAATTATATTAATATATTAATGAAAGGCATGTGAGCTTGTTTCTTTTAGTAAGAATGGGTCTGGTTCACATGTGGGCTTTTTAGTTAAGGTCCAATGGATTTAATAAAATAGAAAAACAATATATAGATATATTAATATATATGGCACATGGCTGAGATATATATAATATTATATTGTTTTATTTTTATTAATTGATTAAATGGAAATTAATTAATTGATTGATTAATTATTTAATTAAAAATCAAAATCTTTTTCTGACTAGGAAATATGTTTCTTAGTAGTATACTATTGTGGTAGTATAAATAAAATAAAAGACTTTATTTGGTAAGTAGATAAATAAGGGATTTATTTATCTAGTCAAATAAGGAAGTCTTTTATATAGTCACAAATATATTAAAGAGTTGGATTAGGGTTTGGAATTCTAAGGAAATCTACCTAGGGTTAGGATTTAAGTCAAAAGACATAAATCCTACATGGTAAAGGATTTCGGCCTCAATGTATAGATGTATATGGAATATATATGGTAATTAGCCGGAATATATATATATATATATATATATATTTATAAAGCATGCGGAATATATTGAGATATATATATATATATATATATATGTTGAGATATATATTATTTATATAAATATATATACTTAAAAAGCATGCAGTTTTGGTGGCATGCAGAATTCGATATGTATTAGCCTATTAGGATATATATATTATTTATAAGGTATGCATTGTTCGTGCACTACATATATAATAGATTGTGCAAAGTTTTTGCACTAGAGATATATAATATATTTATCAAGGGATTCGCGCACATATAGACATATATTTTGGCAACTGTTAATTCGGCCACTATATATATATTCTTTGTATAGAATTCGGAAACTCTAGAGTTCTTGCTTGAGAGAATATTTTTCTTTTGCTTGAGAAAAATTTGCTTGAGAAAAATAAAATCCAACTCTTAGACTAGTATAGTTTTTGGCCAAGACACAAGAGAGAAGAGATTATTCTATTTCGATAGTATACTCATTTGCTTATACATCAATAGGCTTTTGTATACAACTTCGAATAAGGTTCACGCGAGTTTCGATCATTAGATTGAGAACTCAAAAGTGACCGGAATAATCTTTGTGGTCTTTTGGATGTTTTGTGACTAACGATAAGAAAAAGAGATTTTGTTTATCCATTCTCAGGTACGCAATTCAAAGAAAAGGGAGACCACGCTCCTAGGTGATTCACGTTCGTGCTAGGATTGAAGATCTTACGGATTACCATCGACGTAAGTTAATCGGATCACGCGACAAAAGGTATTCTACTTTTGTTAGTTTATATATATGTTTAATTAATTTAAAGGGTTAAGGTTCATCAAAGGAAAAATTTTAAAACATACTAAATCTAATTTTTAGTCTCGCTTCCGCTGCGTGTACTACGGTATTTTTCCCTACAGGCCATAGGACCTTATTGGTAAACACGGTCAGCCTCAACCAAAAGAAGACCAAACAAGGATGTGACCCGATCGTATTTTCAGAAACATATGCACATGGGCTCAAAGTCAGGCCAAATGACGCGATTGTGGTATGGGTGCGTATTGGCCACAAGAAAGTAAGAAGGGTGTTGATAGACAATGAGAGCTCATCAGATGTTTTGAGCATAGCAGTCTACGACTAGTAATGGTTGCAGAGGAAAGACTTGCAGCCACTAACGATCCCACTTAGGGGGTTTAGAGGAGCAGAGGTCAGGTCTTTAGGAACTGCCAAGCTACCGGTCGAGATCGGGACTTACCCCTGCCAGAAGACGGTACTCCTCGATTTCTTAGTGGTGAACATGGAAAATTGGCCCTACAACACCCTCTTAGGGAGACCTTTCTTGAATAAATCAAAGGCTATCATAGCAACTTACACCCTGACAGTTAAATTCTAGACTGAAACAGAGGTGGGCGTCATGAAGAGTTCGCAAGAGTAGGCAAGAAAGGCAAACCTAGCAGTATACAGGGAAAAGGCTGAGTCGGATGTAATGTATCGATTCGCCAAGCAAAGAATGCATATGGGTTGATGAAGAAGAAACTCAGGCTGAAACTGTAGGGAAAAATAACAAAAGTAGTACACGCAGCGGAAGCGATACTAAAAATAAGATTTAGTATGTTTTAAAAATTTTTCCTTTATGAACCTTAAACCCTTTAATTAATTAAACATGCATATACAATAACAAAAAGTAGATTACCTTTTGTCGCGTGATCCGATTGACTTACGTCGATGGTAATCCGCAAGATCTTCAATCCTAGCACGAACGTGGATCACCTAGGAGCGTGGTCTCCCTTTTCTTTGAATTGCAAACCTGTGAATGGACAAAACAAAACTTTTCTTTTCTTTGTTAGTCACAAAACAATCAAAAGAATGTCTAAGATTATTCCGGTCACTTTTGAGTTCTCAATCTAATGATCGAAACTCGCGTGAACCTAGATCGATATCGTATACTCAAGCTTATTAATGATTAAGCAAATAGTATACTATCAAAGAATAATCTAACACTCCTTTTTGTCTTAGTAGAATAAAAAACTCTCTATGAATGAAGAAGAAGAATAAAAATATAATCTCATGAACACATGTGTGTAGTGGCCGAACCCTATAGCAAGAATAATATAGGGTGGCCGAATTTTGCTTCCTTTCTTCTTTAGGGTTGCCAAATTCTATGTAGTTGTGTATTAGGGTTGGCCGAATTTCATCATGTCACTTATATAGGGTGACCGAAATTCAACCCTAATTCTTTTCAACTTTTTAGACTTCAAACCCTAATCTAACTCATAGATATTTTATTCTATTCTTTTGACTAAATAAAAAGACTCCTTATTTGATTAAATAAATAAAATTAATTATTTATTTCCTTATCAAACAAGTCTTTTACTTTTAGGAAATATATTTCCTGATTAGAAAAGATTTGTTTCTTTAATTAAACAATTAATTAATAAATTAATTAATTCTTATTTAATTAAAACAAATGAAACAAAATAATATATTAGGTTAAAACTTTAACCTTGCCGCCCCACTTGAATAAAATTGGGCCTAATATTATTTTCTTATTTCATTTAATCCATTGGACTTTAAATAAAAAGCCCACATGTGAACCAGACCCATTCTTACTAAAAGAAACAAGCCCACATGTCTTTCATTAATATATTAATATAATTGAGCAGCCCATTACATAAATAATGTGCAAATTATATTCTTAATATATTAAATGCAATTCTAGATGGACCCTTAAATTGGTCCGGTAGAATATATCAAGTGATCCATGCAATTCCGTGTGGATTGGGGATCTTGGCGGGCCATCTAAATTTAAGCTTCAATAGACATAACCTAATCACAATCAACAAATGATTCACTTAGGTCCGATCCATTAATTTTAACTCATTCCACTAAAGAGCTAAAACTGAACTCTTAAATAAAGATAGAAAAGGAAGATGCTCCTCATTCATACCCTAGACAATCATATTGGAGATAGTGTATCCTCGTGATTAATATCAGTAATCGCCAAGAGTTCATAGACCGCCTATAACTCTCCAAGTTACCATATTTACTCATATGACCACGTTTTGAACTTGGATATTTTGACTTGTCCAGAAGCCATGTTTTCAATAGACACTATCGAAAACTCAACGTTGAGATTTAATATCCAATTACCTCAAAACATCCATATGATGATATTATACTCTCATTTAATTAAATGGAGCCACGATGTCCATATCTATAAATGAAGTCCTCTATCAATTAACAAATGAATATCACCAAACTATCGAGGATAGACTATGCGATATAATCGTACTCATTGATAACTCAAATGATATCACTTGCAACCATAAGTCCATCATTTATCTCAGGATTAAGATAGACTCTCCGATTGTCCTGATACTGAAAAGACTTTTATCTACTGACGGTTATAGATAAAGTATTTCATTGTGATCCAGTTCAATGCACCCAGTGCACTAGATCCTTTTGCTCGAAGACACTCCGATGATTTTAGACTCATCATATCTCATTTGATCCCACTCAAATGCTAGCAAAAGAATTCTACAACTTTAACAAGATAAAGGTGCCCAACCTTTAACTTAAGTTGTGAACATTATTCAAGACTAACTAAAGAATTGTGTCTACCACATACATATCTAGATGTACGAACAATTCTTCTTTTCCCATAGTCTTTAGACCTTATGATTATTTACTTTGACAATTATAATATTAAACTATAAATGCTATACCATTTGTTAAACCAGAAATCACTTTATTAATATGAAAAAGATTGTTAATTACAACATTACACTCTTGCTATTGAGCATAATCCTAACAGAAACTCCAACCCAGTTCGACCTGGATCCAAGAGAAGGGCCCCTAGATGAGGAGGAAGCTCTGGATGACCCGACCATAGAGGTCGTGCTCGATGAAAACAATCCCGACCAATCGGTCAAGTTAGGGGATCAGTTGTCTAACCTTGTTCGAGATAACTTGGTCATCTTACTAGTAGAATTCAAAGATGTGTTCGCATGGAAACATGAAGATATGCCAGGAATAGACACCAAGATAATTTCGCACTGGTTATCCATTGATCCTGAACATCGGCCAGTGATCCAAAAAATGCGAAGGTTCAACACGGAAAGGAATAAGGCAATTAAAGAAGAGGTCGAGAAGCTACTAACCGCGGGATCGATCAGAGAAGTCCAATATCCATAATGGGTCACCAATGTAGTGCTAGTGAAGAAGAAGAATAGATAGTGGAGGATGTGTGTAGACTTCACCGACCTGAAAAAGCTTGTCCGAAAGATAGTTTCCCCTTGCCAAGGATAAACCAACTTGTCAATGCCATTGCAGGGCACAAGCTGTTTAGTTTCATAGATTCGTACTCAGGTTATAACTAGATTCGGATGATAGAGCAAGATGAGGAAAAGACAGCCTTCACAACTGATCAGGGGCTCAATTGCTATAAAGTGATGCCTTTTGGCTTGAAGAACGCCGGGGCGACTTACCAAAGATTGGTAAACAAAATGTTTGCCCGATAGATCGGTAGGAATATGGTGGTTTACGTAGACGGTATGCTAACAAAGAGTGTCACAGTAGAAAAACATGCAGTGGATCTAAGAGAGACGTTTAAAGTACTAAGGAAGTACGGGATGAAACTGAACCCAAAAAAGTGTGTTTTTAGGGTACCTTCGAGAAAATTCCTCAGTTTCCAAGTTCATCAAAGGGGAATTGAGGTCAACCCGGAAAAGATAAACGCACTAAAATATATGAAGTCCCCTAAAACTTTGAAGGAGATCCAACAACTGACCGGATGCTTAGCTTCGCTAAACTAGTTTATCAGCCGATCGACGGACAAATGCCTCCCTTTCTTTAGAACTATAAGGAAACGTAAGGGAGTAGAATGGACCAAAGAGTGTGAGGAAGCCTTTAAATATATATATATATATATGTCAGACAGAATTCGTGCACTACATATATAATATATTGTGCAAGGATTTCGCACTAGATATATATATATAATATATTTAGCAAGGAATTCATTAGATATATATATTATTTTAAAAGCAAGGAAATTAGGCGACCACCCTATATAAGAGGAGGGATAGAATTCAGCCACCCTAATTGCTTGATAAAGAGTTCTTTTTCTATTGCTTGAAAAATAAAATCCAACTCTTAGACATAGTGTGATTTTCGGCCAAGAGGAAAAGAGAGAAGAGATCGTTCTTATTTCGATAGTGCACTAGTAGCTTTTACATCAAAAGGCTTTGTGCACAATTTCGAATTAGGTTCACGTGAATTTTGATCAAAGGATTGAGAATTCAAAAGTGACCAGAACGTTCTTTGTTATCTCTTGGAAGTTATTGTGACAAACGAAAAAGAAAAGGTTTTTTGTTATCCATCCTCAGGTACACAATTCAAAGAAAGGGAGATCACGCTCCTAGGTGATTCACGTTCGTGATTGGATTGGAAGATCTTGCGGATTACCATCGACGCAATGTCAATCGAATCACGCAACAAAGGTACGATACTTTTATTATATATTAATTAATCAAGGGTTAAGGTTCAACTTATGGAAAAATTTTAAAATATACTGAAACCTTTTTTTTTGGTCTCGCTTCCGCTGCGTTCAAGTGATTTTTCCCTACACAAACAAGGTGTGTAGCCCTTTCCATAAGGGTGCTTGTTGAATTCTATGTAGTGCAAAGTAAAATGGATACATACAATAGGCCATCTATCATGTACTAAGCAATAGGCTTATAGATGCATCCATAATCTACACATATTCAACTACATATACTCAAAAACTAAAACATATAAGAAAAGCATTAGTGCACTTTTCAAAAATAAGTTTTTCAAGCTCAAGTGCATGATCTAGAAACAATAAAATTTATTTGCGTAAGATCATTACTTCTCAAGTGAGTAGCTCTCAAAGCTATTGATATGCAAATAAAGTTTTGCTCATCAAGCCACTCACAATCACACAAAGATATCAATCAACACAAATCATGCCAATGGACATTCTAAGATTTTTAAACCTTTCTTTGTCCAAGGGCTTTGTGAACAATACCGTAAGTTGATTTTTAGTAGGCATATACTCTAGAGTAACAATAGAATGTTCAACTAGATCTCTAATGAAATTATGCCTAATGTCTATGTGCTTTGTGCAGGAGTGTTGAACCAGATTTTTAGAGATATTAATGGCACTTAAGTTATCACAATAAAGTGTCATCCTTATTCTATCTCATAATCCTTAAGGATTTGTTTCACCCAAAGTAATTGTGTGCAAGCACTTTCGGCTGTAATGTACTCGGCTTTGAAAGAGGAAAGGGAAATGAAATTTTATTTTTTACTTGACCAAGAAACTAAGTTATTCCCTACATAAAAGCAACCGCCCAATGTACTTTTATGGTCATCTATGTTTCCTGCCCAATCAGCATCACAATAGCCTACTAGGATATCATTGGTGTCAAATGAATAAAATAGACCAAGACTATGAGCACCTTTGACATACCTAATGATCCTCTTGACGGCTTTTAAGTGTGACTCTTTGGGATTTGCTTGAAATCTCACACACAAGCCTACACTAAAGCAAATGTCGGGTCTACTAGCCGTTAGGTAAAGTAGACTACCTATCATGCTTCTATAAAGGCTTTGGTCAACACATTTTCCTTTTTCATCTTTGTCAAGTTTTAAAGTAGTACTCATGGGTGTTTCAAAATCTTTTCCACTTTCTAGGCCAAACCTCTTAACAAGGTTTTTAGCATATTTAGATTGATTCAACATTATGTCCATACTAGTTTGCTTCACTTGCATGCTAAGTATTAACCGCCAAAAAAGGGCGGGGATCAAAGAGGAATTTTTCACTAACCCCGAAGAATTAGTCGGGGTAAAAAACAACAATAGGGGAGATACCCGGGAACCCTGCCAACTTACGAGAGGGCTAGAGCTCGAACTTCTACCCCACCCCGGCTGGGTCCAAAACCTTCAAGACCAAGGAAAGTCCCAGGAAACCTCAAAGAAAGAATCCCGGAGACTCTACAACTACGAAATCGTAGGGCCGGTCTACCCCCAAGCAGCCCGGTAGCCCGATACCCCGGCATCCTAGAACCTCAACCCAATAAAGCAAGAACGTGAAAGGAGAAGAAGAAACAAGTACCCCGATCCACTAAGAAGTCAGCGGTAAGCACCGGATGAATAAACCAGATGATCAACATATAAGCCTTCCGACCCACTAGTGACAAGTACCCCGGTATCTACAAACATCATTTGAAGAGAAACAAGAGAGAGGCGGGGTACCTGGAGTACCCCAAACAGCAGACCATATGGGAAAGCAAACATTAAACGCCACCGTTCAAGATAGAAACTCAAGATATAGCGTGGCATTCATTCTCGCCATATAGAATCCTATTTAATTAGGAGTCAACTTATTTAAAACCGATAAAAGAGGAAGCACCTGATTTATAGGATGATTCCCCGACGGACTCGTGAACCACAAAGGAAAGACCCGTGCATTACTGAAACCCTAGGCCGAAGTTCTAGGAGTGCTCAGCAAGAAACGGGCCTATATACATTGATCGTATGTTGACAGTGGGGGGGATCGAAACCCTACCAGACCTTTTTTCCACTTACCGACAGACACAGAAAGCTCCATCGCCATTGCCCACCAAGAGATTTTTGTTCTTTATTGCTGTTATGATCATGCTTATTTTACCAACAACTTGTAAGTTTCATAGTATGTTATATTGAATAAAATAAGTTGAGTTTCATTCCATCGAGCACCTGAGATTTTTGCCATCCTACCATTATCCACCATACTTAGTTGATTTAGAGGAACCAGCGAGGTATCGTGCTACCAGGTATCCCGATAGCCCAGATCTATCCCGATCTGGGTCCCTCATAAATCGTTAATTAGAAATTTCACCCCGGTGACAATTTTTAGTTAACACCAAGAAAGTAATTTAACTCACCCACCATACTCATTTCAAATTCTCTTGACATCACATTAACAAATTCATCAACTCGGTTTTATTAGTAGACCCAAAAACAATGTCATCAACGTATATTTGTGCAACAAAAATATCATGATCATGATGTTTGATAAACAATGTTCGATCAATGCCACCTCTCCTATAATGGTTGTCAATAAGGTATTGAGTCAACCTATCATACCAAGCTCTTAGAGCTTGCTTAAGGCTATGGAGGGTCTTTTTCAATTTAAACACAAGATTAGGAGAGTGTGGGTCTACAAAACCCTTAGGTTGTTCAACATACACTTCTTCTAGAAGGTATCCATTAAGGAAAGCACTTTTGATATCCATTTGAAACAATTTGAACTTGTTAATGCATACAATGGACAACAAAAGTCTAGTGGACTCGAGAAGAGCAACAGGTGCAAATGTCTCATCAAAGTCTACACCCTCAACTTGAGTGTAACCTTAAGCCACTAGTCTAGCTTTATTCCTCACAATCTTGCAACTTTCATCGGTCTTATTCCTAAACACCCATTTAGTGCCAATTACATTTATGTCTTTAGGCCTAGGAACCAAGGACCACACTTCATTTCTTTCAAATTGATTAAGTTCATCTTGCATTGCCCCAACCCAATATTCATCAACAATTGCTTCATTAATATTTTTGGGTTCAATTTGAGAAGTGTAGCAAGCAAAAGAAATTTGGTTAGCTAGTTGATTCCTAGTTCTAACCCCTTCCTTCAAGTCACCTATGATGTCTTCTTGATAATGACAGTTTCTAAGTTTGGAGTGAGAACGTTCAACAACTTGTTCATTTTGTTGGTTATCATTTAAAGCATTTTCATTCTCTTGACTTCCAACTTCATCAACACTATCATTTTCATCATTTTGACTAGATTCACTACTAGCCACATCAATAGGTGTTTTAGTGTCATTAACAAGATTTTCTTTAGATTCATTGACATCATTATCATCCCACAAATTAAGCATGCTAAGGCCATCTATCTTCACATTGATAGACTCCATAATAGTCTTAGTAGTCAAATTGAAAACTCTATATGCACGACTATTAATAGCATACCCAAGAAAAAAACCAACATCACTTTTAGCATCAACTTTCCCAAGTGATCTCTATCATTCAAAATGTAACACTTACTCCCAAAAGTGTGGAAGTAACTTACATTGGGCTTCTTGCCCTTTCATAGCTCATAGGACGTTTGGTTTGTGCCGGGCCTCTTGTTAACAGAAAATTGCCACCGGGGTGTTTTTTTCCAATTAACAATTTACGGGGGACCAGGATCGGGGAGATCTTGGTCAGCGGGGTACCAAGTAGTTCCATACCCTTTGCTTCCTAAATACCTACTAAGATTGGCATATGGTTGTAGTAAGAAAAAATGGATTTCTTCATATAGTAGGGAGAATACTCAGCCTATTTTATTAAAAATGGACATATAGTAAGGTTACAATAAATTGATAGCTTAACGATCAATGCATGAACAAAGACAAACTAAACTTGAAGGACAATGGTGATGGAGCTTTTCGTGTCTGTGATAAGTGGAAAAATACTAGGGTTTTCGATCCCTCGTCTCTGTGGTGATGCGTCGAATATATAGGTTCGTGCCTTGCCATTCACTCCTCAAACTTCGGTTTAGGGTTTTAGCAATTTACGGGTCCTTCCTTTGGTGATTCACGAATTCGTCAGGGCCTTGATCCCCGAAATCAAGTGTTTGCTTTTAGAACTGAATGAGTTGACTTTGCTTTTGAATGGAACTCTTGAATAGCGGGAATACATGTAGTATTTTATCAAACGATGGCGTTTAATGCTTGTCCTTTTACTCGGCTTGCTGTTCGGGGTACTTGCTCCTTACTTCAAGCGGGGTCGGAGTACCAGGATTTGCTGAGTGCCCACTGCTAGCTTTTTGGCGGATCGGGGTACTCGAGTACCCCGCCTTTTTCTCGATCTTCTTGATTGATGTCCGATCATGTCAGGGTATTGGGGTACTTGGGTGTAGACAGATACCAGGCATCTCGTGCTAGTAATGTCTCTGAGGCCTTGTCTTCAAGGTTTTCCGGTATCTTCTGGGTCTTGGAAGTTTTGGAACTGGTCAGGGTGGGTAAAAGATCTCGTCTAGACCTTTTTGTGGGAAGGTGGGGTACCTGGATACCTCTTCCACAGTTGCTCTCTATCTTGACTAATATTTCTGATGCTGATAGAAAATTCTTCTTTGGTCCCTGCCACTTTTGGCGGTTAACAGAAGTCTCCCCAGACTTGAACACTGGTATCTTGCTGGGGGTAGGAGTCAGGATTTCTAGTCTGTTTGAAGAATTTTCTATTTTATCTGCCTGTCTACTCTCATCTAGCTGGCTTCCATAACCAAGGGGGAAATCTTTCTTAGATTTGATAGCATTTAATGTACCCTCCACGTGCTAGATGACGGTTGCTTTTAAATTTTAAACGGCCAGTTTTGGCGCAACTCCCCTTGAAACCGTCGCGACGCGTTCCCGGTTACCTTTCTTCTACTATCTTGGTAATCGTTCCTCTTTGCTTATAAATGGGCCACTTCTTCCTCCTTCGCGTGCCCACGCTTGCTTATACCTTCGACAGTTTTAATCTCTTCTTTTCCCGCAAGTCTTCCTTCCTCTAGAATCCTTTCTTTCTTCCTTGTAAGGTTGATAATTAGTGTTGGCATTAATTCCATATCAAAATGTGTTTATCTTGTAATGTTTAGTGGTTAGTAATTGAAGAATGTTGAAGACGAGGGACGTCTCAACCACAATTCATTCAAGTAGCCGGCTTTTAAGAGATTCGGGCATTATTGGTCGACAAAGGTATCAAAGGTCCTCTTATCTCTTACAAAGCTAGGCACACACACACACATATCATTCTTGTGTGTTTCTTCATGATTTAATTTCATTTACATATCACTTTCACACACTTGGCAAAATATGCTCATGCATTCATATTAAGTTGATAAACTTTGTGTTTTGCATTTTCTAGGACTATGTTTGGAAACTAGCATATGTGTGTGTCTTTGTATTTGTATGTTTCCATATTTTGTGTTTAGGACTTGAACATGTTCTTATTTAATGCCTTATTGAGTTCCGATCGTTTCGGTTACTCATTCATAAGGTTTCGAGTCCAAACAAGTTGTCTACGCTACTTTTCGTTCTCTTTCGTTGAGTTGACTTCATCGATGATTTCCGAGATGATTTCTCAACCGTTTTTCAAAGTTGTGTAGTCTTCGTCATGCATGAGAGAGTCACGGTTTGAATCCGGAAACAGATTCAAAATCAGAGTTCGAACGCCCAAGATACGGGCTGAAGAACCGAGGGAGTGCGCGAGAGGACAGCCCAGGCCGTGAGGCCACTTGGGCTGGCCGTTGGTGAGGCCGTGGGCCCCACGGCCTGGAGCAGCCTCTGCTCCCGTGTGGGCCACGCGCCCCCCACGGATAGGGGGTGATGTGGCCACACTTGATTGGCTGCCTTGGCCCTTCTCTCTCCTCCTATTTCTTCCCTCTCTCTCTCCATTTTGAAAATGAAGAAGAAAAAGTTTCAGTTTCCCGCAATACAATTCTCTCCAATTTTCATGTTTTCAAAACACCATATCTTCCTCATCCGGAGTCGGATTTGAGTGATTCAAGTTGGAGAGTGTTCGTATTTGAGTTCTCTAACATCTCCAAGTGGTTTGGTGGCTGTTTGATCGTCATTTCTAGTGGTTGAACACTGATTTCCGAACCAGCTGCAGAATCCGAGGTAATGGTCTCAACTTTGGGATTTCTTCTTCTTTATCTATGTTTATGTTTAGTAAAAGCTATTGAGAAAGATAGCTTGATTATCATTCTAATTGAAAGTCAATTTGTGGACTAATGTTGACTAGATTCTATGATTCTAGGTTTTACATATGTTTGTGAGTTGTATTGTGATTAGAATGGCATCTTAGGTTGTTTGGAACTTAATTGAATTAATTTTGTGTTAAATGACCTTGAGATTTGATTTGATCCTTTGATTGAAGAAATCTAGGATTTGTGTATTTGTTTGTGATTTAGAGAATATAGGTTTTGATTGATGTAAATCTCAAAACCTTGCTCTATATTTTTTACTAGTATATTGATTGATTTTAATCTCATATATCTAGCATTTAATTGTATATTGATAGCATCTTGAATTTGTACTTCATGAACATATTGTGATTCAAGTGTTGTATATGTGAATGAGACTTTGAGTGTATGTGTTAGGTGTTTCACATGCTTAGGTTTCTATTCATGTATTTTGCATCTAGACTTGATTACTTATGATATCACATGTTTAGGTCTATTTGTGCCATAGAATGTATTGATCACATGTTCTATGTTGTATTGATTGTTTGCATCATTTACATTCACATGATCACACTAGGAAGTCCTTGTAAAAGGCATGAAGTCTTGGTTAGAGTCGGGGTGACTCGGATAGCCAAGCAAGAAGTCTTGCCTAGAGTCGGGATGACTCGGATAGGTAAGCAAGGAGTCATGGCTAGAGTCGGGAGGACTCGGATAGTCATGCATGGGAGGCTCCCTAGAGGCAAGAGTGCCTTGGATAGGGAGTTGGCTATTATATTGGTAGGCCTAGGCGTATGGTTAGACATAGACTCCGATAGAGCAGGGTACACGGGAGGTGTATGCACTCTTGAGGAATTTCTAATCTACCATCGATGTTGGTTGTGTGTGGTGTCCAATATATGGTGGTTTCGCATCATTGAGGGATTTCACACTTTCCAATAGGGTTGGGTAGACTTAGGCTTCACTAGGTTGGGTGAGCTAAAGATTGGTCACTTTGTGAATGTTCTATGTTTACTTTCCAATAATATAGTACCCAATGGTTGTAGTTCAACCCGTGAATGTTTCATCCTTGGAGGTTTTACCACGTTAAAAAATCTCATGTGTCAATTCTTTCTATCTCTCTTTTATATATGTTTATGTATATGTTTTAATCTTGTGGTACAATATTCACTTGTGATATATTTGGAAGCAAGATTGTGTAAAGTGTGATTTGTAATCAATATTCATTTTGATTATTTTTGTATATACAATTCATTTGTGTAAATATAATTCCCTTATTCTTTGATTCTTTTGTATAGATGTATTTAGATTGATTTTTTTGTATCTACATTGAACATTAATATTAATACATGTATCCTTTGTTTTGATTTTAATATATTTCCTTCATTAGCAAGTTGTAGTAGTTTTACTTAGTGTACTTACATTGTAATATTCAAAGTACAACTTGTGGAATTTGATCTTAATTGAATATCTTGTATATGAGATACATTGTTTGTTGATATATGTTTTGTAGACTAAGGGTGGTGAATTGAGCATACATGTGTTAATTGTTTTCTCATAACAATCATGTTTAAGGTTAATTTGTATGCTCACCAAGGTTTTGACATAAGTCACGAAAGAGTTTTTAAAACTAGTGCATCAACCTATTCACCCCCCCTCTAGGTTGTTTAGTATAACCTTGTAGGTATTTTCAATTGCTATCAGAGCGGGTCACTTAAAGCAATTAGTGTGATTCGGGATCTACAAGGTTATTTACTATTATAACAACCTTTAGTCTATTTTTGTTTGTAATGGTTGTCCTCCTTTGTTGATTGGGAAAATGTTTGTTTTGATGAAAATGCTCATGATAGACTTTGCTATGTCTAGTGATGAGCAAGCTTGGTTGGATTGTCATGAAAGGTTTCTCTTCTCCATGTTTTATATTTGATGGAGTAGTTTCTCCAAACCAATATGTTCATAAAGTATGAATAAGGTTTATTTTTGAGAAGTTGAAACTTTTAGACCTTTTTGCCATTTATAGTGGTGTAAGTTTTTAAACACCTTACTCTTTATAAAGATTCAAATATGGCATAAGAGGCATGGAATAGATTCCAAGCTACTTGTGAAAAAGGTTCTTCTCGTTTTATATTTCATTTGTCTACTAACAATTTTGTTGATAAGCTTGAAAAGCATGTTAGTGACAAAAGTAAAGAAGAAGAAGTTTTCTCGGAGGATGATCGTTCTAGACATGATCACTTGAGTTTGCAACTCAATGAAGAAGATTGCAAATCAAAGACCACCAACTTCAACATGATGACAAAAGCTCAATCTCTTGAGAAGGAAAGAGATAAAGCTTTGAAGGAAGTTGAAATGAAGAATGGTGTGATCAAATGTCTAAAAAAGAAGACGGTTGAAGATGCTCTTGTGTTAGATAGTTTAGTAAATGATTTTGCTAATAAATTGTTTTATTTCTTGTAGGAAATGATCAAAGGCAAGGAAGAGGAGTTGGCAATCATGAAGGCCAAAGAGCTTGGTGATCTTCATGAAGATTCAAGTGACTTAAGCTTTGTAGTTGAGCAAGTTGAGTCTCCTACAACTAAATGCAAGTCACTAAGGAACAAAAGGACTTAAAAGGCCAATCTTCCAAGGTCAAGTGCAAAATCAAGAAGAGTAAGGAGCCTTCACCGTCGGTACACTCTCACCCAAATAGTAACATCTCCTCATGTATTCCGGTTTGCAATTTTTTGAATTGTTGTAGTGCATACTAAATCTATATGCCATGAGTATATTAGACAATGCAAACTAGGGAATGAGATGCATGTTAGTGAGATAAGAAAATCTTCTATGAATGTTTCTTGCATGATAACACTTTGAATTTTGTGCATGATAACGATAATCATGTAAGGAATATTGTCATGAAGATTTGGGTGAAAATGAGTGTTTCACATGATCATATGCATAGTCTTGATAATATCTTTGTTGTTGGCAATAATGTTGTGTATAACATGAGAATATCTTTATAGAGAAGATGGTTGATGTTTATCTTCTAGATATTATATTGCCATAAGAAATGATCATGATGGTTTTTGTGTTTGTGCACCCAAGACCAAATGGGTCAAGGGTGAGTGTTCTTACCATTGGTGTAAGTTGCACATGTGAGTTGGCTTTAAGATTAGTGTCTAGTTTTGAGTAACTTAACTAGCTAGCATTATTTCTCTATGACTTTGACATGAACTTAGCTACCTCACAAATATTATTATGATAGTCAAAATCCATTGATTAACTTTTGAGAAGTTGCATATCATGAAATCTAGTTGGTGATAATCATGTTAAGACTTTTGAAGAAAGTCATTTTTGTTGTTGTTTGAGTTGAAATGCATAGTCTTTATTCTCTTGGGATGAAACACCAACAACTTGTTGTCATGAGGACAAACAAGCCAAGAGAGCTCATAAAAAGAGCGAAGGCTTTGCATTTGATGAAAAAGCTTGCTTAGGTATTTTTATACCCTAATGCTTGCTTTCTAGCTTTTCATCTTTCGACTCTATGTTTGCATTACATCATGTAGCATGTCATATTATAGAACTAGTATAGCATTCATATGGTTCTTGTTGACATTTGCTCTCTAAAGATCTTTTAGTGATGTGTTCACAATGATCTTATACATGATGCTTGAAATGCTTGTGTGATTGTTGAGTGGCTTGATGAGCAAAACTTAATTTAAATATCAATATATTTGAGAGCTACTCACTTGAGAAGTAATGATCTTAAACAAATAACTTGTATTGTTTCTAGATCATGAACTTGAGCTTGAAAATCTTTTTTTTTGAAAAGTGCACTAATGCTTCTCTTATATGTTTTAGTTTTTGAGTATGTGTGGTTGAAAGTATGTAGATTATGGATGCATCTAGAAGCCTATTGCTTAGTACATGATAGATGACCTATGGTATGTATCCATTTTGCTTCGGCACTACATAGTAATCAACGAGCACCCTCATGGAAAGGGCTACATACCTTGGTTGTGAAGCCGCCATGAGGAGTATATGTTTTTGTTAGTAAAATCAAAGAAGTGTTGAAATGAATCATAAAAAAAAAAAAAAAAAAAAAAAAAATCTTTGATTCTAAGCCTAAAAGAAATGAAAAATAAAAGGCTTATTGGTGTATAGTTGAGAATTGTGAAAAAGCTCGGGTTGACAAATAGAAACGGGAAAACAAGCCACATGCACACACACGCTCACATGTTGATATCTATTCTTTTAAAGCAAAAAACCGGATGAATATCGGTTGACCTATTTTTGGAAATGCTTTAGATGGATAGGTGTGGAAATTATTTGCATGTTGATGTCACAATTACTCCTATTATATATGTGAGAAGCATTCACACACACACACACACATATTTTGCTTATGTGCTTGATTCCTTAGCAATGTGAGAATATTTTTGAGAGATTAATGAAAATCTATGATTCTCTCTTGGACTTTGAAAAGTGATGAAATATTTTCTCTAATTGCTTGAATGTGTGATTGTGTGGATCTCGTTGTGAACAATACTCTATCTTGATCTTAGATAGAGCACTTATCAAGGGGGAGCATAGTATGCTAGACTTTGTTCTCTTTTATGATATGTTCACATGCTTCGAGTTGATTCATAATCCCTTGTGAACAAATCTACTTTGTGATAATATGTGAAGCATATGTTTAGGGGGAGCTTAGTTTATTCAACTTTGCTTTCTATACGATTTGTTTGTTTAATATCTCGTTCTTTATCTCTTGTATCCTTTGTGTATTCCTTGACAAAAAAGGGGGAAAATGTATACCTCACCATGTGTGGAGAAATGTTCCAAATGTGAGAGTATTGTTTCTCTTTGTGCTTAATTGAGACTTTGTCTTAAGGGGGAGAATTCTTGTCTTAAAGGAGAGAAAATAATTCTTGCTTAATAAGGTTAAGGAGCTTAGGAAGAGCTTTAAATATAACATTTATTTGAGATAAAGCATTTGTTTGAGATAAGGGAAGTTATTGTTTGTTTGGCATATTTTCTTTTAATATGATGAATCTTGAAGATGTTATTTCATATGTCTTGATATGCATGATGATTCTTTATAATGATATATGCCTTTGTATGTTTGATCACAATTAATGCATGAATCTTTTTGTAATAATTGTATGATTGTGTTTGCAATCACCTTCTCCTTGTTTGGGGTTGTATAGTAGTTGAGATTGCAATCAATTTCTTCATTTTTGAGGTTGATAAGATAGTAATTACAATGAATTCCTCTTTGTATGGGGCCGATAGTAATTGTAGTTATAATCAATTTAGTTAAGTGTAGTTGCAATGAGTTCCTCTTTGTTTTGGAGTCGATAGTAATTGTGGTTGTAATCAATTCAATTGATTATGGTTGCAAAAAATTCCTCCTTGCTTAGAGTGATAGTAATTGTGGTTGTAATCAATTATATTGCTTGTAGTTGCAAAAAATTCCTCCTTGCTTAGAGTGTTAGTAGTTGTTGTTATAATCAAATCTCTTCTTGAATGGGGTCGAGATGATTGTTGTTGATACCAATTCCTTCATATTTGGGGTTGATATGATTGTTTATGCAATTGTTGAATTTGGTAGAAATGACTAATGTGCTTATGAGTAAAATTTATGCATTTGTGATTCATTTTACCTTGATGAGTTTGTTGTGTTGTCTAGATTTGTATAACCTTGCTAGGTTAACATCGATAACAACAAGAATCAAGGGAGAAGATATAAGAGCTAAACACAAAGGTGGTTCAATAAGATGCAAAAATCAAGAACTTGGAAGAAAGCATTTCTTCAAGCGAAGCATCCACCTCCAAATATGAGGTCATCAAATCGTTCAACGTTCTTTGGTGGCACAAGTTGCTAGCAAAGCTTTTGTGATCTCAAGGTATCTTTTCTCTTTTCCCTTTGGCTTCATTTTATGTCAAAAGGGGGGAGAAATATGATATTGTTTTAGCATATCTTCTTTATGTATGTGTTAAGTATTCAACTTCATATGGCGTGTAATATCTTGGATATGATATCTTTGTTAGATGCATGTATTTAGGGGGAGCATACATGATCCATTTGAACTTTAAATGTGTTATTTTCTTGCCAATGAATATATATTGCCATATGTGTTGTCTCTTGGATATTATTGTGCTTTCAAGTTTATTTTAGGTGATATCAAGAGAAGACCAAGTTGAAGTTCAAGACTTGTTTGGTTGTTAATTTGTGTCTATATGTGTAACTCATTGTACTCATTGTGACCAAGTTTTCTTTGTAACTGTTTTAGTGTTTGTTTAGGGGTTTTGACATGGAATTTGCCAAAGGAGGAGATTGTAAGGTTGACAATTAGTGTTGGCATTAATTATATATCAAAATGTGTTTATCTTGTAATGTTTAGTGGTTAGTAATTGAAGGATTTTGAAGACGAGGGACGTCTCAACCATAATTCGTTCAAGTAGCCGGCTTTTAAGAGATTCGGGCATTATTGGTCGACAAAGGTATCAAAGGTCCTCTTATCTCTTACAAGGCTAGGCACACACACACACATATCATTCTTGTGTGTTTCTTCATGATTTAATTTCATTTACATATCACTTTCACACACTTGGCAAAATATGCTCATGCATTCATATTAAGTTGATAAACTTTGTGTTTTGCATTTTCTAGGACTATGTTTGGAAACTAGCATATGTGTGTGTCTTTGTATTTGTATGTTTCCGTATTTTGTGTTTAGGACTTGAACATGTTCTTATTTAATGCCTTATTGAGTTCCGGTCATTTCGGTTACTCATTCATAAGGTTTCGAGTCCAAACAAGTTGTCTACGCTACTTTTCGTTCTCTTTCGTTGAGTTGACTTCATCGATGATTTCCGAGATGATTTCTCAACCGTTTTTCAAAGTTGTGTAGTCGTCGTCGTGTGTGAGAGAGTCACGGTTCGTAATCCGAAAATGGATTCGAAATCGGAGTTCGGATGCCCAAGATACGGGCTGAAGAACCGAGGGAGCGCGTAAGAGGACAGCCCAGGCCGTGAGGCCACTTGAGCTGGCCGTTGGTGTTAGGATTATGCTCAATAGCAAGAGTGTAATGTTGTAATTAACAATCTTTTTCATATTAATAAAGAGATTTCTGGTTTAACAAATCGTATAGCATTTATAGTTTATATTATAATTGTCAAAGTAAATAATCATAAGGTCTAAAGACTATGGGAAAAGAAGAATTGTTCGTACATCTGGATATGTATGTGGTAGACACAATTCTTTAGTTAGTCTTGAATAATGTTCACAACTTAAGTTAAAGGTTGGGCACCTTTATCTTGTTAAAGTTGTAGAATTTTTTTGCTAGCATTTGAGTGGGATCAAATGAGATATGATGAGTCTAAAATCATCGGAGTGTCTTCGAGCAAAAGGATCTAGTGCACTGGGTGCATTGAACTGGATCACAATGAAAAGCTTTATCTAGAACCGTCAGTAGATAATAGTCTTTTCATTATCAGGACAATCGGAGAGTCTATCTTAATCCTGAGATAAATGATGGACTTATGGTTGCAAGTGATATCATTTGAGTTATCAATGAGTACGATTATATCGCATAGTCTATCCTCGATAGTTTGGTGATATTCATTTGTTAATCGATAGAGGACTTCATTTATAGATATGGACATCGTGGCTCCATTTAATTAAATGAGAGTATAATATCATCATATGGATGTTTTGAGGTAATTGGATATTAAATCTCAACGTTGAGTTTTCGATAGTGTCTATTGAAAACATGGCTTCTGGACAAGTCAAAATATCCAAGTTCAAAACGTGGTCATATGAGTAAATATGGTAACTTTGAGAGTTATAGGCGGTCTATGAACTCTTGGCGATTACTGATATTAATCACGAGGATACACTATCTCCAATATGATTGTCTAGGGTATGAATGAGGAGCATCTTCCTTTTCTATCTTTATTTAAGAGTTCAGTTTTAGCTCTTTAGTGGAATGAGTTAAAATTAATGGATCGGACCTAAGTGAATCATTTGTTGATTGTGATTAGGTTATGTCTATTGAAGCTTAAATTTAGATGGCCCGCCAAGATCCCCAATCCACACGGACTTGCATGGATCACTTGATATATTCTACCGGACCAATTTAAGGGTCCATCTAGAATTGCATTTAATATATTAAGAATATAATTTGCACATTTAAGTAATGGGCTGCTCAATTATATTAATATATTAATGAAAGACATGTGGGCTTGTTTCTTTTAGTAAGAATGGGTCTGGTTCACATGTGGGCTTTTTATTTAAAGTCCAATGGATTAAATGAAATAAGAAAATAATATTAGGCCCAATCATATACAAGTGGGGCCGCAAGGTTAATGTTTTAACCTAAAATATTATTTTGTTTCATTTGTTTTAATTAAATAAGAATTAATTAATTTATTGATTAATTGTTTAATTAAAGAAACAAATCTTTCCTAAAAGTAAAAGACTTGTTTGATAAGGAAATAAATAAATTAGTTTTATTTATTTAATCAAATAAGGAGTCTTTTTATTTAGTCAAAATAAAAGAATAAAAATTAATGAGTTGGATTAGGGTTTGAAGTCTTAAAAGACATGTGTATTTGGGTGCAACACAACTCCTCTTTTGTAGAGGAAAATTGCGGCAACCCTAGTAGTATCACATGAAGAATTCGGCCACCCTAAAGGAAAGAAGGAAGAAAATTTGGCCACCTATATAAGTGCTCTTATAGATTTCGGCCAACACAATGAATGGTGCTTGAGTTTTTATTTCTTTCTTCTTCTTCTTAATTCCAAGAGAGTTTTTATTCTAAAAAGACAAAAAGGAGTGTGAGATTATTCTTTGATAGTATACTATTGCTTAATCATCAATAAGCTTGTGTATACGATATCGATCTAGGTTCACGCGAGTTTCGATCATTAGATTGAGAACTCAAAAGTGACCGGAATAATTTTTGACATTCTTTTGATTGTTTTGTGACTAACAAAAAAAAGAAAGTTTTTGTTTGGTCCATTCACAGGTTTGCAATTCAAAGAAAAGGGAGACCACGCTCCTAGGTGATCCACGTTCGTGCTCGGATTGAAGGTCTTGCGGATTACCATCGACGTAAGTCAATCGGATCACGCGACAAAAGGTAATTTACTTTTGTTAATATATATGCATGTTTATTGATTAAAAGGGTTTAAGGTTCATAAAGGAAAAAATTTTAAAAGTCACTAAATCGTTTTTAGTATCGCTTCCGCTGCGTTTACCACTTTTGTTATTATTTTTTCCCTACAATTGGTATCAGAGCCTTGGTTGAACCCTTTTAATTAATTAACGTATATATACGTGGATCTATTTCTTTTTATTGTGATTATGCATGTTTAGAAAGAGATGGCACTCTAGGTATTCAAATATATAATTACATATGATGTATGGATATGTTTTATGTGGTTTGTTATTGCTCGATTTTGGCCCTAGATTTTCAATGTAATTTTTGTTTCGGAGTTGTAACAAGAAGGGTGGTCTATTATCGCCATAATTCCTTCTTGGTAGTTGTTAGGTTTTTTTTTTTTTTATATGTGCAGTATTTTTTTAGGTTTACTGCAGTTTTTTTATTTTTTTTGTATGTGCAGTTTTTTGTTTGTAAAAATACTGCAGTGAATAAAAAAAAATAAAAAAAAAATTAATGCTGCAGTATTTATTATATATATACTGCCGTAATATGTTTAGGTCTTGAAGATTCGAAGACACGAAGCAAAACGAAGCAACCGGAACCATGAACGAGCACCGTGCGCACCCTAGGAGTGGATTGGGCTACGCATGGCAAGCCCAAGCTTGGTGGGCTGCGCACTGCAGCCCTGGAGTCCTCATGGGCTGCGCACGGCAGCCCCTTTGTGGGGTTGTGGGTCGTGAACGCCCATGGGGTTTGGGCTGAAGGATGAGCGTATGGTTGATGGGCCACCTGAAGATCTTGTATTCCTGACAATTGTAATTTACTTGTTTTTCTAGGATGGGCCAAAATTGTTGCTATTTAATTTATGCTTAAATATTACAATATTTGTTATTGTATGATAACATGACATATAGAATAGGAGTGCCACGCATATATCTCTTTTGGTATGAACATGCATTGAATGATTTAGGTATCTAAATTGGCATCTAGATAACTCGGTAAATCGTTCTATGGGATTTAATCACACGCCTTAAATAATTGAGTGGGAGAAGGTGTTTTTGTAACACCTATGGCCTCCAAGGTTAGTTGAGCTTTATTATTTATTGGTAATCCCCCCAAGGGGAGTCCATGAATGGAATTTAGCAACATACTTCCTTACAAGGATAGACTAGACAATGGACTTAAACGAGATCTACTCCCCAAGGAGGGATTTTCGTGAGAGAAAATTGAGGGTCGATATCTTGGTAACACACTCAATGTAATTTTATTGATATCCTCCCAAGAGTTCTTGTCAGTAAAATTGCAAGGCTAAAATTGAAAACGCTGGTTGTTATGTTAACAATTAGGTGGGACCTAGTCTAACTAGTAAATGGTGCGAACTCCCAAAGGAGGCGTAACATTTATGGGTGTTAGATCACCGTTGAATTTTATGATTGAGTTATTTATTTAATTCAAGATAAATATTTAAAAGTGCTTTATCATGATTATTTACTTATATATGTTTTGTTTTATTCAGAAATCATGACCCCATCACTTATGAACATCCTGAAAGATAACACTTTAACTGGAGATAATTATGTCACATGGAAAAGGAAAATTGGGTTGTTGCTGCAAAGTGAAAAACATAAGTTTGTTCTAACTACTCCTAAACCACCTGCTCCTAATAATGAATCTAGCATAATGTATAGAGATGAGTATGAGCAGTGGAAGACTTCAGATGATATGGCAAAATGTTACATTATGGCCACTATCTCCGACGTGTTGCAACAGCAGCATGAAGGAATGGAGTCCGCTGCTGATATAATGATGTCTCTAGAGGAGATGTTTGCTATGAAGTCTAGGACGACTAAGAGAGAGGCAGTGACTGCTTTTATGAATCTTAGGATGAAACCTGGACAGGCTGTGAAAGATCACATGATGAAAGTCATAGCACATCTCAACATAGCTGAACTGCATGGCGCTGAGATAGATGGTGAGACAAAGATTGATATGGTTGTCAATTCATTGTCAGATTCCTTTGATCAGTTCAAATTGGACTACACTTTGAACAAAAAGGAATACACCTTACAAGGCCTGATGCAAGATGTTCAAAGTGCTGAAAAGATCCTTGTGAAAGGCAAAGGTCAAGAGATTCATATGGTTGGTAAAGTTGCTACTGTTAAGGCCTGTCAAAAGGTCAAGAAACAACAGAAGAAAAAGCAACTTGGGCCTATCAAGAAGGAGACCAAGAAAGTAACCAAGATCAAAGGGAAATGCTTCCTTTGTGGTGAAAAGGGACATTGGAAGAGAAATTGCCCAAAGTCCTAGAACAAGAAGGAAGAAGGTAATTTGAATTATCTTGAAACATGTTTTTTGGCTGATTCTACAGATTCTTGGATCATAGACTCAGGAGCCATTAATCATGTTTGTTATTCCTTGCAGGGGTTTCAAGAAAGGAGAAAGCTGAGTAAGAATGAAATCAATTTGCGCTTGGGCAACGGAACGTTAGTGTATGCAAGTGCAGTGGGAGATATTAGAGTTTATTTGGATTCTAGAAGGCATTTAGATTTAATAGACGTTTATTATGTACCTCAATTCAAGAGGAATTTAATTTCAGTTTCTTGTTTGAATAAATTTGGATATTCGGTTACTTTTAATAAAGTTTTTATTATTAGTAAGAATGACAAAATTATTTGCCAAGGTACATTGGAAAACGGTCTATACTTTTTGCATAGAAATATCTCTCACTCGTTAGACACAGAAATAACGGAACCTAATCATAAAAGAGTAAAATTATCAACAGATGAAACCTACCTTTGGCATTTACGCTTAGGTCATATTAACCTTAATAGGATTAAAAGATTGGTATGTGACGGACCTTTGAGTGACTTAAAGGTTGATGATCTACCAACTTGTGAATCTTGTTTGGAAGGTAAAATGACCAAAAGGACGTTCTCTGCCAAAGGTGCAATAGCCACTGAATGTTTAGGATTGATACACACTGATGTATGTGGACCTATGAGCATTCAAGCTAGAGGTGGATATGAGTACTTCATCACCTTCACAGATGATTACTCGAGATTTGGTTATGTGTATCTCATGCGACATAAGTCGGATGCTTTTGACACGTTCAAAGCATTCAAAGCTGAAGTGGAAAATCAGCTTGAGAAACACATAAAAATCTTGAGATCTGATCGTGGTGGAGAATATCTATCTGGTGAGTTTCAGCAATATCTTATTGATAATGGGATAGTTTCTCAGTTTTCTGCACCAGGTACACCTCAACAGAATGGGGTAGCAGAAAGGAGAAATAGAACTCTTTTGGATATGGTTAGGTCTATGTTGAGTTATTCAACGCTTCCTATTTCTTTTTGGGGATATGCTTTACAAACTGCTATATACATTCTAAACGATGTACCATCTAAGTCTGTTCCTAAAACACAGCATGAGTTGTGGACTGGTCGCAAGCCTAGTTTACAACACTTAAGGATATTTGGTTGTCCTGCGCATGTGTTAAAAGGAAAGACAGAAAAGATGGAGTCCCGTTCAGAAACATGTATATTTGTAGGGTATCCAAAAGAAACTAAAGGATATTATTTCTATAGTCCTTCAGATCTTAAAGTATTTGTTTCGACAAATGCTAAATTTCTGGAAAAGGACTTGTTGACGGTGATTTTTGGTGATCACCAAGTCAACGACTCGTTCTCGAATTACTGCAATTTATATTTGAGTATGGTCAAAGATTGTAAAGAAATAACAAGTGATTTACGTGGTAAAACTCCAAAAGATCGGAGAAAAATCCACGGGATCGTTGCCTCTAGCAACAAAGCCAAATCCACTATGAATCACGATTACAAGATCAAGAATGACCAAGAATGATTATAAGCTTTTCAATATGATTCTCTATCTCCTGTTCTACTTTTTTTACGTACCCCCCTGTTTGTGTATAGAGGGGGTATTTATACATGTTGTTTTTAGGGTTTTAAGGTGTCCGCTAGGGTTTGGTATTGTGGTGCCCAAGTCTCAAGCGGTTTTCTAGTCCTAATTAGATTATGTTTCCTCTTTTGGCTGAGTCTGATTCTGGACGAGATTCTTTTGAAGCAGTTGGGGGGGCCTTCAGGTGCGGTAGCTCCGGAGTTTCCGACTTCAGTTGAACCGAACCGTTCTTCTTCGGAGATTCCTGCCTCTGTTGATCCGATTTCTACTCCAGGGGACAGCAACACTGAAGCTGGGCCGACTGGGAAAAGGAAGGCTTCGTTTTCTTCTGGTCGCCCTTTCCCAAAGATTCCCCGAGTAGTTGCGTATGTTAATTCCTCTTCGGAGGATGAGGGGGAGGATGATGCGAGCGTGACCCCGACGCCGGAGCAGGTCAGAGAGAGTGCTGGTGGCTCAGCCGGCCTTCCTCGGGCGGCCCCGTCCGCTGAACTCCCCGAAGGCGATGTGGGTGATATGGGCTCCTCTCCCCAAATCGATGATCCCACCCCCGAGACTATTTTCAGGGCCATGGCTTCAGGCCGAGCCTATATTGGGGAGGATCGTTGGAGTCGTCTCAGGACCGGGACTGTGTCTGACCGACTCCGCAATTTCTTCAACAGCGCTTCCTACGTGAGTGACTCTCATATGCGTCATTTCGCATTCTTCCTTTTTTTTTTATTTATATTTGTTGATTTGTTTGTTGCAGATGGTGGCCGAGATGTCTGGGGCTTGCGAAGCTGGCGAAGCCCAAGCGGAAAAAATAAGAAGGCTAGAAGCCCAATTGAAGGAGAGCGAAGATCACTGTTCTCGGGCTGAGTTAGCTCGTCAGGAGGAGGCCAGGTCGAGTGAGATGCTCGTAAATCAGTGCTTAGCACGGCAAATGGAAGCCGAGCAATGGGCATCTTCTGCTGCGGAGGAGGTCAGGACTCTGCAGGATCAACTGTCATCCACCCGGGAAGCCTTGCTTCGAGCCGAACAGAACGCCGAAGACGCCAAGTCTGCTTATGAACGTCGAATCAACGACTTGGAGTGTCAGGCCCTGACGGCCAAGGAACTGTCGAAGGGATCTAGGCTGGAAATGGAGCTACAAAGCGTTGACCGTTTTAAGAGATCTCCAGCCTATGATGCTCTGCTTCTTCGGGAGTTCCAGCGTGGAATGGTCTCGGCCGGTGAATTTTTTAAGCAAAGGAACAGGGCGACTGATCGGGCCCGGGCCAACTGGAGCCTGTCAATTAGGAAGCATGTGGATACATCCTTGGAGTCTCTCCGGATCCAAATGAAGGAGTGGCGGGCGTATTGTAGAAGTAAAGGAAAAACGCCACATCCCATGCACCTTGAGGTTCCGACCGCCGAGTCGTTCTCTACCTTTTACGCCAGTGAAAGGGCGAGTTTTAGCAACGAGATACCCGACTTGGGGCCCGTTCCTGGTACCGACTACAGTCACTGGATGGATGACGAAGAAGATGTGATCATATGGCCATCGGACGACAGTCTTCTGAGCGAGTATGTGATGGAGCCTGACCCTGATGTTGGCAGAAGCAGCTCACCACCCCCGGCGCCTTCCTCTTGATCTTCAAGCCTTTTTGTAACTATACTTGTACATCTTTCATATATACATCGTACATTGTATCTTTCTATACACTATGAATATAAGACCAAATTTTACTCTTACATTCTACTTTTTGCCGAGTATCTTATGTAACTGGCTTATCAGTTTAGACCGAGTATCTTATTTAACCGGTAACTAATTTTCGGCCGAGTATCTTATGTAACTGGCTTATTGATTTAGACCGAGTATCTTATTTAACCGGTAACTAATTTTTTGGGGTTGTTTAACCTTCACGTTGCGTCGGGGCTCGCCGCGACCATACGTTGAGGTCCTTGCACAAGTCACCTAGGACGTCTCCTGGTTTTATCTGCGCAAGGGTTCGTCGAATCGTTGGGGTACTTTGTACCGGCCAACACGACTGTGCATCTCACTAGTCTTTCTAGCGACGCTCCGAGCATTTTCCCAGTTATCCTGGTGCCTCGGTTTTGCCTTTTTGCTAAGGGACGCGTTTGCATCGCTTTAACTAGGCGGGCATGCTACTACAGCTTTTCCGCCCTTCGAGCACCACTCGTCCGCTCTTTCGCGGCCTTATAGCGCTCGACTTTTTCGGCATTTATTCGGTCGCCTTGAGTGACCTCCATTGAAATATTGCTCATGGATTTTATTGATTCCGCCACATCGTATTTGCAACTGAACTTTATTAGATGATCATGAACATGAAATTAATAAATAAATCTGAAATTTCAACGCAGAAACTAAAAACTGAGCTAAAGCAGAATAAATAAACTGTAGAACCATAACCGGATTCTTTTAGGGATAGAAGATCTTCAGATATTGTGCGTTGCATGGTCGGGGTACCAGGCCACCTTCTGGTCGGGCTATCATGTAGGCCCCGTGCCCTACGATTCTCTTGATGATATATGGCCCTTCCCATTTGTCGGCGAGGGATCCTGATGATTTATCCTTGGTATTCGGTGATACTCTCCTCAGCACTAGATCCCCGAGTTGGAATCTCCACTCCCGAACATGGGAGTTGTAGTACCTAGCGGCCCTTTGTTGGTATGCGGAATTTCTTACTTGTGCTGCGTCTCTGATTTCTTCAAGCTCGTCTAGGTTCTGCTGCAGCATGTCTATATTGTGCTCGGGACTGTATAGCTGGACCCTGGGGGATGTGAAAGTAGTTTCTGCTGGGATAACAGCTTCTGTCCCGAATGCCAGCGCGAAAGGAGTTTCCCCTGTGGAAGACCTCACAGTTATTCGGTATGCCCATAGCACCTCAGGCAGTTTGTCTGCCCAGCCACCTTTCTTTGCCTCTAGCTTTGCCTTCAATGTGTGCTTGATTACTTTATTCACGGCCTCTGTTTGGCCATTGGTTTGAGGATGAGCAGGCGATGCGTAGTAGTTTGCGATCTTGAACTCTTCACACATTTCTCTGAACTTCTTATTATCGAATTGAGTCCCATTGTCTGTTATGATGATGCTCGGGATCCCAAACCGATATATTATATTCTTTTTAACGAAGCTGGTAGTGTTTGCCTCGGTGATGTGTACAAGTGCTTCTGCCTCTGCCCATTTGGTAAAATAATCCACTGCTACAATAGCATGTTTGGCTCCTCCCTTCGTTCCTGTGGGCATTGGTCCTATCAGGTCGAGTCCCCACATGGCAAAGGGCCAAGGCGAGGTTAAGCTTCTGAGCAACTCTGGGGGTCGCCGAATGTCATTTGCTACTCTTTGGCATGTTTCGCAACTTTCTGCGAATTGCTGCGCTTCCGCGAACAGAGTCGGCCAATAGAACCCTTGCCGGAGTATCTTGTGTGCTAAGCTTTTACCCCCAGTGTGGTTCCCACATACTCCACTGTGGATACTTCTCAGGATCTCTCCAGTCTTCTCACCGGAAATGCATCTCTGCAATACCTTCGAGAATCCTCTCCTATATAATTCTCCTCTCAGAATCGTGTACCGGGCTGACCTGTATCTGATGCGTTTAGCTTCCACAGCATCCTCCGGTAGTATGTTCTCCTCCAAGTACTTTCTGAGTTGGTATGTCCAGTCGCCCGGGCTAGGTCGGATCTCTGCTATTATGATTTCCTCGGGTTCCGCTGTACTTGGTTTAGTCAGGTGCGCCACTGGTATTGCTTTAGATCTGATGCTTGTGGTGGCTGAAGCTAATTTGGACAAAGCATCTGCCTTTTCGTTCTCTTCCCGAGGGATCTGAGAGATTCTGTATGCTTTGAACTTTTTAAGTAGTCTTTTTGCAATGTCCAAATAAGCTATCATGTGCTCTTCCCTGGCCTGGTATTCATTCAGTACCTGATGGACCACTACCTGTGAATCACTGTAAACTTCCAGCTCATCTGCCCCTAGTGCTATGCAGACTCTCAGACCGGCCAGCAAGGCTTCATATTCTGCTTGGTTGTTGGTTGCCTTGAAATCGAACCTCATGGCACATTCTACAGTATCCCCCTCGGGGGTCGTTATGACTATTCCTGCCCCGCTGCCATGCGTGTTCGATGACCCATCTACATGTAATTTCCACTGGATTTTAGTAGTCTGTTCATCTTCCATTGCCCTCCTTACCTCGGCGTCTGGCTCGGTGAATTCTGCTATAAAGTCGGATACCGCCTGCCCTTTGATGGCCGTTTTGGTGTGTATCTGATGTCGTATTCGCTGAGCTCTACCGCCCACTTGGTCAGCCTTCCTGACACTTCTGGCTTTTGAAGAATGAGTTTCAGCGGGCAGTCTGTATATACCTCTATTGTATGTGCTTGGAAATATGGCCTTAGCTTCCTGGCCGATGTGATCAGAGCTAACGCTATTTTTTCTGCCGGCGAGTATCTGGTTTCCGCCGCTAACAACGCTTTGCTTGTATAGTACACTGGCTTTGTATTCCTTCCTCCAGTCGGATCAACACCGAACTCGTCGCCACCTCGGTGACCGAGAGGTATAAGTATAATGTTTCTCCCACCACCGGTTTTGAAAGGATTGGTGCTCTCCCCAGATATTCTTTTAATTTTTGAAAGGCTTCTTCACACTCTGTACTCCATTCGAGCCCTTTCCCCTTTTTTATTGCTTTAAAGAATGGGGCGCATTTGTCTGTTGACTTGGCTATAACCGATTGAGTGACGCGAGACATCCCGTTAGCCTCTGCACATCTTTTAGCGTCCTGGGTGAAGCCATTCCTTCTAGTGCTTTGATCTTCTCAGGATTTACTTCGATTCCCCTCTGGTGCACCTGAAAGCCTAAAAACCTTCCCGAAGGTACTCCGAACACACACTTGCTTGGGTTGAGCTTCATCTGATACTTTCTTAGGACGTCGAAGGTTTCCTTCAAATCCTCCGCGTGTTTTTCTGCCGTGGTGCTCTTAGTCAGCATATCATCCACATAAACCTCCATATTTTTTCCAATCTGCCGAGCAAACATCCTGTTTACTAGCCTCTGGTATGTTGCCCCGGCGTTTTTCAATCCGAATGGCATTACTTTGTAGCAATATAAACCCTGGTCCGTGGTAAACGACGTCTTTTCCTCATCTGCCGTATTCATCCGGATCTGATTGTATCCCGAGTAGGCGTCCATGAAGCTTAACAATTCATGTCCCGCTGTCGCATCTACCAACTGGTCGATCCTCGGTAGTGGGAAACTATCTTTTGGGCAAGCTTTGTTCAAGTCTGTAAAGTCTACACACATCCTCCATTGCTTGTTCTTTTTCTTGACCAACACCACATTGGCCACCCACTCCGGATACTTGACTTCCCTTATCGACCCCGCGGAAAGTAGCTTTTCTACCTCCTTCTTGATTGCGACGCTTCTTTCTGGATTGAATAGTCTTCTTTTTTGTACCACGGGTCGGAACTCGGGGTCGGTGGAAAGATGATGTGAAATCACCTTCGAGTCTACCCCCAGCATATCTTCATGGCTCCAAGCGAAAACATCCTTGTAATTTCTCAGTAGCGCAATAAGTGCGGTTTTGACATGTACGCTCAAACTTGCCCCTACCTTCACTGTCCTACCTGGATCCTCAGGGTCTAGTGCCACCTCTTGGGTTGGCTCGTCTTCCCTATCCTCCGGTCCTTCTCTGGGATCCAACTCAAAATCTTTCGGCACTTCTGCCTGTTCTTCAGGTTCTCTATCCTCTTGCTGGACTGTTACCATGTATACCTGGCGTACCTCCCTATCTCTATATAGTGATAAGTTTGCTCTACGGGCCATCTCTTGTGACCCTTTGACCACTCCCACACCATATTCGGTCGGGAATTTCATCATGAGGGCATAAGTTGCTGTCACCGCCTTGGCTTTATTCAAAAATGGTCGGCCCAGTAGAGCATTATACGGCCAGTTTTCCGTATCTACCACCACAAAGTCGAGCAGCACTGTTTTCTGGCAAGGGGCTTTTCCGATCTTCACAGGTAGCTTAACCGTGCCGAGTGACCTCACTTCGACCCCTCCAAATCCTCTAAGGGGTGTGGGAAAGGGCTGTAGGTCTTTCCTGTCTAGCCTCAGCTGGTCATATACTTCTGCACTAAGAATGTCTGCCGAACTCCCATTGTCGATCAGAATTCGATGAACTTCTCTATGGCCGATCCGAGCGCTGACCACCAGTGCGTCATTTGGCCTAACATCCACTCCGTGTGAGTCGGCCTCTGTGAACACGATCGGGTCCCAGCCCTCCTTGATTCTTTTCGGGTCGGGCTCAATAGAATTGACGTCCAGGTCTCTCCGTGCCTCCATAGCTTCCCGAATCTCCTGGGTTCTTTCCCTGTTACTCTTGCCCGTTGCTGGACCTCCGAAGATGGTGTTAATTGCTCCTTGATCCTCAGCTTTCTTGGGACTAAGTTTTCTTGCCTGTCCGTCCTGTCGGCTGTCTTTCTGTCCATCTGCCCTGTCCGTCTTTTTGAAAACAATGTCCTTCAAATGCCCTTCCCTAATAAGAGTCTCGATATGATCCCTTAGCTGGAAACACTTGGATGTCTCGTGCCCATTCTCTTTGTGGAAACGGCAATATTTGGTGGTGTCCCTCCGAGCATATGTCGATTGCTTAGGTGGTTCTTTGGACATGTTCTTCTCTTCTAGGATTGCCAGGACTTCTTCTTGATCTTTCTTCAACGGGGTATAATTTGTATATCGGCCCTGGAACTTCTGCCGTGGTTGATCGGTTTTTGGGTCGTATGCTCGTCGTCCATCCCGACCATCCCGTGCCTTATTTTTCTGCTTGTCACCTTTGGTATCGGGCATCTTGGTCTGGTCCTTGGTTTTGGATCCCTCTGGGCGACCGCCATGTACGAAGTAACCTCCTGTGCAATTTCCTCTTCTTCGGCCAAGGCGTAACCTCCTGCCATGTCCATCATATCGGCATAGCTGGTTAGTCGAGCTCTTCTGAGGTCAAAGGACAATTGGCCATTCTGAAGGTTGTTAATGAACGCGGCAATTATTGCTTCGTCGTTTGCACTTCCGATCTCGGACACTTCCTGACCGAACCTTCCCAGATATTTCTTCAGAGACTCGTCTTTTCCCTGTTTGAGTTGGGATAAATGAGCCAATGACTTTTTCCTGTGTACATTCCCGAGGAACTGCCTTGAGAAAGCCTTGCTCAGTTCGCCGAAGCTACTTATGCTTGCTGCTGGCAACCTTCCAAACCACCGGGAGCCTAGATCCCCAAGAGTTTGAGGAAAATTCAAACATAGTAGTGCATCATTATGGACATATTGCGCCATAGCGCTCCTATACCTCCGGACATGCTCTTTTGGGTCAGTATCCTTCTTGAACAGCTCGATGTGGGGCATTCTGAATCTTTCTGGGAAAGGCATCCTCAAAACCCCATTGGTAAAAGGGCTTCCGGATTCATCGTCTGACAGCTCATTACGCCCATACCGCCTGACCAAAGCATCCATTTGCCGACGATTATTTTGAACTTCCCGGGTGAGGCTCTGTATAAGTATGTCTCTGTCCCCTTCAGGTTCTCCTGACGCATCGAAGTTCTGGCTTATGGTCAGTTTTTGGCCCCTTTCCTCGAGATTCAACTCTCTATGATCTCGGTTTAGGCCATGCAGTCGGACTGTACCCCTTTGGCGCTTGCGATGATGGTTCTGCTCACTTTCTTCAGAGGATGACCGGTCTCTCCGGTGGCCACGCCTCCTGGGGCGGTCTCGATCTCCGGCTACCCGATCTTGATAGTACTCTTTGTCGGAATCATTCCCCTCTCTGCGCTCCCTACTTCTCCTGGCTACTCTTTCAGATAGCATCTCTGGTCTGCCTGTAGGATCTTGCCTCGCCTTTGGGGGTGCATCAGGGGTTGGTATCACCACCGCGGAGCGCAGTCTTGCTGTCTGCTGGCTTGGGGCGGACAGTTCATGAGGTGACATCAATCCTTCCGTAACAGAGAGATCAATTCCCTGCCTTGCTGCGTCTGATATGAGTTGTTGTAGAGAAGCACGGAGTCGCTGCGTGATTTCTTCATTCGCTGTAGGTAAACGTTGAATTCCAGCCAGGGCAGCTGACTGGTTTACCGTCGTCAAAGTTGCATCCGCCGTATTGAGCGCGGTGTCATCTTCCAACTCGTTACTTGGCACGCCCTGACTGTACCTGGAATCGCTACCATCTCCGTCGCCAGCCATTGTTGTCACAAAGTTCTGGGTCCCCCTCCTTCTAGCGCCAATTGTTGACGGTGATTTTTGGTGATCACCAAGTCAACGACTCGTTCTCGAATTACTGCAATTTATATTTGAGTATGGTCAAAGATTGTAAAGAAATAACAAGTGATTTACGTGGTAAAACTCCAAAAGATCGGAGAAAAATCCACGGGATCGTTGCCTCTAGCAACAAAGCCAAATCCACTATGAATCACGATTACAAGATCAAGAATGACCAAGAATGATTACAAGCTTTTCAATATGATTCTCTATCTCCTGTTCTACTTTTTTACGTACCCCCCTGTTTGTGTATAGAGGGGGTATTATACATGTTGTTTTTAGGGTTTTAAGGTGTCCGCTAGGGTTTGGTATTGTGGTGCCCAAGTCTCAAGCGGTTTTCTAGTCCTAATTAGATTATGTTTCCTCTTTTGGCTGAGTCTGATTCTGGACGAGATTCTTTCTCCTTTATTCGCGGGAGAACTGCTTGTTTCCTTGTTAAACTCTAATAGTCCACATCGTTGCTTATCGTGGATGTGCTGGTCGCTGATTATGATTGGCATACGAATGTTGGTGACTATCTCATTGATTCCCGAGTATGTATGCCCGAGTATGCCCGAATGTGCCCGAGTGAGATTTGCTGCCCGAGTTGATCGTCTTCGTTTGTGGTCGGACTACTTACTCCTTTTTCCGAGTAGGTTATCGTGGGAGGTTTCTGCTCCATAAGTTGACTTATCTTGACTCTTGCTTTCCTGGCCTTTCGTGCTGATGACGTGTCCTTCACCACTAATTTTTACCTATAACAGGACTATATGAATGATTTGTGCCTAGAAGTAGAATTGTCCTGAATGAGATGTCAGGAGATACAATTCCACGAGAGGTTACACAACCTAACCCAATTGTAAGTTCCGATCCAACACAAAATCAACAATCTACCATTCCTCGACGTAGTGGGAGGGTTAGAACACAACCCGAAAGATACATCGGTCTAGGAGAATTAGTGGAGAATCTCCCGGACGACGATGATCCCTATACGTACAAGGAAGCTATGGAGGATGTTGATAGTCGCCATTGGCAAAAGGCAATGCAATCCGAGATTGAATCTATGTTCGATAACAAAGTCTGGTCCCTTGTAGACTTGCCTAAAGGGATAAAACCCATTGGGTGCAAGTGGGTATACAAGAGGAAAAGAGGTATGGATGGAAAGGTGGAAACCTTTAAAGCTAGATTGGTAGCTAAAGGGTATACACAGAAAGAAGGTATCGATTACGAGGAAACCTTCTCTCCTGTGGCCATGCTTAAATCCATTAGGATACTCTTATCCATTGCAGCATCTTTAGATCTAGAGATTTGGCAAATGGACGTCAAGACAGCTTTCCTAAATGGAAGTCTTGACGAAAGCATCTACATGATGCAACCAGAGGGATTCATTGAAAAGGGCCAAGTGGATAAGGTATGCAAGTTGCAGAAATCCATATATGGATTAAAGCAAGCATCCAGATCCTGGAACATAAGGTTTGATCAAGCTGTCAAAGGTTTTGGATTTATTCAGAATCCTGACGAACCTTGTGTATACAAAAGGATTAAAGGCGACAAGTTGGTTTTCCTGATTCTTTATGTTGATGATATACTACTCATTGGAAACGATGTAGGTGTATTGACATCAGTAAAAGAATGGTTAGCAAAACAATTTGATATGAAGGACTTAGGAGAAGCAAGTTTTATTCTAGGTATCCAAGTAATAAGGGATAGAAAGAATAGAACGATTGCATTATCCCAAGCTTCATACATAGATAAAATCTTGTCTAGGTTTTCCATGCAGGATTCCAAGAAAGGTATGTTACCTTTCAGACATGGAATCAAGCTTTCTAAGGAACAAGTTCCTAAGAATGAGCATGAAGAGCAATTCATGAGTAGAGTTCCATATGCCTCGGCAGTTGGAAGTCTCATGTATGCAATGCTCTGTACTAGACCAGATATTTGTTTTGCTGTTGGCATAGTTAGCAGGTTTCAATCGAAACCTGGTCCTGATCACTAGACGGCAGTCAAGCATATTTTCAAGTATCTTAAGAGAACGAGAGATAATATGCTTGTATACTCTGGAGGGGATTTGGTTCCCGTTGGGTATACAGATTCTGATTTCCAATCAGATTCTGACTCCAGAAAATCCACATCAGGGGCTGTGTTACTATTGGAGGAGGAGCAGTTATATGGAGGAGTATCAAGCAATCTTGTATAGCTGATTCCACTATGGAAGCTGAGTATGTTGCTGCATGCGAAGCTGCCAAAGAGGCTGTTTGGCTCCGCCAATTCTTGATTGACTTAGAAGTGGTTCCTAGTGCGAATAAGCAGATCACTATCTACTGTGACAACAGTGGAGCAGTGGCTAATTCGAAAGAACCAAGAAGTCACAAGAGAGGTAAACACATTGAAAGAAAGTATCATCTTTTAAGGGAGATTGTTCAAAGAGGTGACGTGACGATTACCAAAATCGCGTCAGCAGAAAATCTAGCGGATCCCTTCACAAAGGCTCTACCTCAGAAGAGTTTTGATGGGCATCTAGAGAACATGGGCTTGAGAGATATGACACATTTGCTATAGCAGCAAGTGGGAGATTGTTAGGATTATGCTCAATAGCAATAGTGTAATAGTTGTATTGACAATATTTTCATATTAATAAAGATGATTTCTAGGTTTAACAAATCGTATAGCATTTATAGTTTATATTATAATTGTCAAAGTAAATAATCATAAGGTCTAAAGACTATGAGAAAAGAAGAATTGCTCGTACATCTGGATATGTATGTAGGTAGACACAATTCTTTAGTTAGTCTTGAATAATGTTCACAACTTAAGTTAAAGGTTGGGCACCTTTATCTTGTTAAAGTTGTAGAATTTTTTGCTAGCATTTGAGTGGGATCAAATGAGATATGATGAGTCTAAAATCATCGAGTGTCTTCGAGCAAAAGGATCTAGTGAACTGGGTGCATTGAACTGGATCACAATGAAATACTTTATCTAGAACCGTCAGTAGATAATAGTCTTTTCATTATCAGGACAATCGGAGAGTCTATCTTAATCCTGAGATAAATGATGGACTTATGGTTGCAAGTGATATCATTTGAGTTATCAATGAGTACGATTATATCGCATAGTCTATCCTCGATAGTTTGGTGAGTATTCATTTGTTAATCGATAGAGGACTTCATTTATAGATATGGACATCGTGGCTCCATTTATTAAATAGAGTATAATATCATCATATGGATGTTTTGAGGTAATTGGATATTAAATCTCAACTGTTGAGTTTTCGATAGTGTCTATTGAAACATGGCTTCTAGGACAAGTCAAAATATCCAAGTTCAAAACTGTGGTCATATGAGTAAATATGGTAACTTGGAGAGTTATAGGCGGTCTATGAACTCTTGGCGATTACTGATATTAATCACGAGGATACACTATCTCCAATATGATTGTCTAGGGTATGAATGAGGACATCTTCCTTATTCTATCTTTATTTAAGAGTTCAATTTTAGCTCTTTAGTGGAATGAGTTAAAATTAATAGGATCGACCTAAGTGAATCATTTGTTGATTGTGATTAGGTTTGTCTATTGAAGCTTAAATTTAGATGGCCGCCAAGATCCCCAATCCACACGGACTTGCATGGATCACTTGATATATTCTACCGGACCAATTTAAGGGTCCATCTAGAATTGCATTTAATATATTAAGAATATAATTTGCACATTAAGTAATGGCTGCTCAATTATATTAATATATTAATGAAAGACATGTGGGCTTGTTTCTTTTAGTAAGAATGGGTCTGGTTCACATGTGGGCTTTTTATTTAAAGTCCAATGGATTAAATGAAATAAAAATAATATTAGGCCCAATCTTATACAAGTGGGGCGCAAGGTTAATGTTTTAACCTAAAATATTATTTTGTTTCATTTGTTTTAATTAAATAAGAATTAATTAATTTATTGATTAATTGTTTAATTAAAGAAACAAATCTTCCTAAAAGTAAAGACTTGTTTGATAAGGAAATAAATAATTAGTTTTATTTATTTAATCAAATAAGGAGTCTTTTTATTTAGTCAAAATAAAGAATAAAAATTAATGAGTTGGATTAGGGTTTGAAGTCTTAAAAGACATGTGTATTTGGGTGCAACACAACTCCTCTTTTGTAGAGGAAAATTGCGGCAACCCTAGTATATCACATGAAGAATTCGGCCACCCTAAAGGAAAGAAGGAAGAAATTTGGCCACCTATATAGTGCTCTTATAGATTTCGGCCACACAATGAATGGTGCTTGAGTTTTTATTTCTTTTCTTCTTCTTCTTAATTCCAAGAGAGTTTTTATACTAAAAAGACAAAAAGGAGTGAGATTATTCTTTGATAGTATACTATTGCTTAATCATCAATAAGCTTGTGTATACGATATCGATCTAGGTTCACGCGAGTTTCGATCATTAGATTGAGAACTCAAAAGTGACCGGAATAATTTTTGACATTCTTTTGATTGTTTTTGTGACTAACAAAAAAAGAAAGTTTTGTTTGGTCCATTCACAGGTTTGCAATTCAAGAAAAGGGAGACCACGCTCCTAGGTGATCCACGTTCGTGCTTGGATTGAAGGTCTTGCGGATTACCATCGACGTAAGTCAATCGGATCACGCGACAAAAGGTAATTTACTTTTGTTAATATATATGCATGTTTATTGATTAAAAGGGTTTAAGGTTCATAAAGGAAAAAATTTTAAAAGTCACTAAATCGTTTTTAGTATCGCTTCCGCTGCGTTTACCACTTTTGTTATTATTTTTTCCCTACAGTTGGTGAGCCATGGGCCCCACGACCTGGAGCAGCCTCTGCTCCCGTGTGGCCACACGCCCCCCATGGCCAGGGGCTGATGTTGCCACACCTGATTGGCTGCCTTGGCCCTTCTCTCTCTCCTATTTCTTCCCTCTCTCTCTCCATTTTGAAATGAAAAGAAAAAGTTTCAGTTTCCCGCAATACAATTCTCTCCAATTTTTAGATTTTCAAAACACCATATCTTCCTCATCCGGAGTCGGATTTGAGTGATTCAAGTTGGAGAGTGTTCGTCATTTCCAGTGGTTGAACACTGATTTCCGAACCAGCTGCAGAATCCGAGTAATGGTCTCAACTTTGGGATTTCTTGCTTTTTGACCTTCCATTTGCTTGGGTTTCTTCTTCTTTATCTATGTTTATGTTTAGTAAAAGCTATTGAGAAAGATAGCTTGATTATCATTCTAATTGAAAGTCAATTTGTGGACTAATGTTGACTAGATTCTATGATTCTAGGTTTTACATATGTTTATGAGTTGTATTGTGATTAGAATGGCATCTTATGTTGTTTGGAACATAATTGAATTAATTTTGGTGTTAAATGACCTTGAGATTTGATTTGATCCTTTGATTGAAGAAAGGATTTGTGTGTATTTGTTTGTGATTTAGAGAATATAGTTTTGATTGATGTAAATCTCAAAACCTTGCTCTATATTTTTGACTAGTATATTGATTGATTTTAATCTCATATATCTAGCATTTAATTGTATATTGATAACATCTTGAATTTGTACTTCATGAACATATTGTGATTCAAGTGTTATATATGTGAATGAGACTTTGAGTGTATGTGTTAGGTGTTTCACATACTTAGGTTTCTATTCATGTATTTTTGCATCTAGACTTGATTACTTGTGATATCACATGTTTAGGTCTATTGTGCCATAGAATGTATTGATCACATGTTCTATGTTGTATTGATTGTTTGCATCATTTGCATTCACATGATCACACTAGGAAGTCCTTGTAAAAGGCATGAAGTCTTGGTTAGAGTCGGGGTGACTCGGATAGCCAAGCAAGAAGTCTTGCCTAGAGTCGGGATGACTCGTAGGTAAGCAAGGAGTCATGGCTAGAGTCAGGAGGACTCGGATAGTCATGCATGGGAGGCTCCCTAGAGGCAAGAGTGCCTTGGATAGGGAGTTGGCTATTGTATTGGTAGGCCTAGGCGTATGGTTAGACATAGACTCCGATAGAGCGGGTACATGGGAGGTGTATGCACTCTTGAGGAATTTCTAATCTACCATCGATGTTGGTTGTGTGTGGTGTCCATATATGGTGGTTTCGCATCATTGAGGGATTTCACACTTTCCAATAGGGTTGGGTAGACTTAGGCTTCACTAGGTTGGGAGCTAAAGATTAGTCACTTTGTGAATGTTTTATGTTTACTTTCCAATTATAGTACCCAATGGTTGTAGTTCAACCCGTGGATGTTTCCTCCTTGGAGGTTTTACCACGTTAAAAAATCTCATGTGTCATTCTTTCTATCTCTCTTTTATATATGTTTATGTGTATGTTTTAATCTTGTGGTACAATATTCACTTGTGATATATTTGGAAGCAAGATTGTGTAAAGTGTGATTTGTAATCAATATTCATTTTGATCATTTTTGTATATACAATTCATTTGTGTAAATATAATTCTCTTATTCTTGATTCTTTTGTATAGATGTATTAATACATGTATCCTTTGTTTTGATTTTAATATATTTCCTTCATTAGCAAGTTGTAGTAGTTTTACTTAGTGTACTTACATTGTAATATTCAAAGTACAACTTGTGGAATTTGATCTTAATTGAATATCTTGTATATGAGATACATTGTTTGTTGATATATGTTTTGTAGACTAAGGGTGGTGAATTGAGCATACATGTGTTAATTGTTTTCTCATAACAATCATGTTTAAGGTTAATTTGTATGCTCACCAAGGTTTTGACATAAGTCACGAAAGAGTTTTTAAAACTAGTGCGTCAACCTATTCACCCCCCCTCTAGGTTGTTTAGTATAACCTTGTAGGTATTTCACTCCTGTAAGTTTTCTTCATGTTAAATGCTTTCTTCCTACCTTCTTCTGTTAAAAATGGCCTCACCATCAAAGATCCCAGCTTCTGCACCAGTCGTCCCTGCCTCTGACCTTCCCTTGGTTTCACCAAATCCTCTGCCTGCCTCCTTAAATCCTCCTGATAGCCTCGACGAGCTGCTGAGCATGGAGCGGGTGGAATCAGACGAGAGTTCCCTGACATCCAAAGGAAGGAACGCGGTCGGATGAAGGCGATGTTGGTGATAAAATCCCTCTTAAGTGTCGCCGCTCTGAGGGAAACTTTAAAACGGGTTGGGTTCTGGCTCCAAACCCGAAGTCCCAGTCCATATAGTCGATGAGGAAGATGTGGATACTGATGATGAGGTGGAGGAGGGGAGCATCTTGGCTATTAGCCTAGCTGAGGTTCAAACCGGCCCTCTATCTTCCTTCCATGATGGCTGGTTATCCCGATTCTATTTGCACAGCCGTCACTCTTACTAGGTTGAGAAGAACATATAGGATCCTAGACCATATCTCTTTGTCTCTTCCTCATCGAGGTTTCGACGTTTATACCCCCTCTGCAGGTCGCCTGTTAATTCACGTAGCTGCTTTCGAGTGCGGGGTTCGACTCCCTCTTCACCCTTCGCTCCGAAGACGCTTGTAGCTTTGGAGCTAGCCCCTCTTCAAATTTCTCCCAGGTTCTGGAAGAACCTGATGGGATTCTTTGTGCTCTAAGAGAGCATGTGAAGAGATATCTGCAGGGAAACGGGTCTTGACGAGATTCGCTTTATCTACCAGGTAGCCATTTGTCACCCCGGGGTCAATTTTATTTGAGGCCTAAAAAAAATGAAGTTCATTATGCCCGGGGCGAACGTGAAATACAATCAATCGTGGAAGAATGAATGGATCGTGGTCAAGGAGATTAGAGCCACTCGGTGCATATTGGAAGGACTGAGTATCCGGTCCCCACCCGGTTCTCCCACCGAGATAAATGGACCACCAGGGTTCTCTCTTCTGAGTCCAGAGGGATCCTGACGAGGATCCAGGATCGGGGTTACATGAACATGCAGTATCCTTCCTGTGACCCCTTCAAATGACCCGACTAAAGAGGTATCTGAGGATATCTGTCGCCGATCCAGGTAGATGGTTGTGCCTTGTTTGATATATATTATATTCTCTTCTTTTTAACATTTGTGGGGAAAAAAAAATCGTAGTACACGCAGCGGAAGCGAGACTAAAAAGAGATTTAGTATATTTTAAAATTTTTCCGATGATGAACCTTAACCCTTTAAATTAATTAAACATACATATAAAGTAACAAAAAGTAGAATACCTTTTGTCGCGTGATCCGATTGACTTACGTAGATGGTAATCCGCAAGATCTTCAATCCTAGCACGAACATGAATCACCTAGGAGCGTGGTCCCATTTTCTTTGAATTGCGTACCTGAGAATGGATAAACAAACTTTCTTTTTCTTTTTGTTAGTCACAAAACAACCAAAAGACTACAAAGATTATTCCGGCACTTTTGATTTCTCAATCTAATGATCGAAACTCGCGTGAACCTAATTCGATGTTGTACACACAAGCCTATTGATGAACAATCAATTAGTGTACTATCAAAAGAATAATCTCTTCTCTCTTTTTTGTCTTGGCAGAATAATCAAACACTTTTCTATGAGTATGAGAAGTAGAAGAAATTTATTCAGTAAAAACTCTTAAGTGGCCGAACCCTATAGCTTGTATTATATAGGGTGGCCGAATTTTACTTCTCCTTTCCTTTAGGGTTGCCGAAATCTACATGTGATTCTATTAGGGTTGGCCGAAAATCCTCTATAAAAAATTTGTGCTTTACCCTAATTCCCATCAACTTTAAACTCCTAACCCTAATACAACTCATAAGTGTTTTTATTCCTTTTATTGACTTAATAAAAGACTTTCCTATTTGATTAAATAATAAAACTTATTATTTATTTTCTGACCAAATAAGTCTTTTACTTTTAGTATACTACTACCAATAGTTAACTCTAGGAAATATATTTCCTGATCAGAAAAAGATTTTGTTTCTTAATTAATAATTAATTAATTAATTAATTAATTTACTCATTTAATCAAACAATAAAATAAATATATTTTTAACTAATTACATAGCCTTGCCGCCCCACATTATATATATGAGCCAAATATTATTTCCTTATTTTATTTAATCCATTGGACTTTAAATAAAAAGCCCACATGTGAACCAGACCCATTCTTACTAAAAGAAACAAGCCCACATGCCTTTCATTAATATATTATATAATTGACCAGCCCATTAAACAAATAATGTGCAAATTATATTCTTAATATATTAAATGCAATTCTAGATGGACCCATAAATTGGTCCGGTAGAATATATCAAGTGATCCATGCAAGTCCGTGTGGATTGGGGATCTTAGCGGGCTATCTAATTTAAGCTTCAATAGACATAACCTAATCATAATCAACAAATGATTAACTTAGGTCCAATCCATTAATTTTAACTCATTCCACTAAAGAGCTAAAATTGAACTCTTAAATAAAGATAGAATAAGAAGATGTTCCTCATTCATACCCTAGACAATCATGTTGGAGATAGTGTATCCTTGTGATTAATATCAATAATCGCCAAGAGTTCATAGACCGCCTATAACTCTCCAAGTTACCATATTTACTCATATGACCACGTTTTGAACTTGGATATTTTGACTTGTCCAGAAGCCATGTTTTCAATAGTCACTATCGAAACTCACGTTGAGATTTAATATCCAATTACCTCAAAACATCCATATGATGATTTATACTCTCATTTAATAAATGGAGCCACGATGTCCATATCTATAAATGAAGTCCTCTATCGATTAACAAATGAATATTACCAAACTATCGAGGATAGACTATGCTATATAATCGTACTCATTGATAACTCAAATGATATCACTTGCAACCATAAGTCCATCATTTATCTCAGGATTTAGATAGACTCTCCAATTGTCCTGATAATGAAAAGACTATTATCTATTGACGGTTCTAGATAAAGCTTTTCATTGTGATCCAGTTCAATGCACCCAGTGCACTAGATTCTTTTACTCAAAGACACTCCGATGATTTTAGACTCATCATATCTCATTTGAGCCCACTCAAATGCTAGCAAAAGAATTCTACAACTTTAACAAAATAAAGGTGCCCAACCTTTAACTTAAGTTGTGAACATTATTCAAGACTAACTAAAGAATTGTGTCTACCTCATACATATCCAGATGTACGAACAATTCTTCTTTTCTCATAGTCTTTAGACCTTATGATTATTTACTTTGACAATTATAATATTAAACTATAAATGCTATAAGATTTGTTAAACCAGAAATCACTTTATAATATGAAAAAGATTGTCAATTACAATATTACACTCTTGCTATTGAGCATAATTCTAACAGGGTTTGCATCGGGGTCCCATCTCCCAACACCCACTTCTCCTCCCACTTTATTACAGGCTCAGAGAACTGCTGAGGCAGAAGGTCAGGAATCTCTCTCTACTCAAGAAAATATGGGGCAGCATTATGATGATCCTATTAAGGCAGCGGATCCTCTCTTTCCAGCAGGTGCTTCTGGAGTGAAGAAATTCAGGCTGCTGCTGGAACTAAGGCGATCGAGGAGGTGGATGGAGCCGGGCAGGAGGGGCAAACAGGGAGAGGCAGCGGGATGCATAACTTCATTTGTGTCGTTTCATCATCATTTTTGTATTCATCCTTATTTTTGTAGCCCGGAAAATGGGGGTTGGGCACCCTGATTGATTGAATGAAGACTTTATCTTTTTGCAATTGCACTATCTTGCTTGCAACATAAGCCTACTTGTAAAATTTATTTCCTGGTAGAGGATGATACTTGTATGTTTGCCTGTGACCTAAATAAAATTTACTTGGAACATTGTAATCAGTTTAGCCCCCCCCCCCCCCCCCCAGCTCGCTCAGCTGGAAATGGGAGAATCCATATTAGCGTTATCCTTTGGAAGCAATCTTTGGATGTAGTCCCCTTGTAGAATCCTGATTTGAACATTGTGGATCTGGAAATTTGATGAAACCTTCTCAAGGGATCCTGATGATGGATTTATCCTGATTGACTACCCACCAGGCTTTCTCACAAATGGAAATTTCCTGCATGAATTCCTGGTGGAATTAAATATCTGGCATCTTGAGAATGTGGCCTGTTTCCTCGTTGCTTTGTCCTGTTAGGCAACTAGGGCCATTTGATACTAGGATCCCCATGTGCGATATGGAGTAGTGAGGTATCAAGCATCCCGATTAGGTACGTCTTGATTTTTTGGCGATCTGTCCTGGTAGGCAATTAAGGCTACTTTAGCACCAGGATTCTCCTAGAGAGGGGGATTCCCCGTCCAAGGCTTCAAGAGATCCATGTGTCTCCTGGTCTTGATAAGGCATAGACTAGCAGGAGACTACACCTCTTATGCGTTCACACCAGATCCTTCCTAGAGGAGGGTATACCCCGACCAAGGCAGCAGGAATCCCATGTGGCCTTTCCTGGTCTTGAGGCGCTCAAACAAATGGCGAAAACTTGCTGGACGAACTCAAGAATGTAGGAGAAAAAAACTGACTTTATTGAATTTCTCAGAAAACGATTACAAAGCAAAAACGGGGTACATATATCAGAATTACCAACCGAGATAACATTCTTCTTCAAACTTTTAAGGGTAAAACCTTTTTAGATGATCAGCATTCCAAGTATGATCCAACGAGTAACCGTCCATGTCTTCCAACTTGTATGCCCCCCTACGTACCACTAACCTTTATCAGGCCTTCCCAGTTGGGGCCAGTACCCCGTCAGACCTCTTCCAGGTATTCTGGGTTACCTTCCTCAGGACTAGGTCCCCTTTTTTGAAGTTTCGGGTTTTCACCTTTCTATTGAAACATCTGGCTATCTTGCTTTGGTAAGCCACTATCCGCTCAGCAGCTTTATCTTACTTTTCTTCGAGGAGGTCTAGATTGGCTCTTAATTTCCTTTCATTTTCTTCTAACTCAAAGTGCTGGACCCTGAAAGATGTCAGCCTATGCTCGATAGGTGAGACTGCCTCCGTTCCAAAAGCGTGCGAATAGGGGGTTTCGCCAGTAGCAATCCTTTTGGTAGTCCGGTACGCCCAAAGAACATTAGGGAGTTCGTCAACCCATCCCCCTTTCTTTTGTAGGAGTTTCTTTTTTAGGAGCTTTTTGATAGTCTTGTTAGTAGCTTCTACTAACCCGTTAGATTGAGAGTGGGCCACTGAGGCAGTTGAAGATCGATACCCTGTTCTTCGCAAAAAAATCTAAAATTGGCATTGTCAAATTGCTTACCAAGACCGGTGATTATGGCCATCGGGGTACGAATCTGCAAACGATGTTTTCCTTGATGAAGCTCGTGGTATTGGCTTCGGTTATCTGAACCAAGGATTTTGCTTCTACCCACCGGGTGAAATAATCTATGGCTACTACTGCATGCTTGGCTTGCCCATGTGCAATAGGAAGTGGCCCGATCAGGTCCAGTCCCTAGATAGCAATGGATAGGGTGTACTGATTGAGGTGAGCCTTTCTGGAGGTAGATGATGCATTGGCTGTCTTCTGACATAGTTCACAGGATTGTGCAAACTTTCTGGCGTCCTGGTGAATAGTAGGCCAATAGTATCCCATTCTGAGTACCTGGTATGCCAGAGTTTCTCCTGAACGTGGTTGCCGCAATCCCCTGCCTGTACATCATCTATGCCCATTGAGCATCATCCGGTTGAAACTAAATATAGCACGGGTGTATAAACTATCTAGAAAGGGGGGTGAATAGATTTTAAGCTTATTACCCAATTTTTCGTATAAGTCAAAATTACGAATTTACCCCTAAATAGATAAAGCAATAAATCAAGTATAAAATGCGGAAATTAAATAAGACTTGATTTTTACGTGGAAACCCTCACGGGAAAAACCACGGGCTAGTAAGTAAGCCACACTCGAACCTCGAATCCACTAAATGTGTAAACAATTACAACCTAATCCGGAAGTAATCAAACACCTACCTAATCCCGGTATGAGTGAACCTAGTCCAATTTGCTTGCGATCTAAGCAACCTAATCCCGGTTGCTACACACAAGACTTACTTTCTCTAAAAGAGAATAACACCCTAAGTGAATATATGAATATCCAAATGCAACATAGAGCAAGGGAAACCCTATATGCTTATCTAAGATGATGAATTTGCAATTAAGAACAATCCTAGATATCAAAACTAAATGACATGTCAATTAGTTTAGCTAATCAATATTAAGCACAAAACCTAATTTGCCAGCACAATACAACTTCTCAAACATACATCACACTAATCTCAATCTTGTATCCAAAGCATACAAAATAACAACAAGTAATTAATTGAGATTGCTAGATAAGAGAAACACAAATATGTAAGATATTAGTGAAAAGCTTACCAAGCAAAGTATGATGAATCCATGCTAGATAACATCTAGATGATCAAAGATGATGCTAGATGATGATTGATGATCATGAAAAAGTGTTTGAGTAATTAAAAATGAGTTCTTTGTGTATTTTTCTTGTCTTGAAAAATATCCTAAGTATGAAGCTTGAATATGAACTCTCTTAAATGACCTAAAATCAAGTTAGCATATATATAGGGGTCATAAGTGAAGTGAGGTCGTTTTGAAAACACGCCAGAAAATTGCTCTGTGCGTTGGTGGACCTGCGCTGGACCGACAGGCGCACGACCAGCGCACAAGCACATTTTTGCAAGGGCGCTTGACGACCAGCGCTCACACAGGCGCCAGACCAGCGGCACGCCACTAGGCGATTAGCGCTGGTGGACTTGCGCTGGTGTGGACCATCGTACGACCAGCGACAGACCACTGGGTGATCTGCGCTGGTGGACCAGCGCTGGACCAGCGGCAGACCACTGGGCGATCTGCGTTGGTGAGCTGCGCTAGTTTGGCGCTTAAGGACCAGCGCACAGCCCACACCTTTGAACACCACAAGTAAGCATGCAAGGGGTAAAAATGTAAATTCAGATGCATCCTAAAAGCCTAAAATGCTATGACATATACAAGATGCAATCAAATAACAAGCAAGAAGAGATGTTAATTGAACATTAATGCACAACCATAAGAACCACAACATACAAGGAATAAATATATGCATGAGTTGTGAGTGTGTGCAACTATCTCTTCAAGACAAGTAAGCACTTAGAGTATTACCTTTGGAGTGCTTAACACTTGCAAGGGCCTTGAGCTTGAACACATTCCTAAGCTCCCTTACATGATCCCCACATATGATTTGATCACGAAATAAGCCATTAAAACAACGGAATCCTTACAATCTCCCCCTTTGGCTATTTCGTGACAAAACCACCACTCATTGATTCCTCACATAAAAATAGAAACAACGGGATAACATAGATCTTCTACAATACAAAGAGATAATAAACAAATAAAATCTCAATGCTCTAATCTCTTGTAGAACAACCAACCCTACAAAACAAGTTTCTATATTTTTCCAAAAAAAATACAGTGAGATTAATCAAGTGATATCAAAACAAGCATTGCATTTTTAGAATTTAGGCACAACATTACAAAATATGCAATGTATGATAAATGCAATGCTCCCCCTCAAAGGGTTACTCCCCCTCAATGTGTTATCTCCCCAAAGTGCACAATTGCAACACCAATTTGCATCTCCCCTTACCATATCCTACTCCCCCTTTTTGTCATGATATAGGCAAAGGATAGTCCCCAACCGGGTCACTCAAGGCAGAGAGATAGAAGCATGCAGATATTTGCATATACATATAAGTCACTTTATGCATCTCAATTAATTGAAGAGAAACAGGAGATCTATTGAGAAAATGTGTGAATCCAACATGCTTTGCATACAAGACATATAGCATTCAAGTCCAAAATACAATGGTATTTGGCAAAGCAATGACAAAGGTTTCTAATAGAATTCAAACCAATTTCACCAATGTCTGGGAAAACAGGATATAGAGATTATTAATTTCAGTTTAAGAGCAACTATATCCAACTTATAAGCGAAACATGGCATGAGCGACTTTGCACCCTATTTGATTTTTCCGGATAAGATATCCGTATGATAGTAACCATGTTCAACTAATAAAGAAAGAGAGACTTTGGAATGTAAATTCCTTTGAACGGATACAAGATCCTTATTCATTTTGAGTCTCATAGCTTTCACACAAGTTTTTGCATTTTAAGAATATGCAATCATCAATTCATGCTTTTCATGTGAGCATGTTGTATGAATTTCATGCTTTTTTCATTTGACATTAGCATGTTATAAGAATCATCATGTCATGGAGATAACTATAGGTCATTCACATCATACTTCCTATGTAAATCCTAGTCCAAAAATGCATGTTTGAACATAAATATGACATGGATTGTAGACAGCAAGTTTCACACTTATAGAATTTGAAAACATATATACCTATGTACAACCAGCTTACTCAAGCAATCAAAAGAAGAGGCATAATATATTTCAAATTTTTTGCAAGTTACAAGAATGCAAAATAGCTCTCTTTGCTTGAGTTCCCCAATTTGGGGTCAATCATAGAACACATCACTCCACAAGACATATCCCAATAGATCTACTAAGAGTTTTAAATCGAGTAGCATCTAAGGGTTTAGTAAATAGGTCTGCAGTTGATCATTAGTACCTACATGTTCAAGCACTATACATTTATTTCAGCAAGCTCTCTAATGAAGTGATGGCGAATGTCATATGCTTAGTTCTAGAATGTTGAACCGGATTCTTGGAAATATTAATAGCACTCATGTTATCACAAAAGAGAGTGAGAGTACCTTGGTTGAATCCGTATCTACTAGCATTTGCTTCATCCATATAAGTTGAGTGCATCCACTCCCCGCGGCTATGTACTCGGCCTCGCCGTGGACAAGGAATCGAGTTTTGCTTCTTGCAAAACCAAGACAGCAAGTTTGTTGCCTAGAAAGAACCAACCGCCCGATGTGCTCTTCCTATCATCACTATATCCTACAAGACTAGGATTAGTGTCAATGAGTACCAAATCCCATAATTAGAAGTCTCATTCACAAAGCGATGACTCTCTTAACCGAAGAGAGATGGGACCCTTGGGATCGGATTGGTACCTAGCACAAACTCCTACACTAAATGATATATCGGGCCTACTTGCGGTCAAATAGAGTAAGCTCCCTATCATGCCACTATAGATTTGGTCCACACTTTTACCGCTAGCATCCTTGCTTAGCTTCAAATGGTGCTCATAGGAGTATCACAATGTTTGGCTTTTTCAAGACCAAACTTCTTCACTAGGTTTTTGGCATATTTGGCTTGGGATATGAAAATCCCATCATCTAGTTGCCTAATTTGCAAACCTAGGAAGTACTAAGCTCACCAATAAGACTCATCTCAATTCATGAGACATGACATCAACAAATTGTTGGACTTTGGTGTTGTTGGTGGAGCCAAACACTATGTCATCAACATATATTTGAGCTATGAAAAGCTCATCATTGTCTCTCTTGATGAATAGTGTCTTGTCAACACTACCTCTTGTGTAGTTATTGTCAACAAGAAATTGAGTGAGGCGCTCATACCAAGCCCTCGGTGCTGTTTCAACCCATATAGTGCCTTTTTGAGGCGATAGACATGGTTGGGGTTGGTGC